>CM060316.1:38224377-38294377 GCA_030674155.1 Stramonita haemastoma
CCTGACTGTAGTTTGATCCTGGGTGACCCATCATCAGAGGTCTCGGCAGTGGTTTTGCTTACCATCTATGATACCTTTTGGAGAAACACTGCTAAAATGCAGACGTGTTTTTGTTCTCTATCTATCTATCTATCTATCTATCTATTTATCTATCTATCTATCTATCTATCTATCTTTTATCTATCTATCTATCTATCATCTATTATCTATCTTTCTTTCTTTCTTTCTATCTATATCTGAATCTGGCGACCGTGAGAGCGCCCCTGAAGACTTGAAAACCAGTTCCCTCCGTTCCTCTCTCTGTTCTACCTTTCTCAAAATTTGGTGGAGTTCTAGGCCTGCCCGTTCACTGATATTGTCCTCCCATCTCTTTCTTGGTCTGCCTTTTTTTCTTCCTCCTTGGACAGTGCCTTGCAGTATTGTTTTTGCAAGTCCTTTTGATCATGTGACATGCCTGTACCATTAAAGTGTACGCTTCTTTACGATTGATAGAAGACTTTGCTCTCACAGGAACATAATATTATGATAATCCTGTAGCCTAACAATACTGCTATATGAATTAAGATGAGGTTGATTTTACATTTGTCAATGACTAAATGATGTAAACTGGCCATTCAATACAGCAAAAATATTTCATGCATCCGGATCTGTTTAAACTCGCATTGTTAATGTCAACAGCCAATATTAGTAATCCAAGTAAAAATACTAAACATTTCTTTGTACAAAGCATTCAAATGGCAAAGCGAGAGCGTGTCACTAAGTGTTGATGTGGCTATGTGCTATCAGTAATTATTGTCTTGTACAATCCTTTTCAAAGCGGAGCTGGCCTTTGTAAATACATAATATGTTCCAATTTTGGTTTTGATATTATCAAAACCAAAATTGGAATCTCTCTCTCTCTCTCTCTCTCTCTCTCTCTCTCTCTCTCTCTCTCTCTCTCTCTCTCTCTCTCTCTCTCTTCTGTCACTGTGTCTGTCTCTGTGTCTGTCTGTCTCTCTCTGTCTGTCTCTGTCTATCTGTCTGTCTCCCTCTCTCTCTCTCTCTCTCTCTCTCTCTTCTCTCTCCTCTCTCACTCTCTCCATCCTCACTCTATTCTCTTTTTGCTAGCTTATCACATACCATATCACACTATTATATATATATATATATATAAGAGTACACCTATCTCTCTTGTTCCCTAAAATATCACATGACCTGTAGTGCAGCGGGTTGTGTAGGAGGTGTATGGCTGGGGTCTTTTTTTTCCCCTCCTCCTTTTTAACCGAATCATTCCCTTTGCAGACTTGTGTGACGTCAACTGCAGTACAATATATTGTGGTGAATGCAGGACCTAGGCAGCAAGGATCGTTTGCGGGGGCGAGGAGAACAGAGGGAAGGAAGAGGGTTAATTACAAACAGGGCGGGAAATCAACAGGAGCTACCACCACAAATATGTACCCTGCGTGTTCGCGCATCACTACACACAAGCCAGACTGTAGGTACCTACAGCGAGGACAATGTCGGCCGTTTTGACCTCAGTCTGATGAGTGGCTGACTGGTTGGTTAGTTGGTTGGCTGGTTGGTGAGTTGGTTGGGTGGGTGTGTGTGTGTGTGGGTGGGAGGGTGGATGGTTGGTTGGTTAGTTGGTTGGCTGGTTGGCTGGTTGGTTGTTTGGTTGGTTGGTTGTTTGGTTGGTTGGCTGGTTTGTTCGTTCGTTTGATGGGTAGGTGGGTTGGTTATGTTTTACATTATTGCGTATTTGACATTGATTTACTGCTGCTTTCAATTCTCGAACATTATTAGTGGGGCTAGTGTCTCAAAACTGTCGAGTTTCTTTTAAGGACCAGTCATTTAGCACACACACACACATACACACACACACCATGTACGCACACACGCGCGCGCGCGCGCCACACACACAAAACACACCATACTCCTTGTGAAATAGATAATCAACGATTGATCAATCAACCATCTCATTCCAATATATTCCACAATGACAACAGACCTTTTTAAAAAATGTTCACACTCTTCTAGTTGCAACACGGTGGTGTTCTGAGAAATGAATTCAAAATTATCAGATTGTATGTATTCTAAATTTATTCAAACTCATCTCAAATATATTTCTCGTTCAAGAATAATGGATGTTATTACATTCGTTTCTTGGTTATAACATTTGCATTCAGATTTAACACACGGAATACTAAAAGTCCTAACAACTTAGAATGCAGTTGCTGTGAATTTATTGTAGTCTATCGTCTGTTCTTCAGCTGCCCTAGTCTTGGAGATTAATTTTGTTCAAAAGAAAAGGATTAAATATCCACAAAGGTACAATGTGCTCAAGTACTTCTGCACGTGTGACTCTCGGTAATTCCGGATGTCTAAAGCACCCACACAGTCCTATAAGAAATCTACTGTGATAAAATATGTATGTATATGTGTGTATTTATATATATATTATATATATATATATAATATATTATTAGTTGACTCGATAAAATCCACAATTCTGCTGGGCACCACTCCCTCCAAGCACACAGTTGCAGTAAAACAGCTAAAAATAGTAATAAAAACACATTTCATTACTATTTTATTACTATATATCTTTGTGATCACTCTTTCTTCTATATAGACTATACAAACTTTATTATCTCTCTCTATTTATGATCTCCCCGTAGAGAAAGGCTACCCGAACATATGACACAAAAATTTACTCCTTTACATTTTCTTCTATGTTGCTTCGTTGGAAATACAAAAAATTCACTCCACACTTTATGTTGTTTTCTTGTATGCTGTTTTTTTGGAAGACACCAAAACCTTTACTCCCTTATATTTTCTTCTGTGTTGTTTTGTTGGTGTTTTTTACAAGAGTTATTTTCATCGAATTTCTTCCTTTTTGATCTGTTTTTGGTGGCAGCTTTGATAGGTTCACAACAACATCTGCTTAACTCTGGGAATGGTACAGACACTTCTGATTCTGAAAAAATGTCTCGTGTAATGTACGAGAGAGGGTAAGATATTAACCACCCTGGACCTCTGACGATGCTCGTCCAGAAGCGAAAACACAGCTGGGTACAAAAGCGCGGTCTTTTGCACATGGCTGGAGTCAAGCAAAGCCAGCGAACGTAGTCCATACTCAACAGCATTTCCAAGCACTGCATGTACTTATTTAAAATTCTCAAGCCAGGTGAGACGGTATACATGGTTATTACTCAATAGGTTGATTCCTAAAATTGTGTGTTTGAAATAAATTATCCTACAGTGGAATAGTTCATGTTTTATTGTATCTTTTGACAAATGTCAATGAGATAATGCTAAGAAAAAATGTTTTATCTGGATACATGCACTTTACTTTTTGTCACTATAGTCTATCCCTTACACACCGCTAGATATGCTTGTGTGTTTCTGTTACAAGTCTGTGAACAGACATCACATCCAACAGAAACCTGACGGGAGAGGAAGATAGTCGACATTTTTCATAGAATTCTACCCTGGCTTTTTATGAAGACCTTTATTCATCAAAACGAAGAAGGCTTTGCGAAGTTTAACATAACTATCATTTGGCGATATCTATAGTTATTTAGACCTAGAGTGACTGTAAACTGTAGCAGGATGTAGTCTTCGATGAAATGTGTAGCTTTGTAGTCTATGGAAAAAGCAGTTAAAACACGATATGATTTGATGTATGAGCTTTCTCTCTCTTCTCAAAACGAAAGAACAAGTCATTTTCTATCAAAATTTACCTCATCCAAAGAAAATTCTAACAACTATTACAACTGTGATGATGATAACAATAAGAAACAAAGACATTTTTCAGACAAGTACACAAAACAATGAACAGGAAAGCAAAACAATAATTATGTTGGGGAACAACCGAACACAACACACACACACACAACACACACACACACCCCACACACACACACACACACACACACACACACACACACAACACACACACACACACACAACACACACACACACACACACAACACACAACACCAAAATAAACAAACAACAAAACATCAGGTCTAAAACTATAAACAACCCATTCATATACACCAAATGTAAAATGATACGGAAAGACAGGTTAACAAACTGACACAAACACTGCGTGGCTAATAAACCAAACAAGACACCGAGGCAGACCCAGACAGACAGACAGATAAACAGAGACAGACAAACGCGGAGACAGAAAAAGCAATTGGAGATAAGTGACAATTGATTTCTTTCCCCGCTGTGTGTTGGATATAACAAACAAATGAAGTCTGACAAGGATAAAATGAGCTACCATCGCAGCCTGTAAAGACAAGACAGTTAAAATAAATAATATGGAGACTTAAGATGGGGGGGGGGGCACATACGTGAGGGCCATATTCATATAAACACACACACACGCACGCACAAACACACACACATGCACACATACTTGCGCACGCGCGCGTTTACCACACACACACACACACCACACACACACACACACACACACACACCACACACACACCACACACACACACACACACACACGTCGCGCATGCAGAGACAAAGAGAATGAAAGAGAGAGACTGACAGACACGCAGGCAGACAGGCAGACCAACGGCTAGACGAAAAGCATTGTCAAAATATAAAACAAATAAAACAGAGGCACAGATCTTTAATTTCATTTTGATATCCTTGCCCATCACACAGGGAATTTCAAGCCAGATGAGAGACAGACAGACATACACACACAACACATACACGCACATATACACACACAAACACACACACACACACACACACACACACACACACAGCACATACACACATACACACACAAACATTCAACACAAACACACACACACATACATACACATACACACACACACACAAACACACACAAACACATACATACACACACACACACACAAAACACACACACACACACACACACACACACACACACACACACACACACACACACACACAGAGGCAGACATACAGAGAACTAACAAAGAAATGAGGATAACAAAATAAGTGCACTTGCCTTTATTCATTTAGCCTTCGAAAAACGTAAATACAAAAATAGAGAGAGAGAGAGAGAGAGAGAGAGAGAGAGAGAGAGAGAGGAGAGAGAGAGAGAGTGAGAGGAGAGAGAGAGAGAGAGGGGAGAGGGGGGGGGGGGGGAGTGAGGAGAGAGAGACAGAGAGAGACAGAGAGAGACAGAGAGACAGAGAGGATCAATTTATATTACGGCCGAGAGTAATACACCAGGAAAATGCTGAAATCCACCCAAGATTAAACACCAACAAAACTTAAAATGAAAAACACACACAGTTCCACTGCTATCCCTGAACATGCATTATACACGTCTGGTGAGGAGCGGCAGCAGAAAGGCAGGGAGACAGACAGGGACAGGCATGGTCTCTTTTGCCTTTTCTTCTGATCGAGACAGACTGACAGACAGGCGGACAGACTGATAGGTACGCAGACAGACTGTCAAAAAAGACAGATAAACAGACAGAGAAAGAGACAGACAGACAGAACCAGTTCAAAACTGGACGCTACAAACATGATTAGAGAAAGAAAGAGACAGGGAAGAAAATCCAAAGAAAAAAAGCAGAAACAAGACTGAAGAAACAGGTCAGACAGAAAGACAGACATTTAATTAAGCAAAAAAACAAAAAACCACAATTGAACAAAGGGGAAAAAAAGCAAAATTACTCCATCCTCCAGCTTTCTCTGTCCACTCCCCAGTCCCCACCCCACCCCCAAGCTGAAAGAAATCCTTACCTCTTCAGTCCAAGTATACACAAAGTAGGTCTCACGAATAGCACGTGCAAACAATAAACTACCACAAAAGAAAAAAAAAACTAATAATAACACTTTCTACCCAACAAGCCACACCTGTCGCAAGCTCTTCTTCCGACAATCAGACCGACACACTTTCAGAACATATGCACACAAAAAAAAGATGATAAAAACGCCTGTAGAGACACACACATGTATACATACACACTCTCACGTGGAAATTGACACACAGTATTGACAAGCGGAGGGGTAGGTTGTCAATATCACTGAAACTGACACCACCTGCCCAGTGTAGACACCGCACTGACTGACAACTTGCAACTGATGACTGACAGCTCATCGATTTTTGTTAAGCCTAAGAAGAGGAGAAGAAGAAGAAGAGGAAAAAGACCAAATCTGCCGTGTTAATCCACAGGTTTTAGACACGTCAGACGCGCAGCTTGTGGTTTCCCCTTCAGCGCGCGCGTGCGGAGAGTGTGTGAGTGGCGCAGGAAAGCGTGGCGACAGCAGCGTAGACTGTTGATGCATGCATGCGTTTTTGCATGCTGTTGTGCACTGGTCGGTGATAAGATGAATCGGAATGGAATGGCTTTCCGCGCCCCGTACAGGTGTTGTTTTGTCTTTCACTTTTCAAAGTGGTTAAGCGGTATATGGATGATATTGATGGGGTTTGTTTGGGGGGTGGGGGGTGTTTTTTCTACGTTTTGTCAATATTGAGCGTAGTGTTGTTCTTCAGTTTTTAGCAAACTGTTTTTCTCTGCATCTGTGGTTTAGGATAGAAAAAATATTTGATGGAACATTACAATATCTGCATTGAAATGTGTCATTATTTTTGTTCCCGGCTAGAGCTCCAAGGTTCATCAATGGTAGGACTTTTGAAACATGGAACCGTTTTTGCCCACCATTAAGGTAGCTGCATTTCGACTGTGGGGACGGTGTCTAAACACGACACCAGTGTGCCTAGTCTTCCGAAAAGCAGAACGGAATTTAACGTGTGCACAAGAAATTCTGTGTACGTTCGCACATGGGACCTCGGTTTAGATGTCTCATATGAAGGACTCTGGGGGAGTAGATCTAGTCTGTACTAATGTTAACCCCAAGGAAAAATCCCCATGAACTGATGTCTATTTCAGTGTGAATAGATCCCCCACCTTCTAGAAAATCTTTGCCAGAAATTTCCCCTTTCCCCCTTTTTCACAGTGGGAAAAGCGGTTGCACGATCAAGATAGCCGCAGCTCGGCCTGGGGGAGTAAAATGAATAAGCTGAATCATTCAGAGCTGTGGGGTTTTATGGAGATGTTTTGTGGGTTACAGCAGAAAGCTGGTGAAAACAGTCTTCAGTCAAAGGGTAAGCGCCTGTCTGAAAACGACACATCAGGGGTTCGTTCCGTTTGAATCTAAAAAGTCCATTCACTGGACATGGGGTAGTAGTCTGGGTGCTAGTCTTTTGGGTGAGACGATATACCCCGCTTCATGTATAACATATGTCACGCACGTACAACATCATGAGAGTTCTTTAAAATCCTGAGTATGCCTCCTAAAATGTATTGTTCATTTGGGAGAGGGCTGACTTGGGGTTTGAAATTAATGGACAGACACAACAGCTTAACCTTCCCACCCTCTCAGTACTCCAAGGCATTGATATCCAAAGTCTTATCATTACCTCATGGGTCAAAGTCAAACGGGCCACCTGGTACATTTGATTTTATGACATTCTACAGCCTTTTGGTGTGTGTTGTGTGGAGGGGGCCCGGGTATGCGTGCATGTGCTAGGTGTGTGTGTGGGGGGGGGGGGGGTGCGCATGCTAGGTGTGGGGGGTTGTGCATGTGCACACGCAAGGACTCTTTCTAACTGATGCTTCTAACTGATGCATTATTGTATATTTCTGTAGCCTTATCTGTGTGTCCTGATTTCTGCTATATTCTACTGTGTACGTCTCTGTACTATATTCCTTCTGTATGTCCCTGATCTTCTGTACTATATTCCTATCCTGTGTCCCAGATCCTCTGTACTATATTCCTATCCTGTGTGTCCTGATCTTCTGTACTATATTCCTATCCTGTTGTCCCTGATCTCTGTACTATATTCCTATCCTGTATGTCCCTGATCTTCTGTACTATATTCCTATCCTGTATGTCCCTGATCTTCTGT
Source organism: Stramonita haemastoma (assembly GCA_030674155.1). NCBI lineage: Eukaryota > Metazoa > Mollusca > Gastropoda > Neogastropoda > Muricidae > Stramonita > Stramonita haemastoma. Next base: position 38,232,299 of record CM060316.1, read on the forward strand.
ACTATATTCCTATCCTGTGTCCCAGATCCTCTGCACTATATTCCTATCCTGTGTCTCAGATCCTCTGCACTATATTCCTATCCGGTGTCCCAAATCCTCTGCACTATATTCCTATCCTGTGTCCCAATCCTTCTGCATTTTCCTATCCTGTGTCCCAGAATCTCTGTACTATGCTCCTATCCTGTGTCCCAGAATCTCTGTACTATGCTCCTATCCTGTGCCCCAGAATCTCTGTACTATGCTCTTATCCTGTTTCCCAGTCATCTGCACTATATTCCTATCCTTTGTCCCAGAATCTCTGTACTATATCCCTATCCTGTGTCCCAGATCCTCTGCACTATGGTCGTATCCTGTGTCCCAGATCCTCTGCACTATGGTCGTATCCTGTGTCCCAGAATCTCTGTATTCCTGTGACCCAGACTGTATTTTGTTTGCCATCCAATGTTACCACATTTTTGTGTTTCTTAGCAGAAATTGGCCTTTGTGTGCCGATAAGGAATTGCACATGATTAAAGCACTGGAAACAACATAGCACAAGGGTACTTATTCCATTGTAACAGAAAAACATTTGCGAGTCTCATCTCTGCACAAACCTTGGGAGAGCACAATTAGCCTTTAAGATGTGACCTTTATACAGTGGTTGCAGTAATATTACTCTTTAGGTAAAGGCGAAGCTTAAGTAATGGACGATTTTCGATCGCCACCCAACGAAACAGGGCGTCGCACAATTCGCAGGTGTGTCTCGATTTAAGAAACACGGTGCTACGAAGGGCCCTGATCGCATGGGAGGTAATCTACTTACCGCCATATCACCCATTGTTCTCAACAACAAAGAAGAGGGATAACTAGATGAATGAATAAGTAAGTGAATACATAAAAAGTCCTTTGTACCCTATATGTGATGGCTGGGGCAAGTCCTGTGTCCCTGGTATCCCCTTCATCATTCCATCTCTTACCTGTCCCTGCCTTCAACATCCACCTGCCAAAGTGCATAACGTTTGTAGGTGTGTGTGCGTGCGCGCGCGTGCTGCGTGCGTGTGTGTGTGTGTGTGTGTGTGTGTGTGTGTGTGTGTGTGTGTGTGTGTGTGTGTGTGTGTGTGTGTGTGTGTGTGTGTGTGTGTGTGTGTGTGTACATTCGAATTTGTCAAAACTGTAAATAGTTGCTGATTGTGCGTCGTGTAGGTTGAATGCAAGCGCTTTGATTTGTTTTTGCAAGATATAGCGCTATACAAATTCCATGTATTATTATTATTATTATTTCATGACGTGAGAGAGAGAGAGACAGACAGACAGAGACGGGATAGCCTAGTGGTCAGAACGTTGCGCTCGCAATTTGACGACCCGGGTTCGATTCCCGTTGGAGGAGATTTTTCTCCTGGAGTTAACATCATACTGACTCCACTCTCCAAAAGTCCTTCGGATGAGACTATAAACCGAGGCCCCGTGTGTGAACGCACGCAGAACATCTTGCGCACACGTTAAATCCTGTTCCGATTTTCGTAAGAGTAGGCCATCGTGTACCGGTGGGAACAGGTGACATTTACAAAACTGCATACACACGGGGACTGGACGTAAAAAGCACAAGGTGCTTATTCCATTACCCTCGATATAAAAGAATAAATAAAGAAATAAATAATAAATAGATAAGTTACGAGTCCTTCTGACTCTATTTAGAGGTCTGTGGACGTGACAACTCTTGTCTTTGACAACTTTAATGCTGGCGGCTACAGTAGGAATCAGTACTTGAAACAGTATTAACATCAGCAACAAGAACAGCAACAACAACGAAAACAACAACACACAACAACAACGACAAGAACAACACAAACAACAGCAACAACACACAAAACAAAACAACAGTAAAAACAACAATGACAACAACATAACACAACCACAACAACCACCACAACACCACACACGCGCGCGCGCGCGCGCACACACACACACACACACCGCACGCACCACACACACGCACACGCGCACACGCAAAACGCACACGCACACACGTACACGACACGCACACGCACACACACAACACACAACACACACACACACACAAGGTAGGGACATGCTGGCCGCTTAGAGTCATAGTATAAATCAATGGAGGAAAAGTAATAACAATAAGAACAACAACAGCAACAACAATAACAACAACATACCACAACACACATTCTGAGTTGTTTTTTATTGAGTCTATGTTATTGTTGTGGGTTGTCGTAATAATATTCTAGTTAAAAATTATTGATGAAGTTACGGTTTATTTGTTTGTTTGTTTTGCTCTTGGATATATAACTTAATAAAAAGAAAAGCGAACTCATTGCTTACTCAATGTACCATGTGGAAATAAATATTTGACTTTGACTTTGACTTACACACACACACACACACACACACACACACACACACACCACACACACAATATGCACGCATACATAGAGAGAGAGTAAGACAGACAGACACACAGACACAGAGAGAGAGAGAGACAGAGACAGAGAGAGGGAGAGAGAGGGGAGAGAGGTTCTTGAATAACACAAGATGCTGTGTACATCAAGTCTGACTTGTTTAGAATGATATTAACAGGAAGGGAAGTAACAACTTGGTCAATTTGAAGAGTTGCAAAGTTATTCTTCCCTTTAATCATTCTTTACTTTTCGTAGTTAGTGTTGTGCTGGTATGCCCTCCAGATTCCTGTTACCTTAGTGTTTACTCTTATTTTATTTTATTTTATTATTTATTTTTTATATATATATATATATAATATATATATATATTCCCTATACACATATCGAGGGTTACCTGCCAGAAACGGCTATCGCGGTTCGCGTAGTTTCGAGAAAATGGCGTTTGAAGTTTCACATCGCTGTGGGCTTTGTGCCTTTTATGCTGTATCCTTTAGCCTGTGAGAATTATTTTGTCCATTATATTTGCTTTTCATATTTGAAGTTTCGATGGCAACAAGTATTGTTTTTATTGAATAACACCTTCATGGCAGACAGCTCACCGACGCCTTTGAAGTAGATACCGGAGTATGGCAAGGATGCTTACTATCTCCTTTCCTGTTCCTGCTGGCCATCGACTGGGTCATGAAAACCTCAGCGGACCAGAAACGTAATGGCATCCAATGGACACCCTTGGAAACAGCTAGACGACCTTGACTTTGCGGATGACCTGGCCCTTCTCTCCCACACCCAGCAACAGATGCAGGAAAAGACCAACATCGTTGTGGAGAACTCAGCTAAAACTGGGCCTCAACATCAACAGAGGAAAGAGCAAGGTACTCAAGACAAATGCAGCCAATGCAACACCCATCACAGTCAAAGGAGAAGCGCTGGAAGAGGTGGAAAGCTTCACATACCTCGGCAGCATCGTGGACACAAGGGAGGAACAGACACAGACGTCAGAACCCGCATCGGTAAAGCAAGGGCAGCCTTCAAGCAGCTCAGAAACGTCTGGGGATCAAGCGACATCAGCATCGCCACCAAGACCAGGCTCTTCAACACCATCATCAAGCCAATACTAATGTATGGAGCAGAGACCTGGAGAAACACCGTCACCACCATGAAGAAAATCCAGGTCTTCATCAACACCTGCCTCAGGAAGATCCTCAAGATACGCTGGCCAGACAAGATCAGTAATGAAGAATTATGGCAAAGAACCAGACAACAGCCTGTTGAGAAAGAAATCCTACAGAGACGTTGGCGATGGATAGGACACACCCTACGGAAACCTGTATCCAGCATCACAAGACAAGCTTCTACCTGGAATCCACAAGGGAAAAGAAAGAGGAGGGCGGCCTAGAAATACCTGGCGCCGGGACCTGGATGCAGATGCGAAAAAGATGGGCAAGACGTGGGGACAATGGGAACGCCTAGCCCAGAGCCGAGATGCCTGGAGACAGCTAGTTGGCGGCCTATGCCCCAGAAGGGACCACAGGCAGACATGACATGACATGAATAACACCTTCTTGTTCAACCGTAGTAGGAGCTAGCCAAGTTGAGAAAGATGATAAGTGAAACGAAACTAGCCCGCCCTGATTGCCGAACCTGTAAGGGCGGCACAGGCATTGCGCTGTGGCGGGGAAAGTAAAATTAATAAGGATGCCTGAAGGGGCCGTCTACTTGAGTGTGTTTGACAAGCCTCCAGCCTGCCAGCTGCTGTTCCGCCGGAAGCGGCGACTTGGCGTCGGGCAATTACCGTAGGGAGGGCTGGACAGCTCTGGGACCATGGAATGTGGTTTAAATCTTTTTTACCATCGTTTTACATCACTGACTGTATAAATTAGGGACCGCGAGAAGGGCTATTTCAGAAAATATTTAAACAAATTTGCTCTCAGATAACAGGAGATAAAGAAGCAGTATCTATAAACCCAAAACGGTCTAAGTCTTTCACTTTATATTTCCGTTTTTTTTAAACTTGAAAAAGAAGGTTGCTCTCTCTCTCTCTTTTCCCTCCTCTCTTCTTCTCTCTCTTCTTTTTCCTCTTTTTTCTCTCTCTTCTCTTCTTTCTCCATCTCCCCCCAAATTTTATTTTTGTTTATCAAATCTTGTTGAAAATATTTGTAAGTTCTAATTTTGTTTGTGTATGGTTTCGTCTTATATGTTGTGTTATATATTTTTTTATTCCCTTGTTTTCGTTTTTTCCCGATTTAATCGAGAGTAATTTTTATTGTTTCCATCGGTGATATCTTTCTCCATATCAAAAACACAAACACATACACACCGTCACATCACACACACACACACAACAACCCCACCGCCCCGCGCACCACACACACCCGTACAAAACCATAAAAACAAAAAAATACCAAACATATAAATGACACCACCACACACACACACCCCACACGACATCACAAACACACACTCACACACAAAACCCCAAACAAAACACAACACCACACACACACTCAAAACCCACATCACATACATCCACAAGCACGTCCGCACACACCCCGTGCACACCGCATGCAGCAGGCCTAGGTCCAATCAGTATAAAAAGATTTTTATTAGCAAAATTTACACAAAAACCCCCCCCCTTATTTCCCGATGGAGAGGCAGGTTGGTGAAAAAGGGGTGGGGGGTTATCTCTAGGTTTACTGTGGCATTTGCCTATTTGCTACTTGAGTGTTTGGGCTAGGCTTCCCACCCCAGCACAGGTAACAGGGTTTAACTCTGGGCTTGCCATTCCCTTTGATATCACTTCCCTGGCCTCAAAACTTTGACGGGGGAAAATCAGTGCCTCACTCTAAGTGGGGGTTAGACTGGGACCTGGTTTTATACCTTGATGTGTTAAAAGGCTGTGTAAAATTAGCAGTTGAATCAACTCTCTGTGGAAGAAAAATAAAGAAAACAGAACCCTCTTTAAAACCCTTGACCTAAGAAAATTACGCTGTCAGCCAAGGGAACACTTCCTTTCTATAATTATGCACACGCACCACCACGCGCCGCCCACGAAAAGAACACACACAAAAAAACAAAATTTTTTCATAGTTTCTTTTTTTTATGTTTAAATTTTGGTTTTGGTGACATTGTAAAGTAAAAGCTGTTTTTTTTCACATTATGTTTTTTTAAAAAAACTTAAATGGTGCAGCGCGTACGTGCATAGTGCGTGTGGACGAGCGAGCAACTTTGCGGCGGGGGTGGTGTGTGTGCTTGTGCCCGTGTCTTTTGAGTGTTTTTTTTATGGTTTTTTTTGTTGTTTTTGTTTTGCTTGTTTATCTATAGGCTATTTTATTTTTAAGGGCTGTTGAAATAGTTAGTTAATGTTGGGCATTGTTTGGGGGGGTTTTTTTTTTTTTGGTTTGTTAGGGGTTTTTTGTTTTTTGTTGTTTTCTTTTTTAGATAGCGGCTTGAAAAAAAAAAGCAAATCAAAGTTTTTAAAATGTACCTTTGGGAAATAAAAATTCGATTTTGATTTGATTTGAACCCACACATACAGTCGAAATGTATAGAAAACAGAAAAAAGGCGTCACAAAACAGTTTCTTTTTCAAATGCCGTGTTTTGTTTACTCAAAAAAAGAAAAACCCCTATTACTCCAATTTAAAAATTGCTAACCAACACCCCAGACAGAGCAAAATGATCTCACAAACACACACCACACATACAACCCCCAATTTATTTTATATATTAATATATTTAATATATATTTTATATATATTATTTTTAAATATATATATATTTTAATTTATATATTTTTTATATTTTTAGCCACGCGGTTTTTGTGGTTAGGGCGTTGGACTGTAAAAAAGGGTTTTGCGGGTTCATCCAGCTTTCGGTTTGGCGTTGTGCCTTGGAAAAGGGGCACTCTAACGGATTTTTACACCCCCCAGGTGTTACAAGGCCGGTCCACTTGGGTGGGCATTACCTGGGAGGGTGGCATCCTGGGGGGGAGTTAAATTTTTTTTTACTCTCTGTGTTAAAAATTGGGGCCCTATTAGAAAAAACTTGGGATAACAGGGATGATAAAGCAGTATCGACCAACGGTAATAGTCTCATTATTTTTCATTTATTTTAAAATTAGAAAGAATTTTATCTTCTATATTTATCTGTATCTTATCATTTTATTTCTATATCTCTTTCTTATATATTTCTTATTTTTCTTTTTTTATCCCCCCAATTTTTTTGCATGTCTGAATTTTTGTAAGTCATAATTTTTTTGTTATGTTTTGTTTTATTTTTCTTTTTTTTTTTCTTTTTGTGTGGGATTTTCTACTCGTCTTTCTCCATTCGGCAAAAAAAAACAAACCCAACAAACAAAAACTCCCCCCACAAAACCCTAAATAATTTTCAAAACTCCCATCCCACCACACACACACACACACACCACACACACACACACACACACACAACACAACACAACACACCCCACACACACATACCTAAATTAGATACTTTCAAACTTCACCACGTCGAATCCCGTTCACACAGCATGCACGCCCTAGGTAAATCAGTATAACTAAGACCATCTTCCTAAAAAAACCCCCCTTCCGATGGAGGGCTTGAGATGAACAAGGGGTGGAGGCGACTCAGGATATGTGCGACACTTAAAATGCCATTTTAGAAACTTGGGGTGAGGGTGGGGGTAAAGAGGGCTAATTGGGCGACTTATGAAAAAATTGAAAAAATGACTGCCTCATCTCGAATGTGTTAGAATGGACCGGTTTTTCCTTATGTGTTAAAAGATTAAATTAGCAGTTAATAAAACACGTTTCTGTGGATGAGAATAAAAGAAACAGTAATTACCCTTAAAACTTGCTCACTTTGCTGAATGAACCTTCCTCTATATTTGCAACGCACATCACGCGCGCGCCCACGTAAAGGGAACAACACAAAAACTTCATAGACATGTTAAATATTGGGATTGTAAAAAGATAGAGCTGTTTTTTTTCCCTTATATCCTTTTAAAAAAAATTTTTAAAATTCGCAGGGCGTACTTTATGCTTTACGGGAGAAACCCGGGGCGGCTGTCCCCTGTCTTTTAAGGTATCTTATTATATAGGCATTTATTTTAAGGTGAAATATAATAGTAAATGGGAAATTTGGGGTTTTTTTTGGTTGTAGGGGGTTTTTTTACGTTTTTTTTTTCTTTCTTATAGATGGCTGAAAAAAAAAGAACAATACTTATTTTCCCATTGGTACTGAGATTCGATTTTTGATCACATAATCGATATTATCAGATAGAGGGAAAAAAATAGCGATCCAGTTTTACTTTTAAATCCCTTTTTGTTTTTTTTTTTAATAACAAGGAAAGGGAAAAACCGCATATTCTACAAAAAAACAATTAAAACAACCAAATAAATAGATTAAATGACAAACATTACTTCAACCAACCGCCAACACACACCAACCCCAAAAAAGTTCCCCAAAAAATATTAAAATATATTTTATAAATATATTATAAAATAATAATATATATATATAATATATTTATTTTATATATATATTTATCCCCGCTGTAGTCTAGTGGTTAGGGCGTTGGATCGTAATCTAAAGGCTTGCGGGTTCGATCCAGCTTTCGGTTATGGGCGTTGTGCCCTTGGAAAGGCACTTTACGGCTATTTTCTCACCCCACCCAGGTGAAAAAGGTTGGTATACCAACCTTGTGTTGGGGGTTAACCCTGCGATAGACTGGCGTCCTACCCAGGGGGGGTCTATGACTCTCAGTCGCTTAACGCCACAGAAAACCGGGATAAGCACCGGCTTGGTGAGCCTTAGGTCGGGACAGACTTTTACTTTATATTTTATATATATATATCTTATATATATATATATATATATATATATTTATATATATTTATATATATATATTATATTATTATATATATATATATTAAAGGCCTCAGTTGCATGCAGATCGGGGAGCACATCTTTTCTTTTTTTTATTTCTTTGTTCTCTTTTTATGTGGGTGCTCTACACGTCTTTCTTCATTGGCAAAAAACAAAAAAACAAAAAACAAAAAACCAAAATAATTTTCAATCTTTGTACATTACACATGTCATAGCAAGAAAAAATTGTTTCTTGAGCACATCAGTAAATCCAGCTTTACACAAAAAAATATAACAAAGCACACCCCAAATATTACATATGAAACCCCCAAACAAATAAATCGCAAAATCACTATTTTAGTTTTAACATTACGGGCCCATCACCAGCAAGACCAAAATTTTTTAATAATCAATGAATCCACCTTTAAGAAAATCAACACAACATCCCACACATACACAAAACCACGCGCGCGCGCGCACGCGCGCGCGCGCACACACACAAAACCCCACACACAACCACACAAACACACACACACCACACACCACACACACAGAGTCCTTCGGATGGGGACTATAATCCGAGGTCCGTGTGTGAACGCACGCAGAACATCTTCCGCACAATTTAAACCGTTCTGCTTTTCGGAAGAATAGGCCATTGTGTGTCAGTGGGAGCAGATGCCCAAAAATTTTCGAAGCTGCATAAACAGGGGGGCTGGATGCAAAAAAGCACACGAGTGCTTATTTCTTATCTTCGAAATGAAACCACACACACACCCCACACACACACACACACACACACACACAACAACACCAAAACACACAACACACACACACACACAAATATATTATTTTTTTTTTTAAGGCCTCAGTTGCATGCAGATCATGGAGCACCATCTTTTTCATATCTTTTTGGTGGGTGCTTCACACGTCTCTCTTCATTGGCAAAAAAAAAAAAAACCCTCAAAAAAGCAACAACAAAAAAGGAAAAATGTGCCCCTTTCCCTTCCCTTCTTTTCCCTGTCATCCATGAACCCGAGTCAGCACTTCTCTTACCTACGTCCAGAGCACTAACTGCCCCAGTATGAATTGCTGCCTGTGTCTATTCATGTTCAGCGGCAGTGAACAGTCGGCTGGGTTTATTGTTGCTCTAGTGTGTGCTGCTTGCTGCATGCGTTTCTACACGTGTAAACGAGTGATATACATTTGTCTGGGTTTATGTTTGCTCTAGTGTGTTTGTGGTAGTTTTAAGTTTTTATTCTTTAATTCTTTTTTTCTGGCTTTTGCTGCATGCTTTCCTGACTTTTGTGCATTTGTTTTTCCTGGGTCTAGTTGTTTTTTTTCGGGGGGGGGGGGGGGGGGGGGGGGGGGGCAATCACACTTGTATTCATTTCACAACCTTCTGCTCTCGAAATTCATTCAGCGGGTATTGCAGTGTGGTCACTACAAATAAAGATGACTATTTCCTGACCTAACATCAGTTGTGACAGGACTATACCAGACTTCATTTTTAAACAGATCATCTGAATGCATTCAGGGAAAATAGAGCTAGAGATGACCTGATATCAGGGACTGTATATAACAAGGTTCACAATGGGACTATGATTTAAATGCATATGGACAAATACTTCATTTGAATTCACAAAAACAACGCCAAAAAAAACCTCTGGAGTTTTGCAAACACTAAAAAAAATCATTTCAAAGCCATTATCCAATCAGAAAATTGGGGAAACAAGCCCTCAAATAATCTCTAGCCCAGCTTATATCAAACCATCTAAGGATTTACAAATAATATACAGCTTTATAATCATACCACCAGAATAAAACGAGAGGAAACTCGTAATTTATAACTAATAAACCAAACAAAACTATCAGGGCACCCAAGCACTTTTCAACGGATTGATGAAATAGAAAAAAGGAAAACTTTTTTTTTTAGCAATGATTTATAGGATTATGAAAACTTTTGGAACTGAAAAAAAAATCTGTTTATATCAATAATTATTATAAGAGTATCTTTAATATTTTTTCAACATCTTTATAAGAAAAAAATCTTGAAAGAAACCTATGTATAAACAAAGTCAATAGAAAATTTTGGAACATGACATGGTGATCAACTCTTCAGTATAAAGGGAGGAACCTTATTTCATGACACCAACTCAATAGGAATGAAAGTTAATACTTCATACCAACTAGTTAAATAGGCAGGGAAAGGCTTCATACAACACCAACTTACTACACAGGGAAGAACTGTAAATCTTGAAAAGAACTAAATTAATCTGAATCAAAGTCTACACGTGGAAAGTGACACAGATGAAACAGGGCATGAACTCCATACACTACAGCAGGCCCTTTTCCCCAGTACTACAACTATCAAGAGTTAGCTTTAGCTTTAAACTAACATTTGTCTAAAAAAAATAATAAAAATAATAATATAAAAAAAATATAAAAAACCAACAACAAAAAACATTTGTCTGCATATCTTTTCTCTTGCACAAATAGAAACATTAATAATGATGATGATATATGGGATTTATATAGCGCTTATACCGTTTTCTGAGGAATGAAGTATTTTCCGCTAGCCAGTAAGTCAAACCCCTCTTTCCCTTTGGTGTTGTTCTCTCATGCAACTGTTGTTCCAAGCACTGCAATCAATGTGAAGGTAACTAGGTTGGCAACAACTCAATATGAAGGGAAGAGTTTTATCCCAAATAACACCTGGCTCAATAACAACTACCTAATAACAACTAGAATAAAGGAAATAACTGCTTTGATATCAACCAACTCATTCCAAGGAACAATTTTACTTTTGTTTGACACCAACCCATATTAAGAAAATAACCTTTTACACGTATACCAGCGAACTCAACCTGAAGGAAAGAACTTTTTGCTTTGATAGAACTAACTCAATATAAAGGGAAAAGCCTGCTAACACCAACTAAATGAATATGGAGGGGAAAACTTTATACTCTGATACTACAAACAAAGAAATATGAAAGGGGGAGCTCTATACTTTTGTAATAACTGAAACTGAAGAAAAAAGTTTACAGTTTGATAACTATCTTGATACCAAGCTTGGAACTTTATTCTTTGAGCCAACTTGTTCAATAGCAAGGGGATAATTCTATTCTATGACACCAACTTATTTCATGGAATGAAAAAAACAACAACCCAAACTTAGTGACAACTCAAGAGGAAGGAAAGAGATCTACACTAACCAACCAAGTGACAATGTAAAAGAAAAAAAAAAAACCTTATACTTGATAACCAGTAGAATTTGAAGTCAAAACTACGTGTCAAGCTATTGAGGTAAAACCGTGTAACTCTCATACATTAAGCACTTTTCAGTATTGCCGTTATTTTCAAAGGTTATCAGAACACTGTTTTTTCTGTTGTTATATAGCTCCTGCGAAGATATCCGATTTATGGACTGTGGTCGCAAGCCATCCTACTTTGGTCCTGCAGAAAACTAAAAATAGAACAATTCTTGAAGCATCAGTGCTATGCAAGCATAAGGATGCTATAATCGTTATTATTTTTCTGCATATCTTTTGCAAATCATGTCTCTATCACGGTATTCTCCGGAATAAAATATTTCCAAGCGGTCAGTACCCCCAAACCCCTCTTTCCCTGTGCTGCTGTTCCCTTATACAGCTGTTTCCCCATACCGCAGAACTGAGTCAGAGTTAAGGAATCCGTGTCAAAGAGTTAATAGGATCAAACTGGTGAAGTGTTAGGGTTTGCGGCATGGGGCAAGAACTAGGGTTAGAGTGGAGTGTTGACAGCTCCAGGGAACAGCACTACAGGGAAAAAGGAGTATCGGGAAAAGTACTGCTCTTTCTTCAAACATCCTGCACTCAGCTTGTGCATAGTTTTCTCTCTAAAGCTGATCCCGCAAAGTCGAGGTAAAATGATTTGTTTCTGTGAAATAGGCGATGCTATACGAGTAATGACTATGGCAAAGATTTGCATCACAACAAACGTCTGAAGCCGAGTGTACATTTCCAGGAGTTTTCATTTCGTCTCTGTTTTGTACAAGTACCTCTGATCCGAAATCCTATTTAGAATTTTGAGCACTTTTGGCGCCAAAACAAAACGACGTTGTAAGCTAGTAAACGCTTTACATTGTTCTTTCAAAAGCAATCAAAATAGAAAATTGAGCGCGCGCCTGTGTGTGTGTGTGTGTGTGTGTGTGTGTGTGTGTGTGTGGTGTGTGTGTGTGTGTGTGTGTGTGTGTGTGTGTGTGTGTTGTGTGTGTGTGTGTGTTGTGTTGGTGTGTGTGTGTGTGTGTGTGTGTGTGTGTGTTGTGGTGTGTGTGTGTGTGTGTGTGTTGTGGTGTGTGTGTGTGTGTGTGTGTGTGTGTGTGTGTGTGTGTGTGTGTGTGTGTGTGTGTGTGTGGGGTGTGTGTGTGTGTGTGTGTGTGTGTGTGAGTGCCTATTGTGTTTGGAATCTAATCCTCGCCCTATCTCAGTATAAGAAAAACGTCCTCATATTACCACAAGCTGGGATATGAAGAAAATGACCTTTTACTTTGGAACCGAAAAATTAAATAGAAAGAAAAATATTATAATACATGTAGTAGCAAAATATTCAAGAAAGAAAATACTTAGGAACTATTTCAACATGGAGGAAGATCTTTATACTTCGACACCTTTGGTACCAACTAAAAAGGTAAAGAAAAAAACTATATACTTTGATAGCAATAACTCAATACAAAAGGTTTTTTTCCCTAATTTTGACACGAACTAATTCAATATACAAGAAAGAATGTTATAAATTGATACCAGCTAACTTATTATGAACAAAAGAAACTTTATGCTTGGACACCAAATAACTCTTCCAAAAAACTTACTTTATGATTTGATGCTAACAACCACTATGAAGGGGAGACTATCATACCTTTACACAAACTGAATAGGAAGGGGAAAAACACAAAATTTAAAACTACCTCACTATAAAAGAAAAGGCTTTGGACTTTGATGCCAACTTAATAATGCAAATGAAGGAATTTTATACTCCCATACCAAATAACTCAACATGTAGAAAAATATTCAATGAAAAGAAAACTTGGATACAAAATAAATTTGAAAGACAGATGTTTATACTTTGATACCAACTACTCAAATGTAAGCTAAATAAAAGTTTTATGAAAAATGATGGAACAAAAATAAAAGACCTTCATGCATATGATAAGCTCCTAGAGATTGGGGACAGAGCTGGAGATTGGGGACAGAGCTTTACACCTTGATATCACTTAACTAGACAAGGAGTAAGGAACTCTACACTCTGACAGTAATAAAACAATGTGAAATAACTGTATACTTCGTAATACGCTTATTTGACATGGAGGGAAAAGCTTTTGCTTTAATTCTAACAAACCTGATAAAAAAAATTAACTAATATTAAGGGGAAAAAAACTTGTACTTTGATACCAGTTAACTGAAGAAATGGCCTCTTCCTTGAATAAAAACTCACTCACCATATAGGAAAGAAGTTTATACTTACATACAATCTAGCCCGATGGGAGGAAGAAAACTTTACACTGATGCCAACTCACTCGATATGAAGGAAAGATTTTTATGCCTTGAAGCCATCTAACCAAAAATGAAGGAAAGATTTCTATACTTTCATACTCCCTGGTTCAATATGAAGGGAAGAGGGTATAGATTTAATACAAACTCAGTATGAAGGAAATAACATTGATACTAGATTATATATTAGGGACATTTTTTTACCTTGATTGCAGCGAGCTAAATACCATAAACACTTTATACTTTGATTCCAACTGACCCAACATGAAGGAAAGGAACGAGACTTCATCCTTTGTTTACTACTAGCTCAATATGAAGAAAAAAAACTTAATATGCGGACACCAGCTATGAGGTCTGATAGTAAGTAATTACAGCAGAAACAGAAAGACTACAAAATATCGGCGAATTTTGATATGGAAGGGAAAATACATTTTGATTAATAGTATGCTTCACAAACTAACACATTTCTAAAATGTCACGAACTTGGAATTATTTTTTTCTTTTACTTGTTCTTGCAACTAACTAGCGTGTGATAAAATGTAGGGAAGAAAACTGACAGAGCTGAGTGATTTGAGGGCTATGTTTCTCCTCACAGTTTAAAACAAACCAAAACCATTTCAGTGTAGGTAGGGAGGGGGACGGGACAGCCCGATTGGTTAGAGCGTTGTGCATTGCGCTCATGATATGCTGACCCCGGTTCGAATGCCGTTCAAGGGGATGTTTTCCTCTGGAGTTAACATCAGAGCCGACTCCACAACCCTCGAGAAGTGCAGCTTTGATCTTCGTTCACTGTTCTGCAGTGGTGTTTTCCGTGGTGTAATAGTCTGTGGTGTTTTCGGTGGTGTAGTGTAGTCTTCCGTGGTGTAGCGTAGTCTTCCATGGTGTAGCGTAGTCTTCCATGGTGTAGCGTAGTCTTCCGTGGTGTAGTGTAGTCTTCCGTGGTGTAGCGTAGTCTTCCGTGGTGCACCGTAGTCGTAGTCTCAGAAGTGCGCGCACCGTGCAGTCAGTGATAAATATTTAAGTATGATGTGCGAGACATAGTGCATATTCTTGAGTATTACCTTATAGGGTGCTTCCATTTGCTAGTGCCGCGTCCTCAGGCATTGAAGTACCTAGGACGGGAACAGTCTTGATGACGGAAGGATTCTGCACAGAAAAATGAAGTTTTCAAATTAAACGCCTGAGCACGCGTGCCTACACAGCCACCTACCCACGTTGAGAGAGAGAGAGAGAGAGAGAGAGAGAGAGAGAGAGAGAGAGAGAGAGAGAGAGAGAGAGGAGAGAGAGAGAAGAGAGAGAGAGAGAGAGAGGAGAATGACAATGACAATGACTATTTATTGTAATGTAAGCTTTTTCAGCCCATTCACAAGGGGACAGTGGGAAGGGGATTGGGCACAACACAAATAACCATATTGAACAAAAACAAGAAACAAAATATGGTTGCAGCCCAAATGCTCTTCATGGCATGGTTTCCACGTCATGGTACAAAGATACTGGCTCGTGCTATCTTTTGTTACAGTTCATAATTCCCGATTGACAACATTTATTGCGTAAAACTTTCGCCCATTGCAAAGGAACGGCAGTAGGGACGGTGGAGATACACTACACATACAGTCATTGACAACACAGCACAAACGATGAAGTCCGTGGTAGGGTTTCCATGTCACTCTGCCTTCTGTCCTTTATGCCCACTGGCTCGTGATATACCGTCACAGCAATGCGTGCAGAAAGTTTGCTTGCGCTCTCTCTCTCTCTCTCTCTCTCTCTCTTCTCTCTCTCTCTCTCTCTCTCTCTCTCTCTCTCTCTCTCTCTCTCTCTCTCTCTCTCTCTCTCTCTCACACACACACACACACACACACACACACGCATACACACGCATGCACCTACACACACATACACCCACGCGCGCGCGCCCTACACACACACACATACACACATACATACACACACACATACATACACACACACAAACACACACACTCACTCACACACACACACACACACACACACACACACACACACACACCTCACACGCACGCACGCACGCGCATACACACACACACACTCACTCACACACATACACACTCACACACACAAACAAACAAACAAACTTAGCTAACCAAGGAAAAATCTCACTGCCTCCATGATCATATTCATAACACGAATTCCAGCACTGATTTTGTCTTTAAACTTTTTCCGATCGGTGGGTGTCCACTGTCGTAGCTTGTCGTAGACTGTCCGTTCGTCCTGCGTCATGTGCCGTAGACTTCGCTTAACCAGCCAATAGAAGTCGGATGGTTCGTCACTTGCTGCTGCTGTCCAACTGAACTCAAACACCATGTCATCGTTTTTACAGATCAAGGCTTCAGGGTTGTCATTGGAAACAAAAACACGGACAAAATCCTGGTTTCTTTTTGTGCTCCTGAGCCTTTTCTGTAGCGATCGGTCAGTCAGTTCAGCCACATAGTCCCGTATCAGCTCCACCCCGTATCCAGCGTCATGTACCTCGACCAAGCAGGGGTCACAATCCTCTTCTAGTGTAGTGGCAGGCACGTCAACAAGGTCGATTTGGCATCGCTGATCAGCCGCTGTATCTGGGTCGGTAGGCACGGTGACATCACGGGATGCAGGGCGAAATTCACGAGCGTAGCACAAGACAGGCCGTGTTGTGTTGTCTGGTGACAGGAGTGTGTCAGCGTATGAGACAGCGCCAGTTACTGGGGGGTAGGCATAAACAACTGTCCAGAATTCCCATAATTGGTTAATTGACTGGATGCTTTTTCAACTTCTGGCATCGTAGCTGCCTGTCTCCTCGCCTCCAGTCGTCTCCTGTCCCTCCTCAGCTGGCTTGGCGGCTTTTTGCGATAATACTGGGAAGATGACTGCTGCCCCTGTTGACTTGCCATGCTGTCAGGTTCACAGCCACTTCTCAGGCGCAGTACGAAAGTCAAATTGTTGCCTTCTCCTGTCACTTTCCAGGAGGTCAGGTGACTCCCCTCTAGCAGAGCACTCAAGGTGTTTTCCAGCGCTGTTGGAAGGCCGACAACGGGCATGGTGCTGCAGGAATTAGTATTTTACTACAATTTAATACAGAGCAAAATTTTGCTTGACCCCATCCAAGGGAGATCACCCTCCAAGCACAGAGAGAGAGAGAGAGAGAGAGAGAGAGAGAGAGAGAGAGAGAGAGAGAGAGAGAGAGAGAGAGAGAGAGAGAGAGAGAGAGAGAGAGAGAAATGAAATGAAATGAAATATTTATTCATAAAGGCCATGGCCCCTTAGAAGGGGGAATACAAATAAAACAAGAAAATAATATGATGGACATATAATGGCATTATGTAACATAGATACTTCTCCTTTTAAATGCTTTATACATATATATTGCCAGTTTTTTTACAATACACTCATTCGTGGAAGCTAATAACAAAACCAATCTGAATAAACATGGATCTCTATAGTACTTTTGTGGTATGAACTGCTCTCGTATATCTCTTAACCCTGGACAGGAAAGCACAAAATGGATTTCATCTTCTACTGAGCATTTACAAATTGGGCATTGAAGATTTGTGGCAAGTGCCTTTCTATAGCGGTAATAATGTACATTGATATCCGAAATACCAAATCTAAATCGTGTCATTATACGCTTCAAATAACTATCAATATTCATGGACATATACGTTGGCACACAATTTACTTGGCTGAACATTCTATAGTGATAGAATCTGTCACTACTCTGTACATGACTCTCACAATTTTGCCAGCAACAATCAATCAACCTTTCACGAAACTGTCGAATAAAAGCACTAACATCTCCAACTCCTTGGTTGAACCACACGTAACCAAAACCCAATTCACATAATTTCATTCTGACATTTGAAGCCCAATTGATTTTGCCTCTATTATCTAGATCTAACAACATTTTATATGCTTTAAAGGGCAATCTTTCTGCATTCATCTGAGTTATTTTTATCCAATATTTTATGCATCTCACAATAGAGACCAGTGACATGGGTTACCTTGCTGTCTCCCTGTACACGAGGTCATTTGGCGTTTTGATTGACACTCCCAGAAACTTTTTTAAAGAGAGAGAGAGAGAGAGAGAGAGAGAGAGAGAGAGAGAGAGAGAGAGAGAGAGAGAGAGAGAGAGAGAGAGAGAGAGACTATGTGTGAGTGTATAACTTTTTTTTTATCTCAAAGAAAACAGGCACCTGGGTAAATGTTACTTAATATACCCTTTGTCTGAAAAAAAAAATCCCTTGGTACACTATGGCAAGACACTAAGCACCATTCCCGCATTTGTATCATGACCAAAGGTGTGTAACTCCGTCCATGTAGGCCACATCGGATTGACACCCCTTCACTTAAAAAAAAAGAGAAAAACTCTTGACCTCAACACCCACTTCTAGTTTTAACTCAACACAGATTGATCCTATGAAAGTATAAAACATCGTCATTTTTGTCAAAGAAACATTCTAGCAATAACAGTCATGGCCCAGGACAATAGTTGTGGGGATCGTTGATGTCAGCAAAGTGCAAAATTTAATACCGATATTGTAATGTTCTGCTTTGAACTATGTTGAGATTGAAATGTTATATGCTTTAAACTATGTTGATGTTGAAATGTTATGCTTTAAACTATGTTGGTATTGAAATGTTATGCTTTATGTTGATATTGAAATGTTCTGCTTTACACTATGCTGAGATTGAAATGTTCTGCTTTACACTATGTTGAGATTGAAATGTTCTGCTTTACACTATGTTGAGATTGTCTCCATCCATGACAACCTCTAAGGATGAGCTGTGCTCTCCATGAAAGTAAAAAAAATCTTCGGAATCCAGACTACAGCTGCCTATATAGAAAGGGAGATGAAAAACAAAACGGCCATAATTTCCTTTTTTTTTCAGTGATATTCGTAAGTATGATGTGCGAGACAGAGTGCATTTTACACAGCACTCTCAGAATGTTCACCTGTGAAATGCCCAACAACAGATGACACACTGGCATTACCTTATTGGGTGTTTCCACTTGCCCGTGCCGTGTCCTCAGGCGTTGAAGTACCTTGGACGGGAACAGCCTTGATGACGGAAGGATTCTGAACAGAAAAAACTGACATTCAAGATTAAATGCGTGCACATATATATATATATATATAGAGAGAGAGAGAGAGAGAGAGAGAGAGGAGAGAGAGAGAGAGAGAGAGAGAGAGAGAGAGAGAGAGAGAGAGAGAGAGAGAAGAGAGAGAGAGAGAGAGAGAGAGAGAGAGAGAGAGAGAGAGAGAGAGAGAGAGAGGAGAGAGAAGAGGAGGAGGAGAGAGAGAGAGAGAGAGAGAGAGAGAGAGAGAGAGAGAGAGAGAGAGAGAGAGAGAGAGAGAGAGAGAGAGGAGAGAAGAGTCAAGTTAAGTGTTAGTCTTTTTTTTTATATCGAGGATAATGGAATAAGCATTCATGTGCTTTTTTTTCATCCAGTCCCCGTGTGTATGCAGTTTTGTAAATCTCATCTGTTCCTACTGGCACACAATGGCCTACTCTAACGAAAAGCGGAACAGGATTTAACGTGTGTGCAAGATGTTCTGCAGGCGTTCGCACACGGGGCCTCGGTTTAAAGTCTCATCGGAAGGACTTTTGGTGAGAGGAGAGAGAGAGAGAGAGAAGAGAGAGAGAGAGAGAGAGAGAGAGAGAGAGAGAGAGAGAGTCACATTTATAGGGAAACAAATGCACATGCAGAAAGTAATTATTTTTTAAGTAATGGGAGGTAATGCTCTGGTGGCGATGTGCTCTCCCTTTGGAGGTCAGCTTGAATTTCACACAGAGAAATTTACCATAACAAACTACACTATGCGATGTGATGTGATGCGATGCGGAACGGCGCGGCAGGCATGCACCCGACCCCGGACTGTATCGACACGACCCGACCCGACACGACCCGACACGACACGACGCGACGCTACACGACGCGACCCAACCCGACACGGCGCGGCAAGGCACGGCACAACACGACACACCACAACGGTAAGACGGAAAAAATAATAGGCCCTACTTACTGGAGTTGTGTAGTTCCATTCCTGACATGCAAGAATGTGGCAGAAATCCCACAGCGAGTCACTGGGCAGTGCAGTGTTCCACGGTGAAGTGTTCCTCGGTGAAGTGTTCCTCGGTGAAGTGTTCCGTGGTGAAGTGTTCCGTGGTGAAATGTTCCGCGGTGAAGTGTTCCGTGGTGAAGTGTTCCGTGGTGGAGTGTTCCGTGGTGCAGCGTTCCGTGGTGCAGCGTTGTATGGTGTAGTCCTCTGCGGTGTAGTTTTCCATGTAGATTAGCAGGCCTGAAAAGGAAGAGCAGTGTGTAAGAAACACATATGAAACAATTGATTTTAATTTGACAAGATCATCATGCTGTGGACAACATTCCAACCATTCTCTTGGCACCACTGAAATGTCTATTTGTGGGGCTCCCCTGCTAAAGTGAACATCTTGCCCTCCCATTACCAACTATCCCTTTGTGCTAGAATGCAGGCCTGCTACAGTCAACCAGGTCAGTAGTATACCCGATCAAACCCAACCAGCCTGCACCCTGCTACCTGGAAAACAGACAGGCTCTGCCAGGTACACATTATCCCCCGGAAACACTGTCTGAAAAACAAACTCCAGTGCCCCACCGACTCCTGGAGGAGTTAAGAGAGAAGTCCCCTCCACAGCAGCGGAGAGCTGATCACAGTGGACAATGCAGAACTTTGAGAGGTACACTGGGAACTGGAGCTTGTCTCAGTGAAATAAAATACCACAGAAATCGGAAATGATGTTTTCCCTGGAGAGCGCATCCTTGATCATTTTTTAGTTCACTAGCCCTAAAACAAACACCCTGTTGTTGCACACAATATTGTGCAGTGTTTATACACTTGAGATTTTGGGGGCCTAAAAAATAAACTTTGACTCCGGGCTATTTCACGATAGATTACACTTACTCCGAATTTTGTACAAAGAATATTATCACTGTTTTTATCATCTTTAGTAGTATTTTCGTTATCATCATCATCATTATTATTATTATTATTATTATTATTATTATTATTATTATTATTATTATCATTATTATTATCATTATTATTATTATTATCATTATTATTATTATTATTATTATTATTATTATTATTATTATTATTATTAATTCACAGGTGATTACTAACAGTAGACATACAGGTACACATGTGTATACAGGTGTTTACTAACAACAGACACACAAGTACACAGGTGTTTACTTAAAACACATCACACAAGTACACAGGTTCTTGTTATTATGATGATGATGATGATGATGATGATGATGATGATGATGATGATTTTTTTTTTTGGATTTTTTTTGTGTGTGTGGGTCCTTTGTGTAAACAAAGTTCAAATGCCAATATTAAAATGTTATGCTTTAAACTAAGTAGAGATTGTCTTCCTCCATTACATACTCTTAGTATGAGCTTTACACTCCATAAAAGGATAAAAAAAAATCTTCTGAAGACAGAGTACAGCTGCCTATATAGTAAAGCACTTGAAAAAAAAAAAACCGGCCATATACGCAAACTTCTTACAATATTTTTTTCTAATCTCAGTGATATTCCTAAATATGATGTGCGAAACAGAGTACATGTTCTTGAGTACTCTCAAAAGCTTAAGCTATGGAACGGCCAACAACAACAGATCACATACTGGTATTAACTACCTTTATGGGTGCTTCCACTAGCTCGTGCCGTATCCTCAGGCATTGAAGTACCTAGGACGGGAACAGTCTTGATGACAAAAGGATTCTTCTTCTTCATCGAACGCTCTGACAGCAGCCTGTGTCTGTCCCATGAGCAAAATTGCGTTGCGATCGCCATTAAGCGTCCGACAAGTCAGGTCCAGCCCTTCCGACTTCGGCATGGCGATGACAGAATGATTCTAGGAAAAGAAAATCAAGATATTTTGAACTCGAATGCTTGCACGCATGTACGCACGCACACACGCACACATACACGCACGCACGCGCACGCACGCGCACGCACGCACGCGCACACACAAAGCGCGTGGCCATACACATACACAACAAGAGAGAGAGAGAGAGAGAGAGAGGAGAGGAGAGAAAAGAGGAGAGAGAGAGAGAGAGAGACGAGAGGGGAGAGAGAGAGAGAGAGAGAGAGAGGACAGACAGAAGACAGAAGAGAAGAGAGAGGAGAAGAGAGGAGGAGAGAGAGAGGAGATGGAGAGGGAGGGAGGGAGAGAGAGACAGACAGACAGAGAGAGAGAATTATATATATTATATACATATATATTATATTATATTATATTATATTATATTATATTATATTATATTATATTATATTATATTATATTATATATATAATATATGTATATATTTGGGGGGGATATATTTATATACAGAGGGGGGAATGGAGCGCGCGCTCGCGCGAGCGAGAGAGAGAGAGAGAGAGAGAGAGAGAGAGAGAGAGAGAGAGAGAGAGAGAGAGAGAGAGAGAGAGAGAGAGAGAGAGAGAGAGATTATGTATATATGTTGTGTATTCTCTACATTTCAGAAAATGCACAGTTTCTAGGGATGTTTTAGCAATTAACGGTGTCTAAGCTTTTCTTCACATCAAGTGCTGGCGATTTGTTTGGTCTGTGTCGAATTTCTAGTTGTTAAAATTATGAAATCTTTGATACCCAGGTTTAATCTTGACAGTGCTGAACACATCAGGGGGACATTTTGTCATCATCTTTCATAACTTCTATTCATGCTTGCTGGTGCTTTACTTTCATTTGTGTATACAGGCATGCGGAATATCAAAAAGGCCCCATAAAGGTCTGGAAGTTTTGTCTCTTTCGGTAAGTTATGGAAACACGGGAATATTCAACATAAATCTTAAAACTTCGCAATGGTACCTCGAAAAACAAAAGCACAAAAAAGAAGAAAACATTGCACGTGTACTTACCTCTGTGAGGTCTTGATACGTGTGACAATCACGACGTCAGAGACAGGGCCAGAGAACTAAGATGACCCACATGACTTTTTGGCATCTATGCTAAGACTTTTAAGGAATCAGAGCGAGATGGGAGAGACCCAGAAGGTCGAGCAAATGCTTGAACAAAGTCTGGGGGCTGGATGTGTCCTTTCCCCTTGAGCACTGTGTGCAAGGGTTCTGCTGGCTGTGCCAGTTTAGGACACCAAACCCAATGTCGACGCCTAGTCTGCCAGTTTTTGTGATCACAGAGTAAGGTTCAAAGGCCCCTGATGAAGTTCTGAAATCCGCGATCGTTGAGCCTTACCGAAAACTCCATGGACAAATTTTGATTTGGGAAATGTGAAAGACTTAGGTACACGTGTGAAACATGATGCACGCAGGCATAGACAGGTTGTACTCGGTACAAAGATACCTGTGAAGAATGCAAGGTAGTCCTTTCATGGAAGGAGGCTTTGCAATTCTTACCTTTCACATGCTGCTGCATGTCGAATGTCCGATGTCCACAGAGACCCCAGTTCTCACTGCTCTCATCGCATTTGATCCCTGAATTGTTTCAGAGATACGAGGTCATGCAGACATGATGCGAAAGCCCCCAAACCTGTCAACTTTGCTCTTCAGCCTAGTGGGATCTGATCCTAGATCCCTGGGCAACAATGCAGCTGCATGGATCGCCTTCAGGCTGGATTCAGTTTGCCCTTCAGGGGCTGGTCTTTCAGGAGTTTGCCCTTCAGGGGCTGGTCTTTCAGGAGTTTGCCCTTCAGGGGCTGGTCTTTCAGGAGTTTGCCCTTCAGGGGCTGGTCTTTCAGGAGTTTGCCCTTGGGGCTCGGGCTGGTCTTTCAGGAGTTTGCCCTTCGGGGCTGGTCTTTCAGGAGTTTGCCCTTCGGGGGCTGGTCTTTCAGGAGTTTGCCCTTCGGGGGCTGGTCTTTCAGGAGTTTGCCCTTCAGGGGCTGGTCTTTCAGGAGTTTGCCCTTAGGGGTGGTCTTTCAGGAGTTTGCCTTGGGGCTGGTCTTTCAGGAGTTTGCCCTTGAGGGGCTGGTCTTTCAGGAGTTTGCCCTTCAGGGGCTGGTCTTTAGGAGTTTGCCCTTCAGGGGCTGGTCTTTCAGGAGTTTGCCCTTCAGGGGCTGGTCTTTCAGGAGTGTGCCCTTCAGGAGTTGGTCTTTAGGAGTTTGCCCTTGAGGGGCAGGTCTTTCGGGATTTTGCCCTTCAGGGGCCTGTTTTGCATGCAGGATTTTGCTCTTCAGGGGGCTTATTTTGCATGTTGCCCTTTGGGGGTCTGTTTTGCATGCAGGATTTTCCCCCTCAGGGGCCTGTTTTGCATACGGGATTTTTCCTTCAGGGGCTTGTCTTGAAGGGTGCTGCCATTCGGGGGGCTTATCTAGCATGATGCAGCCCTTTAGTTAAAGTCTGTCACGAGCCTAAGGCTCAACAAGCTGGTGCTTATCCCGGTTTCTGTGGCGTTAAGCGACTGAGAGTCATAGACTCCCCCCTGGATAGGACGCCAGTCTATCGCAGGGTTAACCCCCAACACAAGGTTGGTACCCCTTTTACACCTGGGTGGGGTGAGAAAATAGCCGTAAAGTGCCTTTTCCAAGGGCACAACGCCATAGCCGAAAGCTGGGATCGAACCCGCAACCTTTAGATTACGAGTCCAACGCCCTAACCACTAGACTACAGCGGCGGCAATGCAGCCCTTTAGGGGCTCGTTTTTCCAGACTTTGCCCTTCAGAAGCTCAACCCTTCAGCGTTGTGTTCAAGTATTGCTCCTTGTCTCCGGTTGTTACCCGTCCTCCTATCGGTCTTACATAGGTCAAGTCAAGTCATGTGGGTGAGGACAAGTCCACTGGGCCCTGTGCTCCAGCATCGTGCTGCTGGTGTCTTCACAACCTGCAGTGGACAGACAGATCCAGGAGAGTGGAGATGACCTGGGGAAAGAAACCATGAGTAACTGGCTACTACAGATCCATATCACAATATCCATGGCAAAACTTTTGAGAGGTCGCTGAAATGTTTGGGTTTTTTTTTTTAACGATTATGGTTTTTTACTATCTACACTTAGTTCCATAATCCTGTCTTTTTATTGTCTATTTTGGCAGATCCTTTGGAAATATGAAAAAAGTCTTCTGACGTGAGTACAAGATGTCCTACCAAAAGGTCTTCTGACATGTGTGTTCTAAGATAATCCAGTTTTCTTTTTATCATCTGACGTATGTGTAAGATGTTCTATGAAAAGGTCTTCTGGCGTGTGTGCAAGATAAATAAAATGAAAATAGAATAAAATTAAATAGAAAACCAATATGGTACAGATCATAGACTACAGCCATGAGCACCTCATTGCCTTCTATCTAGGATTGTGGTTTTAGCGTTAAAAATTAAATTCTACGAAGAGAAATATTGCGCTCGCAACCCGGGTTGATTCCTGGTCGAGGGGATTTTTCCCTGGAGTTAACATCAGTGCTGACTCCACCCTCCCCAAAAGTCCTTCCGATGAGACTATAAACCGAGGCCCGTGTGGGAACGCACGCAGATATCTTGCGCACACGTTAAATCCTGTTCCGCTTTTCGCAAGAGTAGGCCATCGTGTGCCGGTGGTAACAGATGACAATATATACAAAACTGCACACACACAGGGACTGGATGTAAAAAAGCACACGAGTGCTTAATCCATTATCCTCGATATAAAAGAATAAATAAAATTTTAAAAATACATTAGCATGCACTATAGATATCCCTCCCTCAGTTGAAACATTTTTTTTCTTCAAAAAATGTTTTTGATCTCTACATTTCCCAGTACTCATTTTCGACAGAAAGATTCTTACGTTCGCTTTCAGACATTTTATTTGTAACGAACAAGTAGGGTACTGGTTTCAGGCATTCATTGTTAGGACATAGTGTCTTAACACGATTTTCAAAGACAACTTTACAACTGTGGGAAATCTAACCAATAATTATACTTGTGGTAGTAAATAAACAACAGCACTCCTCTGATGTAAAAGTTAGGTCATGCAGTACTGTATCACAACCAAAACAAAATGAAAAATGGGTTTACATGTATGAGATTGCCCAGATTGTTTCTTTACCATTTTAAAATAATTCTCAGCTACTCTTTACTTATTTTTTCTTTTATGTCAAGGATAATGAAATAAGCACTCGTACTTTTTTTTACATCCAGTCGCCGTGTGTATGCAGTTTTTGTAAATTTTCTTTGGCACTGTCTGCTGAAGAAATACGTGTACCTTTTTAAATGCCGTTTAAGAAACATCCAGTGACTGAAATAAAACTACAAGTAACCATATGAAAAAATATGGTGGATATTTTTCCTTTTTTTCTTTTTTACAGAATTGGGAAGACATTTTTCCCCGTAAGCTACACCACGTTGTTTAACATACCTTTTCTCTGGAATCTGTGGCCATGATGATGGTAGGGAAGGGAGACTGAAGAGCAGAGTGCTGATCTTCCTCCCTCAGGGGATGCTGCTGCAGGCATTTCATGTTGAGGTTTGTCTGGTCCTTGATGTTGAGGTTTGTGTGGCCCTTGATGTTGAGTTTTGTCTGTTCCGTGTTGAGGTTTGTGTGGTCCTTGATGTTGAGGTTTGTGTGGTCCTTGATGTTGAGGTTTGTGTGGTCCTTGATGTTGAGGTTTGTGTGGTCTATGTTGAGGTTTGTCTGGTCCTTGATGTTGAGGTTTGTGTGGTCTATGTTGAGGTTTGTGAGGTCCTTGATGTTGAAGTTTGTGTGGTCTATGTTGAGGTTTGTCTGGTCCTTGATGTTGAAGTTTGTGTGGTCTATGTTGAGGTTTGTCTGGTCCTTCTTGTTGCAAACCCAACTCTTCCTCTGGTGTCTGTGATGTCTGTCTTGTAACGTTGGTTAGGACAGGTTGCCATGGTAGGTCGCCTGGCCACCCAGTTTTACCTGAACAAAAAAACCACGTAAGTTCATAAGGTAGGTGAAAAATTATACAGCGATATATTTTTTTTAACTCAAAGTATGAAAATTTACACCATGTTATGACAATGACAGTTTTACTCGTTTCTATTCTAAAGCAGTGTAAAATAACTTCACAACTGAACTGAATTCAAATAAATTGAAAATTGAATTGAATACCACTTCCAGTCACAGCATATTTATCTGCAGGCAATTTGGGCTTCTATCTCAGGGGTGAGTGCGTTGCCACAAGAGCAGTACCACTCCAAAAAATGTCTTTTAAAGTGTATTAGTTTCCCTATGAGAAGGGCTTCATTCTACAGAATTTTGCTGGAGATCTCTTTCTTGGTGTCGTGGGTTCTTTTACGTGCGCTGAATGTGTGCTGCATGCAGGACCTTGTTCACCATCCGTTCCGAAAGACTTGTATGCAGGCCACCACTCAGTCTAGTGGACGGGATAAAGTTTCGGGCAATAAACGGGGATCAATCTCTAGACCATCGATCTTCCCAATTACCAGTAATGGACAACATTAATGACATCATTGATAGGAGCTGTAGTAAAAGATTTATATTTTCCAGTCTCTTTAACACACGAATAATGACATGCAACGTTTTTATATTCAGATATCAAATTACGTATTTACTTATTGTCCACATTTTTCTGTCAAGATAAAGCCAAACCCAACTCATAAATGTAGAGTCAAGCAAACTTAACTGCGCTGACAAAAATGTTTAATATCAGCAAGTGCAAAAATTAACTACAATAACAACAACACGTTAAAACTTGTTCCGTCTTCCGGAAGAGTAGGCCGTTCTGTGGCGGTAGAAACGGATGATATTAAAAAAAAACACACACAAAAACCCCACATGCACACAGGTGTGTTTAGACATCATTCTTGAAGTCGGAAAGCGACAACCTTAGCGGTGAGCAAAAATGGTTGCATATGCAAAATTTCATCTTCAGTCAACCTCGAAGCGTGAACCTCGGAACGAAAAAAAATTGTAAAGATGATAAAATTTACAATTACCACAGGCAAAAACCACATCGTTCCATTTAACATTATTGTCAGTTCTCTTGTGATCACATCAAAACTGCTCTGCTAAAACTTTCAGCGAGAAAATGCATAAACATGTCTTAAAACACAAGATGTCCATTTGCACCTGTTGATGTAAAGATGCTTGCCTGCCCACCATTTAATATTAGGATCGTTTATCCAAAATATCTTTCTTTGTCTATTTCTCAATTCTACAGCACTATTCGACAATATTGAAAAAGAAAAAAAAATCAGCTGTAGGAAGAAGGGGAGCATCTCGACATCTTTCCCATTTCAAGCATTAACATAATTATGAGTAAGGGTTTACGCTTTTTTTTTTGGGGGGGGGAGGGGGGTTGGGGAGGGGTTAAGATCTTAATCTCACACTAAAAACCTTCCCTTAACATCTTGCTTTAACGTCCTAATCAAAAACAATCTTGCCTTGAAAGTCTGGATGTGTTGTGTGTGTGTGTGTGTGTGCGTGCGTGCGTGCGTGCGTGCGTGCGCGCGCGCGCGTGCGTGCGTGCGTGCGTGCGTGCGTGCGTGCGTGCGTGTGTGTGTGTGTGTGTGTTTGAAGGATGCGTATTCGTGACAGTACCAAACCATTTTGGTTCACGACACAGCTGTTTCAATCAGTTTTCAAAACCAGGAATAGGCCTGGTTGGTTTATGACACAACTACACTAGATCAGACTCTCAGCCCTGGTCCTTGTGAATGCGCCAAATCACTCGCTGCACTCAAGATTAACATTTCTTGGCAGCAGTTATCATGAAATTCACAAAAGCAGGGATTTCCCCCCAAGTTTTAAAATAAATAAGGAAGATTAAAGGCCCGAAACACTTGTTTCAAGGGGGCTTCTCCTCTGAGGACTCTCTTACCACTATCGATGCCTAATGGCCTACTTACTAAGTAGCTACTTCTAAATAAAAATTACTCACCAGTGCTGCTCTTCATCATAGTCTTTCTA
Source organism: Stramonita haemastoma (assembly GCA_030674155.1). NCBI lineage: Eukaryota > Metazoa > Mollusca > Gastropoda > Neogastropoda > Muricidae > Stramonita > Stramonita haemastoma. The sequence continues at coordinate 38,260,985 of CM060316.1, forward strand.
TAAAAAAAAAGACAAAGGCAAAAACGATGATGTTCAAAATCCCACATTTTGCTTTCCCAGCTGTTCAAGTGGTCCACACTGCATGCAGATGTCAGGCCGTTTGAAATGGCAAGAGAAAAAAAAGAAAAGAAAGAAACAAATCAACTCACAGGAACTCGCAACAGAGACACGATTTGCACGTGTGTGTTGTGTCGCTAAATGTGTTTTCTGTCCTTAGCTGGAGTAAGACCTTCAATTGCAAAAACCTGGTCTTAATAATGTAACTGGAAATTATTTCTAAACTGCCGGGCACTTCGTTTTTTATCAATACACTTGAAAAACCCACCCAAAATGATGGCCATAAAAAGATACTTTATATAAGATAAAAGCTATGTCGAGACTGCAAACTCAAAACATGTGCAAGACTCCTTGACTTACCGAGGACAATCTGTTGTTCTATTGATATGCACGTTCGTAAGAAGAATTTCAGATTTAGATTCGTTTGTTTTGTAATTTGCAGTCTGTGCATTGACAGCCCATCTGGTAAAGGAAAGGGGAGGTTGTTTCAAAACCCAGGGAGAAGTTCTTACCTCTCTTGAGCATATTCATTTTAGGATATAGACCACTTTAGACACAACACATGCACAACAATGTTCAGTTCAAGGTATTGTTCAGCTACTCACGAATGTTTACCGTTTGGGTTTTTCTTTAAACAAAGGCTTATTTTGGGTGGTGGATGTGTAGGCTACTTTCAGCAATGTTCCTGCTGACTGTTTCTCTGTCTGTCTCTGTCTCATACATATCAGAGCATATTATGCATGTATTCAGTAAGGGGGGGTGCGTGCGAGCGTGCGTGTGTTTGCGCGCGTGTATGTGTGTGCGTGCGTACATGTGTTGTTAGGACAGTAGGCGTCAGTACAACATGACAATTTATGTGATGAAGAGGAAAAATGAATTAAAAAAATTAATGATGCTGAAGCAGATCTCTTAGAAAACAAAACCACTCAAACAAAGAAACCAGATTTTAGGTGTATTAAAGAAATGACTGCATCTTAGGCCCGGTGCATTCGTCTGTATCTACACCTCGTATCATGTTAAAGAGCACATTGCCCAGAATACCTACAGGCGTATTGGTCATATGTCTGAAAGTGCGCCCATAAATGATCCTCCTCATCATCATGTTGCTTTGAACTTTTGGACTGCAGTCCTATTCTATTTTTTGTGTGTTCTGTGGCAACTGCCCTGCCCTGAGCTGTGCTGTGGTGCATCAATTGTATATTTTCATTAACATTATGTGTAATACTATGTATTGTTGCCTACACTTTACCAGCTTTCATTCCGACAGACTTGCTAGATTCAAGCCAGGCTGTTCTCTTTGTGGCTGTGGTATCACCACAAGAACAGCACCACCCATATTAAAGATGTTAGTAAAGTGTGTATGCCTACAGTAGAAAACTCTCTTGGTGCCGTGGGCTCTGTTACTGCACAAAAGTCGGGGTAGGATGGGACTCCAACCGGCCTTTTGTCACATCTTATTTATCTGCCCCTTATTTTTGAGGGTGTGTTATGGGCAGGCACGCCTGTATTTGTGACACTGCACCACATAAGGAGTCGCATTGCACCAGAGGTCAGTTTTTAGTTATTGGCATGTTATTAATTTGCAATAAAATGGCTATACAATACTAAAAAACAAATTGAAAATCAGACAGTTCTATCAAGTTATTACAACTGCAGGAAATGGCAAAATGAGAAATTGACAAGTTAGTAGGTGGTCAGAATGAGGACTTGGCTATTTTCAAAACACGTTTAAAGACAAAAGGAAAAATTATGACTTGATATTTCACTTCAATGTAAAATAAGTGTTTGAGTTTTATAATCAATAAAAATCTCAAAATCCACAACCTCACCTGCCCAAACTGTCCCCTAGCAGAAAAGTGGGTTATGTGCTAAGCGACTCATTTCATGGTGGAGCGTCACATTTGTATTAGCCTTTTTTGTGTGTGGCAATGGCCCTGCACTGTGTTGTGATGCATCATATTGTAGATTATGATTAATATTATGTGTAATATATGTGTTGTTGCAAACTGGACCAGCATTTGTTCCGAGGGACATGCTGTATTCGCCAGGCAGTTCTCTTTGGGGCTGTAATATCGCCACAAAAGCAGCGCCACTCATATCAAAGATGCTAGTAAAATCTGTGTGCTTACACAGATCACTCTCATGGTGCTGTAGAGTCTGTTACTGCAGAAAAGTTGGGGTATGATGGGACTGAAAAATAGCCGTTTGTCACATCTTCTGTATATGTGGCTTGTTTTTGAGAGTGAAGTTGGGGTCGATGGACTGAAAAATAACCGTTGTCACATCTTCTGTATTGCTTGTTTTGAGAGTGTGGGCACCAGTGTTATTTGTGACTGCCGTATGTGTGTGTTCCCGTGTGAACACAACCCTACACTGTGCTGTGGTGCAATTATCTAGTCAATAATTTATGTAAAATTGCGTATTGTTGTATACACTGTACCAGCTTTTGTTCCGTCATTCTGTATTCGCCAGGCTCCCTCTTTGGGGCTGTGGTGTCATTACAAGAACAGCACAGCCCAACAGCTACCATGGCACAGTGGTTGAGAGCCGGTAAGGTGAGCCCAGCACTATCTGTTCATGTCCAGTTCGCATACTGGGTATGTATGCGTTACCCATCCACTAACCACAGCTGCTCTCTCTCCTGAAAGAGATACATAAGGTTTGGATGATCCCTATGTACAAGATGTGTGCTTTGTTCGCATAGGGAACCTAGGTTTAATGTAGCATCGTCTAGAAGACTTCATGGGAATTTGGGTCAGGATCGTTTGAAATGCATTACATTGTATCGCATGGCATTGCATTGAATGGATTTCCTATTGCATTGTATCATACTGTATTGTTTGCTTTACGTTGTATTGTCCTGCAGTACATTGTATTGTTGACCACTTGCAGTCAGGCAAATCACTCGTCTTTCTTTTTATATGTATGTATTTCATGTCCAGTCTCTGTTTGCACCTCAGAAACAGCACAGTTATACAATTTGGGATGTGCATTTTACACATAGATTGTGTAAATAACACTCCACCATGAAGTCGAATTGCATGCAACAGAACCTTTTCAACCACTACCCAAGAAAACAGAGCATCGACAATTCACAGGTGTGTCTCTAAATAGAAACACGACGCTCTGATTGTCGCCCCTGATCACATGGGAGATAATCTACTTACACCCACACACACACACACACACACACACACACACACACACACACACACACACACACACACACACAATGTAATATATATATATATATATATATATATATATATATATATATATATATATATATATATATATATATGTATATGTGTGTGTGATGGCTGATAGTATGGCTGGCATATATATATATATATATATATATATATATATATATATATATATATATATATATATATAATATATATAAATATATTATATATAATATTGAAAAAGAGCTAGGAAAGGAAAGAATTAGAAGGTGTGGTATGAAGTAAAGATGTAGAATTATTTATGGTGTGGTATGAAGTAAGATGTAGAAGTGTATTGATGTGTGGTATGAAGTAAAGATGTAGAAGTGTAAAAAAAAAATATATATTATTATAATATATATATATTATATATATATATCTCATGGTAGTGGTTAAGAGGAATGGAGGGGGTGGGTGTGATTCAAACATTCCTTCTTTAATTTAACTTCTGTTCCCTTAATTAATGTGATAGATCTATTAGACCACAAAAGATCCTTATGTAATTGTGTTACATTTAGAGAACATGTGTGTGTGCTGTGTGTGTGTGTGTGTGTGTGTGTGTGTGTGTGTGTGTGTGTGTGTGTGTGTGCATGTGTATAAGTGCATGTGTGTTTATATGTGTGTGTATTTGTGTGTATGTGTGTGTGTTTGTGTTGTGTTGTGTATGTGGTTTTTTAATTTGTTTTATTCTGTCTGTGTTTGTGTTTATAATCATAATTTTGTGTATGTATGTGTGTGTCTTTGATTTTACGTCTGTACACTTAAAGTGATATAAGACGAGGGAGGGGGGGGGCAATAAAGAGATGTGTGTATGTATTGTGTGTGTGTGTGTGGCGCGTGTATGTGTGTGTGTGCGCGTATGTGTGTGTGCGCGCGTATATGTGTGTGTGTGCGCGTATGTGTGTGTGTGTGCGCGCGTGTGTGTGCATGTGTGAGTGTGTATGTGTTTGTGTGTGTACACGTGCTCGTTCGCGCTCCAATATGTGTGCATGTATGTATACACATGTGTGATTTGTGCGTGTGTGCGTGCTTATGTGCGTACATACACACATTCAATGATTCATAGTAGAACGCTTGTATAATTTTTACCTGTTCGCTGGTGTGTGTGTGTTTGAGTGTATGTGTGTGCGTGTGTACGTGTGTGTGCGTGTATATGTGTGCGTGAATATGTGTGCGTTCATGCCTCTGTGTGTGTGTGTATGAGTTAGTGTGTGTGCGTGTGTGTGTGTGTGTGTGTGTGTGTGTGTGTGTGTGTGTGTGTGTGTGTGTGTGTGTGTGTGTGTGTGTGTGTGTGTGTGTGTGAGTGGTGTGTGTGTTAGTGTGTGTGCTAGTGTGTGTGCGTGCACCTTTGACTGTGTCTGCATATGATACAAGAAATAAAACGAACAAAGAAAGAAAGAGACAACAACAACAAAAATCCCCTCCACCCCCTTAATAATAAAGAATCTGAAAGAACCCAACTTTACGTCCAATAGTTTCATCTGTCCCTTGTCAGTCCTAAGCCCAATTGCAAACCCACATGCATTTGTTTATCATGGAAGGGAACTGAACAACTCAAACTAAAACAAGAAAAAATACAAAAGTTTGCCAAGAAAGCTTCTTATTAAATTGTTATTTATTTCCAGCATAATCGCATTATTAAGCAATATTTTGTCTAAATGACATTAATCCAAACGTTATATTGCGCAAATTGCACACTGTAACGATGAGTACTATTATATTTCGACTTTTGTTTATATAAACAAGAACTTAAACAAACTATGGTATTAAAAGTCCTTAATTTTAAACATTACCAGCAGTCTTCTTCCTGTGCAAACGCAAATGAAAATGGAAGTCTAAAAAATTGTCTCCCTGTCTAGTTCCTCTGTAAGCAGGATGTTGCTGCCACGTCCCTCTATTATTAGATTAGAGACTAGGATTTACAGAACCCTCATCTTTCGCAATCGCCAGCAGTAATCATGTACAATTGGCCGGTTTGTGCAGGGTCAAAACAATGTAGCCTGTAGCCACTTTGCCTCTACCTGCTTCAATTATCCCCAGATAGACATTTTGGGGAGGAAAATTGAAATCAGAAGTAGATGAATTTGCATTGCCAGTAGCGGCTATCGTGTTCTGGGCATTCCAGGCAGGGTTGGGATGGGTGAGAACTTTGATAAACCGAAATGGTTTTTGTAAATAACTACTTAAAAATCAATCACAGCCACATGGTTTATTGTAACAGTAAAGTATATGCTATAAAGAGTCTCCACATACCAAAAAGTGAAAAAGTGAAAAAGTGGCCGTAGCCGCTTCTGGCAGGCAACCGTTGATATACAATCAATTGTATTCGCTTATGTACTCTTTTATCTCGATGATAAAAAAGCCCTCTCTTTCTTTATTTTTACATCTAGTCCCCCAATACATGCAATTTTGTAAATTTTATCATCCATTCCCACGGGCATAATTGTCCTACTCTTCCAAAAGACACAACATGAGAGAGAGACTTACATAACCAACAGTGGTATTTAAAAAACTACGCCATTTCTTTTCTTTTTACTGTTCCTCGGCCAGAGCTCCGATGTATACAGAAAGTGAGATTTTTGCGTATGCGCGAGTTTTTGCCAATCATCCAGGTAGCGGCAATCCGACTTCGGGGATGTACATGATTATACACCCATACATGCACGCGCGAGCACACACACACACGCACGCACGCAAGCACGGACGCACGCACGCACGCACGCGCGCACAACACACACACACACACACACACACACACACACACACACACTCACACGGGGACAGATAACGAATACGTACATCTCTATCAAGGCATACATGTATGCACACACATATGCATGTTTGCTTACACACACACACAATCAATCTATCACTATCTACATCTATACAACATCAACAACTATCTATCTATCTATCTATCTATCTCTTCTATCTTCTATCTATATCTATATATATACAAACATATATACGTGTACACACATACATACATATACACCAATACATACGCACATACATACATACATACATACATACATACATACATACATACATACATACATACATACATACATACATACATACATACATACATACATACATACATACATACATACATACACATAATATATATATACACACGCGCACAGGTGAGCGCGCACAAACACACACACACACACACACACACACACACACACACACACACACACACACACACACACACACACACACACACACACACCTCAACGCATTTTATTTTTTTCAAAACATCACATGTTTTTCTACCCTAAAAAATGGACACCAAAGACAGACATTATCCCACTGTCACAGTGTGTTTTAAAAAAAATAACAAAGAAAAAACACACATGAATGAACATACTTTAATTTTCCTCAGCTGATAACTGACATAGAAAATAGTTATATTTCGCGTTCAGCAGATATTATTCAATAATGAAAGAAGAAGAAAGAAGAAGAAGAAGAAGAAGAAGAAGAAGAAGAAGAAGAAGAAGAAGAAGAAGAAGAAGAAGAAGAAGAAGAAGAAGAAGAAGGAGAGGAGGAGAGAGAGGAGAGAAGGAGGAGGAGGAGAAGGAGGAGGAGAAGAAGAAGAAGAAAAGAAGAAGAAGAAGAAGAAGAAGAAGAAGAAGAAGAAGAAGAAGAAGAAGAAGTGGACGGTCAGTATGATCTGGCAATACATTAAGCGTAATTGATCATCATCATAACAGACATAATAACAGTCTCGGTTCATGATCAGCCAAGAGAATCATTATGAACTTTCTGTAAGCATCCTCCTTCAAATGACAGAAACAGATGTACCTTTGTTTGTTTGTTTTTTATTTGTGATCAGAGTTGTATTTCCATTAAATGATATTATTGACAAAGTCACAGAAATATACCGTGTGTGTGTGTGGGGGGGGGGGGGGGGTTGCATGTGTGTGTGTTTGCGCACGCGCGAGTAGGAGTAATAGGAGTAGCAGTAGTAGTCCCAGTAGTAGTAGTATGTAGTGAGTAGTAGTAGTAGTAGTAGTAGTAGTAGTAGTAGTAGTAGTAGTAGTAGTAGTAGTAGTAGTAGTAGTAGAGTGTAGTAGTAGTAGTTGTAGTAGCAGTTGTAGTAGTAGTTGTTGTTGTAATGGTAGTGGTAACAGCAGCAGCAGCAGCAGCAGCAGCAGTAGTAGTAGTAGTGGTAGTAGTAGTAGCAGCAGCAGCAGCAGGAGTAGTAGTAGTAGTCCTAGTAGTAGTAGAAGTAGTAACAGTAGCAGCAGCAGCAGTAGTAGTAGTAGTAGTGATAGCGGTAGTAGTAGTAGCAGCAGCAGCAGGAAAAAAACAACAGCAGCAGTAGTAGTGGTGGTGGTTGTTTTTGTTGTAATAGTAGTAGTCGTAAAGTAACTGTTAACGTGATTTGTCAACAGGTGAAGAAAAGCAAGAAGCTGAGGAGAGCGCCAAAGGGATGCCTTGAGAAAATGCACAGAAAAAATCTACGTAATTCAGCAAGCAGTACTATTTTTTTCTGAATAAGCAAATAATGCTGCATAGAAAAATCCAGCTGAAACGCATAACACTTCACAGGAAAAATCCTTTACAAAAAACACTTTACAGAAAAATCCCTCCAAAAAACCACACTACACACCAAAAAATAAATCCTTACAACGCGAATAACACTTCACAGAAAATTTCCTCTAAAATCACACTGTTCACAAAAATCCTTCTTAAAAAATCCACTAGGCAGAAAAATCTCTCTGACACAGAAAAAATCCCTTTTAAAGCACACTGCACAGAGAGAAAAATCCTCGAAAAACACACAACACGGAAAAATCCCCTTGGAGCAAACAGCGTACAAAAGAAAACAAATAACGTGTGTATGTTGACACTCATCATTTCTTTTCAATTATGCCAAATTCACTTTAGAGTAACGAATTTTTAACAGTCTAACCAAAAAAGTGTGTTTACTCATCAGAAGCAGAAAAATTTAAAAATATATGTACACACAAATCCTATCATAAAGTTTTTAGCAAACATTGTTTTCAAAGTAAGTAAGAAAAAGTCAGGCATGGGGTCGGTAAGTGGCTTTCTTGTCGCTAACTGGACCAAAACGTTCAACTGCAAAAAAAAAAAAAAAAAAAGTACCAAAATCAACTAGAAGTTAAACTGCTCAGTACATCGCGTTACCTCAAAACAGATGAAATTAATTAAAACCCAAAATAATGGAATTATAAAAGATATTGATTACATATATCTTAATACACAACTCAAACTAACAACATTAACAAGACGTTCATTTGAATAGACTTTCATCTTTTTTTTTTATTAATAACTCTCTGATGCTGCCAGCATGGGTTTTGTTTTCATCCCTGTTGACAGAGTTAAGCAGCTTCGAGCGTTTGATGGATGACAGTTTGTGCGCCTTAGCTTCAGTACAGTCCCCCCAGCTCACCCAGCTGTAAATGGGTACCTGCCCTCTTTAGGGTCAGGGAAGATAAAGCAGCGAGGAAGAAGAGATGGGCGCTGTCCTCAATATGCTGACCCCTAGAGAAGCTGAGGTCTCTGATGCCTCGCTCCGCTACGACCGCCTAGGTTATGGGACACCTTTACCTTTCTTTTCTTTTTTTACCGTGTTGATAGAACACAATCTGCTGAACGATTTGAAAATGATCTCCAGTTGCTTTTGGACCGGATTTGCACAGCTAGAACGTCTTGAACGAGTTACCGACAAGGAAAAAAACCACCCACTTAACGACACCACAGTCAGTCTTACAGCAGTCATGAAAAGACAAGTCCATATCATGTAAAAGGGACATAATATGTGGTAAGCAGCATCATAGTATGGTTATCTCCCTTCCAATAAAAAGCTATCCATTTCGTGCATTCTGGACGTCAGTGATGGAATCGATTCTCCTCCCCAAGTCAAAACAAAAATGGGGGATCGGGATCGCCAAAAGGTTACAGCGTTGCGCTTGCCACCTAACGGCCCGGTACCATTACCAGCACCACAATACCCATTCCAGGGCACTTTTTTCCCGGAGTTGATATCTGTACCGACTCCACTCTTCCGAAAGTCCTTTGGACAAGACATTAAACAATCTTACACACTCTTTAATACCTGTTCTGCCTTTCATAAGAGTAGGCCATTGTGTGCTGGTGGAATTCAATGACAAAATTTACAAAACCGCATGCACACTGGTGTCGTGTTAGGACATTACAAATTTCTCTGTTCATTGTGATGATAAGTATCAAGAATGGTATCGCTGAAATCGGAATGCGGCTACCTTAATGGTAGGTATAAAAAAAAAATATATATATATATATATCACATACGTAAAAATCTCATCATTTGGTTGAACCTTAGGGCTCCAGCCCAGGAACAGAAAAAAGTGTGTTTTTTCAGTTGCCTTGAACCCCTTCCACAGGAGGTGGGATGGCCAGTGGTTAGTGCAGCAGCCTCTTCATCTGAGGCCACTGGGGCCGTGTGTTCCAGTCTCTGCAAAACTGTCAAGTTGAGGGCAATCTCCTGTGTTCTCCTTTCCTTCCTCGGATACAGCTCATAACTTTAGCAATGCTGAGATTTTTGGGTATGCGACTTTTTCTCCCCCAGCCATATAGGCTGCCGCATTCCGACTTCGGGGGTTATGTCTAAGCACTACACCAGTGTGCATGCGATTTTTTGTATACAAAAGGCAAAACAGACATTCACGTGTGCTCAAGATGTTCTGCGTACGTTTGCACACGGGGCCTCCTCCATTTCTGGTCTCTTCCAAAGGATTTTCGGGGGAAATGGAGTCAGTACTGATGTTAACTCCAGGAGCAAAAAAAACCTTGAACGGGAAATCTCGGTGGAGGCTAGAACCAGGCTACATATCCTGTACCATCAAATCCACACGAGCGTAACAGTCTAACCATGAGACCACCCGCCCCACCCCTTCTGTTTATGGATGCGGACTCCACTTCTCCCCCCCCCCCCCCCCCCCCCCCCCCCCCCCCCCCCACCCGAGGGCGTTCGGGTAGGACCGTAAACTGAAGACCCCAAGAACGAGCGCACACCGAACATCCTGCATACCTTTCACACCCATCCGCCTACCTTGAAAGAGTGGCCAGATGTGACCGGTGGGGAAGATGACACAGACATACTGTACCCAGCATGCATCTAGCTATCTGGAGACGTACAGACTCCACCAGGTTCAGCTTGCCTAAGACACACTGCCTGAAAACGTCGTTACAGTGCCTCTAACGACTTCTTAAGGAGTTAAAAGCGGGCAGTCAGCCACTCAGAGCAGGCAGGGCGAATCAGTCAGTAAGTCAATCAGTCAGTCAATCGGACAGGTAGTCAGCAAGGCAATTAAAATCCTGCATTTAAAAAATAAAATAAAAAAACCAGTAAAGTATCACTGATAATAATAAAAAAACAAACATAGTAACCATGAGACAACTGAGTTCTCACAGCGCTCAGTAAATGAAGACATCACCAATATATATCATCATACATATCATATATCATATCATAATCATATCATATCATAATAATAATAATAATAATACATAATAATAATAATGATAAAAATGGATGCCTTATATAGCAGCGAATTCCCCAAAACATGGGCTCACCGCGCTGTACAATCAAATTAATTTAAATAGGTTACTAACGTGAAAAATTTGACTAGCACAAAAAATAAGGAAAAAATGCATGCACATACAATACACAGCATATTACATGGCCAGAGAATGAAAGTAAAATAAGAGCAATATCATCAAGAAAATGTGCAGTGCAGTACGATGCATACACACCATCTCTCTCTCTCTCTCTCTCTCTCTCTCTCTCTCTCTCTCTCTCTCTCTCTCTTCTCTCTCTCTCTCTCTCTCTCTCTCTCTACTCTCTCATCACACACACACACACACACACGACGCCCGCGCGCGCAAAAGCAAACATTCAGCAAAAGTCAGCACTGTTGTGAAGAGTTATGATAGTTTGACGCTGGCAAAAAATCTGGTCACTGATAGGAGAGGATTACAGTGGAAATAATCGCCATGAGAAAACTGTACAACATTTCAGCGTGATTGTGTTCTTCATTCGTTACATACACAGACAATGCGGCCAACATATCACAGATAGGCTTACGTTACAGCAGCTGTATATCACCATGTCACAGCTTGAAATCAGGGCTTTGCAGTACCTGCCATCCGTTTATGAAGTACTGAATATAAAGAAAGCAATACAAAGGGAAACAGTTCTTGGATGGGAGATTTAGTCACATTTTCATGACAACAGAAAAAAAAATCTGCCTTAAGAAAAAATTCTCATGACTCACAACATTACCACAACAACAACGATTAAAAACTGTCATAAAAATAAGAATTCTAACAACAGCGAAAAAATATTACCTCAACACAAAAATATAGATACTGGAATGTAGAAAGAAAGGTACATGAATTCTCCTTCACAACACAAGCCTTACCAACTGTTTCCTTTTTTTTAAATCAAAATACACAGGCAGGAAGGCAACAATATACCCCCCCACCCCCCCCCCCCAGATATTCCGGTTCAAAATGTTCCTGCTTCAAAAGTTAGAAATACACAGTGATTAAACACGACATTTTCGTTCTTGTACCTGTTCCAAAATTCCTACTAGCTATGCACTGCACTACTACCTTAGTTGTCATTTTTTTTTTGTCAGCAAAAAATCATCTTCTTTCATAACAAGCCACGGGCTTAACAAAACAATTATGTACCTGTATTAAATCTTTAGCTTTTTTGTCCTTTTTTAAATTACAGTTTGCACCTGTGGGTTGATAGTACTCAAAAAGATAAGTGTACCAATTAAAATCTGTGTCGAACTTACGAATGATCAGAGGTCAAACTATCCAAAGTTTTAACACCCAAACAGAGGGAATCTGTGGAAAAAAGACTTCTAAGGACTCGAAAAAGAACCACGTTTATGTTTGTCCACTTCAAATGTAAGAAACACATTTCTTTCTATTAATTGGTGGATTTTTTGTTTTAGTAACGTAGTTTTTTAAGCTGATGAGTGCTGTGTAATGAAGGACCCCAGTACTTTTGTAATAACAAAAGGCAGCAATATTTTTTCACCATTTCTAAAAACAAATAAAGAAATAAAACCATCAGCAATGCAACATAATGTCTTTGTTGTTTTAAATTAATATATATTCTTATTACATAAAACGCCGAATCATAAAACACCTCTCTTTCCTGATGAATGTTATGCAATGAAATTTCCCAGTGCTTTCGTTCTGAAATTAAAAGGCAGCAATCGTTTTCCATCCAAGTCTAGCCAACTGATCATCACTGCAATACAACATTTTCGCTGTTTCAAAGCTATGTACAGTTCAAGGATATGATACATTCCAAAAATGAGAAGAATAAGAAAAAGGCAATATTTCTTTAAAAGTAAGACAACAAAAATAAGTACGCATCACATTCAACACATTAGTATCTGAGCATGAAAGTGCAAGGCCATATACAATTCAATTTTATCTTCACAATCTTGAATATTACTTGGACATGAGATCATTGAGTTTTAAATGTTAACATAGTGCCCAGAAAGCAATTATGTAGCCCATGATCTAGTGTCAGTAGGTTAATGTGACGTCACCTGCAATACCAATTTTTTTTATGGGAAATGGGAACAATTTTCCTTCTATTGAAAAAGCTTGCAACATGAAATCTGCATTTACCTGAGCAACGCTCATATTTTTTTCCGAGAACAAAAGAGGGGATGTGGATATTGAGTGACGTCACACTAACTGACCTCTGAAGACTTGAACATACTCCACATGATAAACAATTCCTTTCTTTCAGGACCTTATGACCCTGCATAATTATCGCTCCAAAGGTGAAGGTGACAGACTAGACTAGACCTAACTGGGTATTCCCTTCTCCAAGTTCTGACAACCTAACCAATGAAACATGCCATGGCATACAGAGAACAGCCTGTAGATGATCAGGATAGCTCCTGCCTTCAAAGCTGACATGTCCACCTGCAACCATGGCGATTTTCATCTGTTAACTCATAAATGACAACCTGCTGTCACTACCTGGAACATTGGAAGGAAAAACAGCAGGCAACTTTGCTGGACCCCTCCTGGGCTATCACTGAGAGAAAGAAAAAGGTAAGCAGGTGCCACATTCCAGCCCTTATGAGCTGGAGTCACTGTGACGTTACACCCGTCATGTTGACAGAAAGAGAAACAGGCACAAGGAACTTTGTCCAGATAGAGAACAATCACTTGTGAGGTGTGTGACTGGTCATAACTTGAAACATTACTGTTTGTCCTAAAATGCTGCACACAGCAGCCAGTAGCCAGTGATGTTTGATGTAGGCTGAATCGGCACAACCCTAAAGGTGTGGGCTTCTATTCCCACAGATAGTTATGTAAGCTGCAAAGTCACAGTCATCTTTTTTATATATATAAAAAAAGCCTGTACACTTTTTTTTTCCATTTTGCAAAAAGCAGACAATATCAGTGTCAGTGCTTTCTTTGTTTGTTCCCACAGTTTCGTCATAAATTTAGACATTTTTTGGATCTCATATTATTCTGGTGAGTCCATCACAATTTGAGACAGGTTAAGAAACAGAAAGAAAAAGAAGGCAGAGAAGAGAAGAGAGAGAGAGAGAGAGAGAGAGAGAGAGAGAGAGAGAGAGAGAGAGAGAGAGAGAGAGAGAGAGAGAGAGAGAGAGAGAGAGAGAGAGAGAAGAAGACAGAAGACAGACAGACAGACAGCAGACAGACAGACAGACAGAAGAAGAGAAGAGAGAGAGAGAGAGAGAGAGAGAGAGAGAGAGAGAGAGAGAGAGAGAGAGAGAGAGAGAGAGAGAGAGAGAGAGAGAAGACTGTCCATCAGTTTCAGATTTACACATCAGATATGATATTTGAAAGACACTCGCTCCCTCCCTGGCACAAGCTTCAATGCTCTCAATGACCGCCACTGTTCCTGCCTGTCCAGATGATCAGTTCTACCATCTCTCAACACCTCAGCTCAACTCTTCATCTACCTCACCACCATGGCAACGCGTCTTTAAAGATAGTATGTCTCCATAAAAAAGCAGTTTTTCACACTGAGAAGTGTAGCTAAGTCATAAAAAGAGTAAATGTCACCAGAAAAAAGTTTTCTATCATGAAAACACTGACAGCATAAAATGCTGAAAAAAAGTATCGTTTCCACACAAGAAATTGCACATTTCACAGAAAGTAATAATTTGATGTGTTATGATTTTACTAAACTAAAAAAAAACGCCTATTTTCATTATTAAAAGCGCTTCATAGCATTTACCCAATATGAAATATCAGGAACGAATCAGAATGATGAGACCATAATTATTTTGATTTTGTGCACTATTCGTAACGTTTTACTAGTTTCTAAAAACTATTGCTTCTTTGTTATGAACATGTTTTCCCTCATTCCTCAGCTAGAGCTCCAAGGTTCAGTAATGGTGATATTTTGTGTAAGCAACCATTCTTGCCTACCATTAAAGCAGCTGCAGTCTGACTTCGAGTACATCTTTTATTTTTACTGGCTGAGAATACTTACTTTCGTTGTACACTTCATTCATTTTGCAGTTACAAAAAAAAACTCTTTACTGGGGAAACTTGCTCTCTCCATAGCAATTGTTATTTGTATATATAATTTACTAGTATCTCGTCCATGAAAAGGATGCTTTGTGGTATGACTTACTCTAATATTTTGTCCAAAAGAGACCTCTCATTTCATGGCAAAAACTACGTCATATACTGAATAATTACTTTTTTCTGGCGAGTATTCCTTTATTCATGGAAAATATAACTTTTATTATAGATATCTTTCATTTTATTTCACAAAAAATACTCTGCTTGATAAAACATATTTTTAGCTATCACAGTATACTTTTCTCTATAAGTACTAAGCATTAAAAAAAAAAAAAAAAAACTTCCTCCTAATTTAAACCCAACAGTGTTTCCATTCCTAATCAATCATGATTTTCTCTGGCTGCTGCTGCTGCTGCTGCTGCTTACTGCTGCTGTTGAAGATGCCCATTCTGGTTCTGATTGTCATCGAAGCTTCCCAGACCTCCGTACTTCTCCATGTCCTTGCTGGGGTTCTTCTCCAGCTGCCCGTTGTTGTTGTCCAGGGGGCCCACCCGGGGTGCGAAGCGAAGCCTGAAGTTGGGGTCTTGGCCACTGCCCAGTTCCGACACGTCCCACACCTTGACGCAGCCATCGTAGGAGGAGGTGAAGAGACGGCCCTCCACCAGCTGTCAGGACAGGGCGCAGGGACAGAAGGAGTTAATTTAAAATTTTGATTGATGGTGCTGGTTTGCTTCTGGTTTGGTTGGTGATTGTTGGTTTGGTTTGGTTTTGATTTGGTTTGTGATTGTTGGTTTGGTTTGGTTTGATTGGATTTGTTGGTTTGTTGATGTTGGTTTGTTAAGATTCCTATGTTAGACGTTTTTGATTGCTTCTCTCTCTCTCTCTCTCTCTCTCTCCCCTCTCTCTCTCTCTCTCTCTCTCTCTCTCTCTCTCTCTCTCCTCTCTCTCTCTCTCTCTCTCTCAGAAAAAAGTTTCGTCATCGTACTCTCTACCCTCTTCTATCTCTCTCTCTCTTTCTTCTCTCTCTCTCTCTCTCTCTCTCTCTCTCTCTCTCTCTCTCCTCTCTCTCTCTCCCTCCTCTCTCTCCTCTCCTTTTCTCTTCTCCCCTTCTCTCCTCTCTCTGGATGGTGGTCAGAACATTGCGCTCGCAATTTGACGACCCGGGTTCGAATCCGGTCGAGGAGATTTTTCTCCTGGAGTTAACATCAGTGCTGACTCCACTCTCCCCAAAAGTCCTTCGGATGAGACTTTAAACCGAGGCTCCGTGTGCGAACGCACGCAGACCATCTTGCGCACACGTTAAATCCTGTTCCGCTTTTGTAAGAGTAGGCCATCGTGTGCCGGTGGGAACAGATGAAATTTACAAAACTGCATACTCATGGGGACTGGATGAAAAAAACACAAGAGTGTTTATTCCATTATCCTCGATATAAAAGAATAAATCAAATTAAATCAATCAAATCTCTCTCTCTCTCTCTCTCTCTCTCTCTCTCTCTCTCTCTCTCTCTCTCTCTCTCTCTCTCTCTCTCTCTCTCTCTCTCTCTCACACCACACACACACACACACACACACACACACACATGCACACATGCACACTCACTCGCACATATGCCCACACGTACGCACGCATACAAAAAAATTCTCTCTCTCATGAAAAAAGCACGTTATACTTACTCTGTAACCCTTGAAAAATAAAGAAAAGCCTCTCTCTCTCTCTCTCTCTCTCTCTCTCTCTCTCTCTCTCTCTCTCTCTCTCTCTCTCTCTCTCTCTCTCCTCACAACACACACACACACACACACACACACACACACACACACACACACACACACACAACACCACAAAACACATCGATGCGCTTTCACATTTGCGCGAGCATGCAATTACACAAACTTCACACGTGCATACCACTAGTGGTAGGAGTGAAGGCCTACCCGTCCACGTGTACGCACAAAGACACACATGTGCACCGCACGCACGGAAGCATCATTGCTCATACTATTCAAACAGCACGAGAGGACAGAGAGAGAGACAGAAACATACAGAAAAAAGTTTAAGACATATTGCAATGCATTCAAAAGCTAAATGCTGACATTAACAACATCGGATTTTCTGTTGTGAATGTGATATTAGCACGCATAGTACTGACTAAAGTGCAGAAAATAGAATATTCCATTTTTTTTAAGGTGAGGTTTGTTTCTGGTTAGAGCTCCGAAGTTCACCAATGGTAGGACTTTGTGTGTTACCGTCCATCCACTATCAGGCAGCCACAGGAAGGTGGCACGACGGTTAAGACGTTCACCTGCTAATAAGTAAACTGTGAGGTTCTGGATTTGATTCCCAGCTTCGCCCTTTTTTCCCAGTATGACGAAAAATATCGAACTGAATGTAAAAGTCATTTGAGTGAGACTATCCCCGTGTGCGAACGCACGCAGAACATCACGCGCACACGTTAAAAACCCGTTCCGCTGTTTGAAAGAGCAGACCATTGTGTGCCGGTAGGGGCGGATGACAATACAATAAAATACCAGCATGCACACAGGTGTTGTGTTTGGACACCATCCCTGAGGAGTTGTAGTCCCCAGGGCGGTTCGGGGCTGCATATGGCAACGTTCTGGCGGCTCCTACGACGGCACTGGAAGCATGCGTTTCGGCGATTGACTTTCCAATGGACCATTCCAGCAACGTGGAGAGGGGGAGAGGTCTGCTGCATGGGTAACAGCTTGCCCTCCACACTTAACTTACCCAGGTTTTGCACTCTAGAGCCTAGAGTGCAACTCCATAGTCTTCCGAGACTGACAGATGCCTACCTACGTTCCGACTTCGGGGATAGTACCAGATGCACTTTGGCTCGTGGTGCTGACATGTTCGAAAGCCTTTTTGGTCACTATTGATTTTTCCGTGGTTCAAACTGGCAGAACCAGGTACAATTGGTGAAGTTGTCTGACACTAACGATGTAGGGTACAGCATTAAAGATGAATAGTCCATGTCCTCTTTGTCACAAAATGGGTCATTATCCGCCTTAGTGCTTGCTACTTTTTTTTTTTTTTTTTGGGGGGTTCCTCTTTTCTGTACCGAACAATCGATTTTTTTTAGTTGTGTGTGTGTTTGAGGGGTGAGGGGAGGGCACATGTCGGTATTGTATTGTTTTCCTTAAATGGTAGGCATAATGGGTCACTTAATTAGAACATTTCCGTGATATTCATGATAAGAAACTTCAAAAGTTATATGATCAATATTCATCACATCAACACAAAAAGCATGCTTAGAATTCAATACAATAGTTATGGGATAGTTGCAACAAAACTGCAAAATAAATACATACCTGATTTTAGACAAAGAAGAACGGTGTGAAATATTTCACGAAGGAATAAAGAGACAAGGGAGAAGGAGGAATCCGTCACAACAAATAAAGGTGCAGCAGTGAACAGAAAAGATGCAATGCTAAACAAGAAACATTCGGCTACCAGCTTCATAGCAAGCAGGTCTACAAATCATTCACATGGAAAATGGAATGTGCATTTCTGCGCGCGCGCGCGCCACACACACACACACACACACACACACACACACACACACACACACACACACACATAACACACACACACACAACACACACACACAAACAACACACACACACACACACACACACACACACACACACACACACACACACACACACACACACACACACCACACAACCACAAAGTGATCACTATTTTCCATAGCAAAAAGCTGATTCAACTGTTCCAATAAATCATTTGTCTATAGGTATTTTGACAGGCCCTTTCTCTGAGTAGATAACGGTGTTTGACTTCAGTCCACTAGGTCTCTGGCATTGTGGGTTTAGAATCTTGGCAGCGACATCTGGTGAATTAAGAGTGGGAGTTGGATTGCATAGAGCGACTTTCTAAACAAATGTAGGTCTACTTTTTAAAATCCTTTTTATGATCTCGACAACTTTTGTTTGTTTTGCTTTGCTTTGTTTTGTTTATTTGCTTCTGGTGTTTGTTTTTTTTTATAGTATATATATATATTATAATATATTGATATATATTATTATATATATTATATATAATTTTATATATATATGTATATATATATATATATATATAAGTGTTCGTGTCACTATATTCTCTTTTTTTTAATATCCTGATACTTTCCAGTGACACATTTGTAATACCATAATGACCTGTGCTGGACGACAAAGACTCAATATGCATGTGAAACATTCACATTCAAAGACTTTTTCTTACATTAACTTGTGACAACGGACAAGATACCGATTTCTATTATCCAACAACAAATCATATCTCCAGGAACATGCAGCATGCTGGATACAGTGTGTAGCATTAGTTAGGACACAGCACTCCATACATGTGAAACAAAAACTGACGTCATCACACAGGCCCATGCACATGCGTCAGAACCATAGGGGAGATCACTCCGGCTACCTGAACGCTCGTGACGATGCCCTCATGACCTTTGAACTCTCTCAACAGAGACCCCGTCCTGGCGTCGAAACAGCGCGCTAGACAATCCCCACAGGCCGTAAAGACTATGATGTAAACACACAGGCACATCTGTCAGCATGGTACGTTGTGCGGTCAGGCTTTAACACACATTTCTAAGATAAAGTGGTCATATACAGAACAGATATGTTTGGAGATTTCAGACAAAATCTCTCGCAGTATAGATGAAAACAATGAACAGGTAACAGAAAAGCGATCTTGGCAAATGCCACACAAAAATCTAGCATGGGATACGAAGTTGTGAGGCCTTTCAAACCTTTCACACCAATAGAGCAGGACACAGGACAGGGTGATTAATTTGCCATCAAAATGTGCCAAGAACAAAATGCAGCATGCAGACAGTATCACAGGGGAAGAAGCTCTTTGACAACCAGCTGGAAAAGAGCATAGCCGAGCACAAAAAATGGATTTAAAATACATTCATTCATACAAAAGCCCAAACTTGTTGACACTTCTATTAAAGAAACAAATTAGAATAGAAAAATGGTTTTATTCAGACAGGCATGAAAACATAATTATGCAAGCATGCATGCATACATAGAAAAAAAGGAAAAGAACTGATGCTCTTTCAAAACTATTCAGACCTTAAACATACATATGACTACCCGTGTGCGCTAACCACCTAAAAATGTTTTGTTTTGTTTTCTTGTTACCAGGAAACTACATCACAAGATAACCAATCGAAAATAGCACTCTGAATAATAGAACCCGTCATGTTATAATGATTATAACCAATAAACTTCTTTGTTACTCGGCTACAGCCCCGAGGTTCACCAATTATGAGATTTTGCGTATGCGACCATTTTCGCCCACCGTGAAGATAGCCGCATTTCGACTTCAGAAATTCCTGTAGATATGAAAAATGACTCCCAACCAAAAACTGATAAAATAAAAAATATCCCCAAGCAAGTTTAGTCTAAAAGAAGGAACACCAATTAATGGTACATCTAGTGCAGAAATGTTTTACTTCAAAAGCAGCCATCTACAACTGGCCCTTCAGGGAGAAATCAAGCTGAAAAAATAGCCATTTTACAACCTTGTTTCCACCTGTTGTTGTGCAGTATAATTATACACTGTGTTTGTGGGGAGAGACCGGAGTTTTCCTGCCACCTCACTCCTGCGATGGGGGACGGGATAGCCTGGTGGTCAGAACATTGCGCTCGCAATTTGGCGACCCGGGTTCGATTCCCGGTCGAAGGGATTTTTCCTCTGTAGTTGGCATCAGTGCTGACTCCACTCTCCCCAAAAGTCTTTCGGATGAGACTATAAACCGAGGCCCCGTGTGCGAACGCACGCAGAACATCTTGCGCACACGTTAAATCCTGTTCCTCTCTTCGTAAGAGTAGGCCATCGTGTGCCGATGGAAACAGATAACAAGATTTACAAAACCGCATGCACACGGGGACTGAATGTAAAAAAAAAAGCACATGAGAGCTTTTTTCATTATCCCCGATATCAAAGAATAAATAAATAAACCAAAAAAATGACTCGTCTTTAGTCGGGCAAAGCAGGAAAATAGGTGTTGTTGACATACATCAATGATCTGAAGATCAAATCAGGGGACAGCCTTTCGGACTTTTTCCCGCTTGATTGCACCAGTGCTCTCTTGTGAATAATTCATAAAGGACAGGTTTGATTTTGGAAATGCCCACAGTGGCTACCCTGCGCCTGGGGTGGTCTCTCATCCACTCCCCATACCACCATGTTTCTATTTGTATTCTTTTTTCCAGTCCTTTATTTATTCTTGTACTTCGAGGATAATAGAATAGTCATTCATGTGGTTTTGTATACACAGTCCCCATGTGGATGCGGTTTTGTAAATTTTGTCATCCGTTCCCACCAGCGCACATGGCCTACTCTTCCGAAAGGTGGATGGAACGGGTTTTAACGTGCATGTGCGCGCAAGATGTTATGTATGCGTGCGTTCGCAAACGGGACTTCGGTTTATAGTCTCATCCGAAGGACTTTCGAGGGAGTGGAGTAGGTACTGACTTTAACTGGGGGGGGGAGCTTGAAGGGAATCTCGGTGGTGGCTGATACCCGAAGCTGTCACAGCACCAGCGGAATGCTCTAACCAGAGAGAGAATCATCGAGCCTTCTAACGGGTCCGGCAAAGCACCCTGTCTGCAGGTTCACCAGACATGGGAGTTGTTGCTGTTTCAAGTGATGACAAAAAGGGAGGAAAAGGTGTACAAAAACATCAGTGCTTAACTCGAGAGAACATGCATAAACCAAAAAGTAAACCAAAAAGTAACCCCACCCTCTCCAAAGTCGTATTAGGTAAAGTGAGTATGGATGTAAACCCGGACCAAAGTTAACGTACATGCATGTACATCATAGGCGTCTATCTAAACTGGCATTCCCAGATTTCCTACCAACCAGCGTTATCACTACCCATCAGGTGCTGTGCTTCTGTCAGAGATGATAGCTGCTGTAGCCAGACCCAATGACGACATTGCATGTCAGCGTTAAACCGTAATGAAGGGAAGCTAGACCGATCCCCAAGCCTTTCAGAGTCTGCAGCATCCAGCACCCTGCTTGCTGTCGTTGCCATTCTCTGCTGAATAATTCAGCAGCCAGAGCTTTAAACTGGACATTCCCGGAGCCAGGGCTGTGAGAGTTTCTTCCCCCTTACTCCCATTTCAGCCCTATTGATCCGCTCAATGCCTTCTCGATAATCTCCCCTCTCACGGAACGTTCTCTGCTGATTGGATGTAGAATCAAAAGTGGCAGAAATCGTTAAACGCTGAATAAATAAAAAAGGATTTTCCCCCAATCCGTCCCAGTTATTAATGGGTTATTATGTATTGCTATTATCTCTCCTTTATACCGCCATCATAGGAATTCATAAAATACATAAGAAGACAACACCTGTTTTGCACATAATATCAATGTTTCGTCCTTTCGTACGGGTTTCACTTCACATCAAATAATTTTGGACATATTTGATCATTGTCATGAAGGGTTTTTTGTATTTAAAAAAATTTTAAAGAAAAAGAAAACCCTGAATTCAATCAACGAGCAAGACATCAAGTAAACTATTTATACCAGACCTCCTAGAGCTAAAATTTACAGCGTCTCTCGGATGTTGCAGTGTCACGCTCGGTTTCACCGCCACGCTGTGTTGAATAATTGATCACCAGTAGGCTCCCTTTGGACCTCCTGACAGCGATTGCTCCAGGTTCTCTCCCCTCTTTCAGCACTATTGATCACTCAGGGTTTTGGCCAAGTAGTCCTTCTTTACACCATATTGTTATGTTGAAGTTATTCGGGAATTCAAATTACATACTTGAAAACTCGTTCTGACAAAGATGACTGTTTACTCTCTAAAAGAGCTAGAAATGACAGCAATTTATGAAGTTTCATTTATTGAAAAGACGAATGTTTCCCTCACAAGAGCAGATAGCTTAATTTATAGTTTCGACAAAAGCAAAGCAAACAGGATGTTGTTGTGAACTGACATAGCATTTATTTGTGAAGTCTTTCTGCCTCAAATGCTATGTTATCTCCACAAATCGCGTTCTTTCTTGTGCCATGCTTAATTTGTTTTGCGATTTTTGGCAGGGTGAAAGGGTGATAAGTTTGTGCCTCCTCCTTTTGCTCTGTGTGTGTGTGTGTGTGTGTGTGTTCTGTTTCTGAGAAATCTTCCCTCTGTGTGTGTGTGTGTGTGTGTGTCTGTATGTGTCTGTGTATGTGTGTCTCTGTGTTGTTGTTGTTGTTGTTGTTTTTACAATATCAATGAGATAATTATGTCAAGAAGCAGTAAATGTCTAGAAAGAAATAGCATCCAAAATTAAAAGCTGTTTGAAATGGGAACAAAAATCACAGCAACAACGAAAAAACAAACCAAAGAAAAAATCCCGCACACAACTTTTGTCCACAGCTATTTGTTTCCAAACAAGAGGTGCCATGGTCACATTGCCTGCTCATAATGTCGTAGGTTTTTAAAGTACCCACAATACTTCATTTTAACAAACAGAAATAAGACAAAACGCTAACTAAAAGGTGTAGACCAAAAACTAAGCCAACAAACAACCAGCAAACCCCAGAAAACAGAAACACAGAGGCAGGAGAAGGAAGAGAAAATACAAAGACCAGATCGGACTCAAGAACTATGGCCATGGAAACACAACTTGATATCTGTGAACGAACAAAGCCTAGGTTACAGCGATGTGAGGAAGACAAAGCAAAAAGAAAGATGCATAGCACTATCCCATCTGAAGCTCACAAAAGTTTTCCATTCAAACATTTTCCGAACCACCACGTCTTTTCTCAAAATGTCCCTGCAGTTTTCTTTGAACACTCTGTTCTTCTTTAAGGAGCTGTACAGTTAAAAGCGAAACAAAGAATGTACAGGCAGCTTTCGTTTCATTTCGTTGCACTTTCTTTTTAACCAAACTGTTGCACCGAAAATGGTTTACAGAGCTGAGTTTGCTGTAAAAAAAAATCAGTAGTGTTAGCAAAATCTGGAAATATTCGATTTTCAACCTTATTATTCAAATGTTGACATTGATTAAAAAGCCAACTTTGAAAAGCAAAAACTGTTCAATTGGTAAAATCAGCATTCAAATATTGATGTGATTCACAAAATTATATATTTGAAAAGGGAAAAGATTAATAGCTAGTTCTTGTTTTGAAACCAGTCCGATGTTTACATCAGTTGAAACGAAATTACGTTTTTTTGGTAACATTTTAGTTATAAATCAGCAATGTAACTATAGAATGCAAGACACGATGTTTCGAGGAAAATGTTTTAATGAGAAACATTGTCTGTGACAAACCCCTAAAGCCCCAGAGTCCTAAAGCAGCAGACACAGATAAACCAAATAAAAAGGGGGAAGCGGTGGGTAACGGTAGAGAGAGGTGAGACCTGGATAGCAGTGATGGTACTATCATGTCCAGGCATGCAACGCAGAAGGTCACCACTCTTGGCGTCGTACACACGACACAAGGCGTCCCCGCAAGCCGTGAACACTGCAAAGCAATGGACGTCAACACACCCACATGAGAACCTCACGCACAGGAACAGCTTCCGCAAAAAAACTAAAATCAAAACACAGAAAACCCCGAAACACACGCTGCAGATCATTTTTTAATCCATGCATGGTGAGCCAGGATATAAAATAATTGTGGGAGGGGGGGAGCGAGCAAAGGACAATGCAAAATATGTCAGGATGATAGAACAAATTAATATAGTACATGGTGAGCAGGAAAACGTACTACCAAAAGAGTACCAAAAGATAATGCGCGCATGCACTGCAATAATGACATCCCAATATAAAGTGTGATGAACATGCACATGGTACATACAACAAAATGCAAAGCGCATCAGAACACACATAGAGCCATTTTGTTCACTGGAATACGTGGTAAAATCATGAATCCATGGTGAATTCCTGTGGTGGCTAAAAGAATGATTGCATCATGTCCAGTCTTGTCAAATTCATTTTACAAAAAAAGCACGAGAAAAAAAACTTTAAAATCATATCATAAAAAATATGGCAATTAAATCTCTACCATTATCGAAAATGAAAGAAGAAAAGATGATGATGATGATGATGATGATGATGATGATGATGATGATGATGATGATGATGATGATGATGATGATGATGATGATGAGAACAAAATCAAAAGGCCAACCCTTTACTTGACGTTTGCAAAACAGAGAGAGAGAGAGAGAGAGAGAGAGAGAGAGAGAGAGAGAGAGAGAGAGAGAGAGAGAGAGAGAGAGAGAGAGAGAGAGGAGAGAGAGAGAGAGAGAATTTCCCCATGACTTTTTAAGAACAGGGTAGGGTAGGTGTTTCCTATCATTTGGCATGACCATAGCAAGAGAGTGAAAAGTTTAATTTTCCGTTGAATTTAATCTTGCAGGAGAAAAGCAGGACAGAAAAGAGTGAACTTTTTTGCCGCCTTAGTTTGAACACAGCAAGCTGTAAAGAAAAAGGGGCAATTTCCTCTTTTAGTTTTCGGGAGTAGAGCAAAGCATCAAAGTAGGACTCTTTCCCCTTTACCTTGCAGAAGTAGAGCAGGACAGAAAAGTTGAGTTTCTGCTTCCTTATGGAGAGGAGTGAATGATAAGAATGGGTCATCTTTCCATTTCATTTTGAAGGTGAAAGAAAAATGGAAAAAGTCGAGGGGTTCTACCCTTTTTCCAGCAGCAACAGAATGAGAGATGGAATAGATTTAGTTGAGACATTATTTGCAAGCAGAAAACAGGCCTCAGGACAAGAAAAGGTGATTTTTTTCCAGTCTTTTGCAGAAACAGAGCAGGACAAGAAAGGGTTAACGTGTCACTTTTTCTTTTAGCAAAAGGATAGGAAAAGGTAAGTCGGAAGAGGACAGCAAGACAAGCAAAGGTTAAAAATGTTCATTAAATTTGCTTGTGAAGAACAACTGGACAAGAAAAGGTTAAAACTTTCTGCTTATTTTGTAGGCGAAGAAAGACAGCAGGACAGGGAAAATGCAACACTTTCACTTTTTGTGCAGAAATAGGACTGTAGGACAGCAAATGGCTAAAAATTTCTACTCAAATTATTTATTACTTTCCACTTTATGTTGCAGGAAACCAGAACAAGCAATAAATAAAATTTTCTCTTTTCTGAAAAGTGAGAGCCACTCCTTTATTTTTTCAAAAGGGGAGTAACTTCTCCTTTAATTCAGGAAAATGACGGATACCATAGCTGAAAAGTTAAAACAGTTTGACTTCAATACCATAGGTCCATAAAGTCAAGGGTTCGAATCTTGGCAGCGTCTGGTAATTTAAGAGTGGGGATTTTTACCATCTCCCAGGTCAACGTCAAGCGCGGACCTGCCAGTGCCTTAATTCCCTTCGTGTTATTACACATGCAAATCCACGTTAAAAATACCGTCATTCATGTCAGCGTTCGGTGGGTTACAGAAACACAAACATATTCAGCATACAACCCTGAAGTCGGAATGCTGCTACCTTCATAATTATTGGCCACACAAAAAACAATCACATAGGCCAGATCTTACTGTGGATGAACCTCGGACCGCTAGCCCGAGGTGGATACGAAATAAAAATCAGAAAAAGGTAGCAATTTCTTCTTTTTTTCCCCCGGAAAAGAATAGCCCCTTTTCCTTTTATTCCGGAAAAGGTAGCAATTTCTCCTCTCTCTTTTTTTTGGGGGGAGGGGGGAGTGGGGGTCAGAAAAGGAGATTACCAGAGAGGAAAGTGACGTACCCTTGCCGTCATAAATCTTGATGACGCTGACGGTGTGACGATGTCCTTTATAGATTCGGGTATTGTCCCCAAACTCCGTCACCCAGGCCCTGCCTGTATGGTCTGAACTGCCAGAGTACAGGATTTTGTTGACTACCTGTTAAATCACAGGAACATATATATATATATATATATATATATATATATATATATATATATATATATATATATATATATATATATATATATATATATATAATATGATCACACACACACATATATATATAATATATATAATATATATAATATATATAATCAAAGTCACAATCACTTTTTTATATTTCCAGATGGTACATTGAATAAGTATTGATTTGCTTTTTCTTTTGTTTATCAAGCCATCTATCTAGGACAAAAATTATTTCGTCAATAATATTCAATATAATTATATAGTCTATAGTGCGTACTTGTGTGCATGCATACACACATACATGCATGCATGCATACATACACAAACGCGCGCAAACACACACACACACACACACACACACACACACACACACACACACACACACACACAGAAACATAAATATATACATTCATACAAAGAGACAGATTCATACAGACAGATATTCCGACAGCCAGGTGACTGTATGTATACCACTTTATGTCACGCCAGATTTTTCTGCTTCAAATTTGGGCTGCTCTCCCAGGGGACAGCGCGTCGCCACAAGTGCAGCGCCACCTAGTTTTTTCTTTTTCCTGTCTGCAGCTGTATTTTTTTCTTATCAGAGTGGTTTTTTCTACATAAATTTGCCAGGGACATACATACATACATACATACATACATACATACATAACATACATACATACATACATACATACATACATACATACATACATACATACATACATACATACATACATACATACATAGACTAACAGACAGTCTGGCAGATAGAGAGATAGACCATACACATGCATGCATGCATGCATGCATGCATACATACATACATACATACATACATACATACATACATACATACATACATACATACATACATACATACATACATACATACATGCGCACATGCGTACATGCGTGCATGCATGCACACATTATACATACACATACACATACACATACACATACACAATCATACATACATACATACATACAATACATACATACATACATACATACATACATACATACATACATACATACATACATACATACTACGTACGTACGTACGTACGTACGTACGTACGTACGTACGTACGTACGTACGTACGTACATACATACGCTAATACGTAGAGACAGAGAGACATACATCAGACAAATTGTCAATATAACTATATGAAGACACAAATCCATGTGGACACATACCTACTTACATATATGATACACACGTGCAATCACGCTCAAACACACACATAGATAGATAGATAGATAGATAGATAGATAGATAGATAGATAGATAGATAGATAAATAGATAAATAGATAAATAGATAGATAGATAGATAGATAGATAGATACATACATACATACATACATACATACAACATACATACATACATACATACTAAACATACATACATACATACATATATTCATACATACACGCACGCGCGCACACACGCGCACACACACACGCGCACACGCGCGCACACACACACACAGATGCACATATATACACATATGCTTGTTTAACAACCAATAATGCAGAACCGCAAGGACACTATTGAAATTCAGCTAAGCAGACAATCTCAGCCACAAGGAAAATTCTTGCGAAAGATTTTTAGTTGAGAGAGAGGGGGGTAGAGAAAGAGAGAGAGAGGGGGGGGGAGGGAGGGAGGGAGGAGAGAGAGAGAGAGAGAGAGAGAGAGAGAGAGAGAGAGAGAGAGAGAGAGAGAGAGAGAGAGAGAGAGAGAGAGAGAGAGAGAGAGAGAGAGAGAGAGAGAGAGAGAGAAGAGAACTCGAACTCGAACTCGAACTCGAAAAATTTATTCACAGAAAGGCCATTGGCCCATACATGAAGGGGGTTGCCAAACTGCTTAGTATTTTGGTGGAATAAAAGACAACAGCAATGACAACAGCAGAATTGTATTGCAACAAAATCAGTATCAAAAATATGACTTAAGATAATAAAGTATCTCTTATTCTAAAGGCTTTACACAAATAAAGAGTGAGGCTGCGCACAACCTCAGGCTGACTTGATGCCATGAGTAAACAGAGTCTAAATGAATTAGGCTGCTTTCTATATTTCACAGGGATGTAACTCTGCCTAACATCCTCTAGCACTGGGCAGCATAACACAAAATGCACCTCATTTTCAGGTGCTTGCTTACATAACGGGCATAGTAACCTGAGGTCATCAACATCATATCCTCTGTATCTGAATTTATGAACATTTATATCTGATACACCAAGTCTAAACTTTGACATAATTCTTTTCAAATGTATGTCCATATCAAGCTTTAAATAAGGTTTGATATCATGTGCACTTATAAATTGTCTATACATTTGATACCTTTCACTGGTTTGTATATGATCATTCCATTGCTGCCATCGGCAGTCAATCAGTCTTTGTCTGAAAGTGTTTATAAATTCTCTACAACTTCCAACACCTTGATTGAGCCAAACAAATCCAAAACCAAGTTCACATAAACAGGTGCGTATTTGTGTAGCCCAGTTGTTTTTCCCTTTCACATCTAGATCATAAAGCATCTTGTAAGATTTAAAAGGTAGCCTGTTCTCATCCATATGTAGAATCTTAATCCAGTATCTAATACATCTTACAGCAGCATTAACAGAGAGAGGATATCTATTAGTTTCACTATACACAAGGTCATTGGGCGTTCGTCTATCTAAGCCTAAGAACTGCTTTAATGCAAAGAGGTGTACTGATTCACAATGCGTTACAGCTGCATCCAAACCCCAAATTTCTGCACCATATAGCACAGTGGGTTGTATTTGGGCATCAAATATTTTAATGAACAGGTCAAAAGAGTTATTATTCAATATTCGCAATTTCCTCAAAACCAATAACAAGCTTCGTTTACCTCGACTTGCCAGATCTTTACATGCAGTTGTGAAACTAAGTTTTGTAGAAAAACAGATTCCTAAATATTTATATACATTAATCACAGGCATGACTTTTCCATTGTACAACCATTTTTCATGAACAGCTAAATGACCACCTTTTCTGAATACAACGATATTGCTCTTATTCAGATTAACCTTAAGATCAAGTGCCGATGCAGCACTGCTCAAGCTATTTAACTGCTTTTGTAAGCCAACAACTGTTTCAGATAGCAGGATAACATCATCAGCAAGTAGAAGAATAAACAATTCTGTGACATCTTGGGAGAAAGTGGCACCATGTTTACCATTATTGATGACTTCTCTGGCTAACTCATTAATGAAAACAGAAAACAGTAAAGGGCTACATACATCACCCTGTTTAACACCAGTGGTACAGTATATTATGTCAGTCAGTTTAGTACCACATCTTATTCTACTTTTGACATTCTGATACATGGCTCTCAAACAACGTAATAATTTACCCGTCACACCATTTTTCTGGAGAACAGGCCACAACAAGTTTCTATTAACAGAATCAAATGCCTTTTCAAAGTCAATAAATGCCACATAGAGTTTACGGCTATGACTAAACTGTTTCTGAACAAACGCAAGCAGAGTGAACATATGATCTATAGTAGAGTATCCTTTCTTAAAACCAGCTTGGTGTTCACCTGTAATATCATTTTTCATAACCCATTCCTGTAACCTGTTATTAATGATAGTACTATACAACTTACTACTTATGTCACTAAGAGAAATTCCCCTGTAGTTATTAGGGTTATCAACATCTCCCTTTTTGTGTAATGTTAGGATTATAGATTCAGTCCAATTATCTGGGAAAAGACCATCATCAAAAATTTTGTTGAATAATTTTAGAAGGAAAAGCACTACATCTTCATCTCCATTTTTTAGCAATTCTCCAATGATTTGATCAGGTCCAGCTGCTTTCTCATTCTTTAGCTTTCTTAGTGCCCTATATACTTCATCTAAAGATATTGGACGATCAAAATCTTCCTCTGTTTCATCAATGTCAGCATCATTATTCACTGAGATGTCTATTGAGTCTTTCTCCAAGAGGGTTTTGAAATGTTGAAACCAACTGTCAACTGATATATTATTCTTTGGTTGACTATTTCTAAATGATGCCTTCTTAACACTTTTCCAGAACTGGACTTGAGAAGAGATTGAAGACATCATGTCTGCAAGTAAAGTCATGTTATACTGTTTTCTTTTCCTTTCTAGCATATATTTATATTCCCTTCTTAAGACACAGTACACATTTTTGTCTTCATTCTTTAATGTTTTCCGGTAAGTCTTCAAAAGTTTTCTGACCCTATATTTCATACTTTTACATTCATTATCAAACCATGTAGCATTTGATAGACCTTATTTGACACGTATCTGTTTTTTCATACATTCAGCACTGGACTTTATGCCATCATTGAACAAATCTAGAGCTTCATTAATGTTCTCATCAATCATCTGTAAGGCATTTAAAAAGTTTTCACACATATTCTCATTACAAAGATTATCCTTATAAGCTGAGAGTTTGTTGTCATCCCACACGAACTTTTCCACAACAGATGGCTCCTCAGCTACTGCATAAGTTTTATATAATGGATTAATATGTAATTCAACAGGAAGGTGATCTGAATCTGAACGCTCAGCAACAAACAATTGACACGAGTCAAAAATTTGAGAGAACAAATCATCTGACACTAAAAAATAATCATTAACACTGCATCCACCATCAGAAATATATGTGTAGCGTCCTTGCTGGTCGCCATTACATACACCATTTAAAATTTGTAAACTAAGTGCAGTACACTTATTCAATAATAATTTACCATAATTGTTGATAACAGCATCTTCAGAATAACGATTACTACAGAGAGACATGCTTTTACTTTGAAGATCTGGAATACAGTCATTTACTACATGATGACAAGAAAAATTTGATGTCTTGCTGTTTAAGTCTCCACACAATATTATATCTACTTCATCCAGTGTCACCACACAATTTACTAAACATTCTTCCAACATAGCAATTCCGTTATAATTGGCAAACATGTTATAAAAAGGAGAACCTTCAGGTGGGATATACACACAAACAAGCAATACATTTCTTGAAGTACACAAAAGAGATTTGTCACAGAGAAAAGAACAAATGTTAGGGCATGGAACATCTAAATATTTCACAAGAGCAGCTAACTCGTGCTTAATCAAACAAACTACTCCTCCTGATCGCCTCCCTTGATGGCTAACTTTAATTGCTGACTTACAGAAGGCCTTATAGCCACTAAACACATCTGACTGGATATTTTCCAAGAATGTTTCTGTCAGACAAATAAAATCGAAGCTACGCACATACGATAGGAAATCTCCATCAAAGAGTTTTGACAGCAACCCATTAACATTCCAGGACAAAAATGAAAAAGTTTTATTTGTTCTATTGGTATTACCACAATTCCATTGATCTACGACATTATATAGACTGACCCTTTCATCAATTTCATTTATATGACAAGACATGAAACTACTGCTTTCAACAGTACTATGATCATCATCTTTATTTGAACACTGTCCAAATCTAGCTGACTCATCGTTAGGCTTAGCTTGTGCTAGGCCTAGGCCTAGACCTAGGCCTAACTGGTCTTTGTCTTCAACAGCGACGCCAGCCCTGTGTCTTTCACACAGGCAGTGTCTTTCTCACTCCCTAGGCTTACAGCACAAAGCCGTGGGCCTATTACGTCAGTACCTATCTGAGGCGGTGTACTTTACTTTTGTCCCTACCCTGTGTATTGCCTCTGTGGACAGATGTGTGTATGGGCCGGCCAACACGCTATTCATTTCTTCCTAGATCATTGAGGATCACCTTCTCACCATCAATGATCAAATGATCAAAGATCATTCTCACATTTTTTCCTTCTGCTCGGGCACTCTTCAAATATGGGGTCAGTTTGCGTCTAACTTCTCTAACAGCTTGGGAAAAATCTTCATCTACAAAAATCTTTGAACCTTTTAGCCGAGTCTTTGCCTTCAGTATTCTAAGCTTATCTTGAAAGAAACAGCACCTAGCAATAACAGGAGAGTTGGGTTTAGAGTTTATCCTGTGCACTCTATCAAACTTGATATCAGCTACATCCATTTTTTCTGACAGAAGATTTTTCACAATCTTTTCACAATCAGCTCCAGTCTCATCAGTTTTCTTTTCTAACCCATGAAAAATCACATTATTTCGTCTTGACTGTCCTTCTAACTCCTCTGATTTCTTTTCTAGCTTTTCAACTCTATCCTTCAATCCTGAATTTGACTGTTTTAAGTCTACATTTTCAGTCCTAAGGTTGTCTAACTCTTGCTTCAGGCTACTCAATTCCTCTTTCAAAGCACCAACACTGTCTGTCAATACTTTTATCTCATTATTGAGACTGTCAGTGGTAGTTTTTATCAAGGTCTCCACTTTCTCGATTTTGGCCGACATGGTGTTGAAGGATGGTACCTGAGTAGCAGCAGTAGAGGAGGAGTCCTGGCCATGGTGTATGTTGGTAGGCGTGTTGGTGGTCACATCAGCGGTCACATCAGCTCTCGTTCTGGTTGTCCTGGAGGCTCTGCCAGTAAAGGTGCTCCGTCCACCAGCACCACCAACCAAGCTGGTCTGCCTCAGCTTGCGGCCAGTGGATCCAGGAGGGGTGGTTGGTCCAGGGTTGGTTTCGACATCACCACACCGCAATAACAGCCCG
>CM060316.1:38299377-38306877 GCA_030674155.1 Stramonita haemastoma
CCACTGTGTGTTGGTGGGAGCAGATGACAAAAATGACAAAATCACATACACACGGGGACTAGATATTAAAAAAAACACATCAGTGCTTATTCCATTATCCTTGATATCAGAGAATAAATAAAGATTGATAAACATTCATACATAAATAAAATCACACACACACATATACACACACACATACACACACAAACACACACACACACACACGCACAAAAATACACACACATACACACACACACACACACACACCACACACACACACACACAACACACACACACATACACACACACATACAGAGAGAAGAGAGAGACAGACAGACAGACAGACAGACAGAGACAGAGACAGAGAACGAAAGAGATCCCATACAGACAAACAGATAAACAAGCAAAGATTCAGAGGCCTGTGAAAGAAAGCTACACGGGTAAAATAAATGCTCTAAGTACCCGTGAAGGCCGGGTCATAGGACACATGTACAGCCAGGTATGCTATACCCCCCTCACGTCCCTCCCTTCTTCCTTCCTCCTTTCTTCCCTCCTTCCTTCTTCCTGGCTTGTGCGTGTCTTCCTGCTTCTGTTACAATGGGGTAGCACCGCTTGCTGATTGGCTAAGTCCTCGACCTAATCGGAAAATAAGCTAATTCAGGGTATTGATCACAAACTTTTTTTTTATGGGTGGTTTGTTTATTTGGGGGGTTGTTGTTGTTGGGGGAGGGGAGTGGGAAGTTAGGGGGATGGAGTAAAAACGTTTCAAGGTCGTAAGCTTAATAATTATGTAAGTTAAACAACGTTTGGTTTGTGTTTGTGTGTGTGTGTGTGCGTGTGCGCGTGCGCGCGCGCGCGCGTGGTGTGTGTGTGTGTGTGTGTGTGTGTGTGTGTGTGTGTGTGTATGTGTGTGTGTGTGTGATGTGTGTGTGTAGTGGTGTGTGAATGAGTTTGTGAGAGAGAGAGAGAAGACTTTGTATGTTTGTGTGCCTTTGTGTGTGTGTAGGTGGGTAGGTGTATGTGCATGCATGTGTATGTATGTGTACGTGTGCACGCGCATGCACGCGCGCGCGAGTGTGTCTGTGTGTGTACGGTTGCATGTCTTTGTGCATGCATACATGTGTACGTGTTTTTTAATACATTTTTATTCAATTTTATATGTTTTATATTAAAGTACGTGTGTACGTGTTTGTGTGTGTATGTCTGTGTATGTGTCTCTCTGTGAGTGCGTGTGTGCCTATGTATGTGCGTGTGCGTGCTCACGCACCACACGCTATAGGGATCCCATAACATTGACAACAGTATTTGCGCAGTAACCTTTCACATTTGCTTTTCTGCCTCCAAGCAATAACGTCTCTTGCATTTTCAATTCTATGGAACAGAAGCCTGATCCAATATCAGCATGCGGGTCGACTGGTTCCAACGTATTTGAATTTTCTTTTCAGATTCTTCGACACCTGACAGGTTTGTTTGGTTTTTTGTGTCTCCCCGGCTGCATACTTTTTTTCCCCCAGAATGCACACAGCTAGCCCAAATCCAACATACGGTAGGTAAAGGAGGAGGACAAAAGCCCGAAATGTTTACCGGGGCTTGAATTCATGGGTAGCCATCATTTCAAATTCAAATGCAAATATTTTTTTATTTTTTTATTTTCTCACAAACAGAGAAATGTATGTGGCTTACAAGCCGCCGTGCAAAAAAAAAAAAAAAAAAGTAAATCGGAGAAATATTTATCACAGAGGAATAATAACTCAGCACAGTATGCAATCATTACATCGCTCACATTACAAAACAACACCTATTCCAATTCCAGTATCAGCACTTTATCAAAGAGTAATTCACAAGCCATATTGATCTATACATGAAAAAGATAAACGGAAACATTTATCACAGAAACTAATAAGATTCATTCGTAAAAAACAGATACATACGCACGCACGCAAACACACATACATGCGCACGCGCGCACACACATACACATACATACATACATACATACGTATATACATACATACATACATACATACACACACACACACACACACACACACACACACACACACACACACCACACACACACACACACACACACACACACACACACACACACACACACACACACACACACACACACGATAGAAAGCAAAAAGAAACTGAAACAGAAACACATAGGCAAAGATCAATGTACAGAGTACACAGACAAATAGAAGTCCCCCCACACCTAAAAAAAAGAAAAAAAGAGAAGAAAGAAGAAAAGAGCAAGAGGAGAAAGAGACAAGGAGGGAGAAAGAGACAAGGAGGGAGAAAGAGACAAGGAGGGAGAAAGAGACAAGGAGGCGAGAAAGAGACAAGGAGGAGAGAAGAGACAAGGAGGGAAGAAAGAGACAAGGAGGGAGAAAGAGACAAGGAGGGAAGAGAAGAGACAAGGAGGGAGAAAGAGACAAGGAGAGAGAAAGAGACAAGGAGGGGAGAAAGAGACAAGGAGGGAGAAAGAGACAAGGAGGGAGAAAGAGACAAGGAGGGAGAAAGAGACAAGGAGGAGAAAGAGACAAGGAGAGAGAAAGAGACAAGGAGGAGAAAGAGACAAGGAGGGAGAAAGAGACAAGGAGGGAGAAAGAGACAAGGAGGAGAAAGAGAAGGAGAAGAGACAAGGAGGGAGAAAGAGACAAGGAGGGAGAAAGAGACAGAGAAGGAGGAGAAAGAGACAAGGAGGGAGAAAGAGACAAGGAGGAGAGAAAGAGACAAGGAGGAGAAAGAGACAAGGAGAGAGAAAGAGACAAGGAGGGAGAAAGAGACAAGGAGGAGAAAGAGACAAGGAGGGAGAAAAGAGACAGAGACGGAGGAGAAAGAGACAAGAGGGAGAAGAGACAAGGAGGAGAAGAGACAAGGAGGAGAAAGAGACAAGGAGGAGAAAGAGACAAGGAGGAGAAAGAGACAAGGAGGAGAAAAGACAAGAGAGAGAGAAGAGACAAGAGGGAGAAAGAGACAAGGAGGAGAAAGAGACAAGAGGGAGAAAGAGACAAGAGAAGGAGGAGAAAGAGACAAGGAGAGAGAAAGAGACAAGGAGGGAGAAAGAGACAAGAGGAGAAAGAGACAAGGAGAGAGAGAAAGAGACAAGGAGGGAGAAAGAGACAAGGAGGGAGAAAAGAGACAAGGAGGGAGAAAGAGACAAGGAGGGAGAAAAAGAGAGCAAGGAGAGAGAAAGAGACAAGGAGGGAGAAAGAGAAGAGACAAGGAGGGAGAAAGAGACAAGGAGGGAGAAAGAGACAAGGAGGGAGAAAAAGAGACAGAGACAAGGAGGGAGAAAGAGACAAGGAGAGAGAAAGAGACAAGGAGGGAGAAAGAGACAAGGAGAGAGAAAGAGACAAGGAGGGAGAAAAAGAGACAGAGACAAGGAGGAGAAAGAGACAAGGAGGGAGAAAGAGACAAGAGAGAGAAAGAGACAAGGAGGGAGAAAGAGACAAGAGAGAGAGAAGAGACAAGGAGGAGAAAGAGACAAGGAGGGAGAAAAGAGACAAGACAAGGAGGGAGAAAGAGACAAGGAGAGAGAAAGAGACAAGGAGAGGAGAAAGAGACAAGAGAGAAAGAGACAAGGAGGGAGAAAAGAGAAAGAGACAAGGAGGGAGAAAGAGACAAAGGAGAAAAGAGAAGAGACAAGGAGGGAGAAAAAGAGAAAGAGACAAGGAGGGAGAAAAGAGAAAGAGACAAGGAGGGAGAAAGAGACAAAAGGGAGAAAAGAGAAAGAGACAAGGAGGAGAAAGAGACAAGGAGGGAGAAAAGAGAAAGAGACAAGGAGGGAAAGAGACAAGGAGGAGAAGAAAGGAGGAGAAAGAGACAAGGAGAGAGAAAAGACAAGAAGGAGAAAAGGAGAAAGAGTCAAGGAGGGAGAAAGAGACAAGGAGGGAGAAAGAGAGGAGAAAGAGACAAGGAGGGAGAAAGAGACAAGGAGGGAGAAAAGGAGAAAGATACAAGGAGGGAGAAAAGGAGAAAGATACAAGGAGGGAGAAAGAGACAAGGAGGGAGAGAGAGACAAGGAGGGAGAAAAGGAGAAAGAGACAAGGAGGGAGAGAGAGACAAGGAGGGAGAAAAGGAGAAAGAGACAAGGAGGGAGAAAGAGACAAGGAGGGAGAAAAGGAGAAAGAGACAAGGAGGGAGAGAGAGACAAGGAGGGAGAGAGAGACAAGGAGGGAGAGAGAGACAAGGAGGGAGAAAGAGACAAGGAGGGAGAAAGAGACAAGGAGGGAGAGAGAGACAAGGAGGGAGAGAGAGACAAGGAGGGAGAGAGAGACAAGGAGGGAGAAAGAGACAAGGAGGGAGAAAGAGACAAGGAGGGAGAAAGAGACAAGGAGGGAGAAAGAGACAAGGAGGGAGAAAGAGACAAGGAGAGAGAAAGAGACAAGGAGGGAGAGAGAGAGACAAGGAGGGAGAGAGAGACAAGGAGGGAGAGAGAGAGACAAGGAGGGAGAGAGAGAGACAAGGAGGGAGAGAGAGAGACAAGGAGGGAGAGAGAGAGACAAGGAGGGAGAAAAAGACAGGACCGACCTGCATGCAGATGACGGAGCCCTGGTGTCCCTCAAACAGCTTCAGCTGGCTGCCCTTGTAGATGTGCCAGCTCCTGATGCTAAAATCCGTACTGCCCGTGAACAGAATCTTCCCGTGGGGGTCCACAGACATGCACGTCACCGCCCCCTTGTGCCCCTTGAAGGTCTTTAGCTGCTGGCCCGTGTCAAAGTCCCAGGTCCGAGCCGTGAAGTCGGCAGAGCCCGTGATGAGCAGGTCCTTGGAGGCGTCGTTGTGAGTCTCCTCCAGATCGTTCTCGTCTGCGGGCATGAAGATGAGCGGGTAGACGCCTCGCTTGTGACCTCGGAACACCCGGATACACTCCCCGGAATCGAACTCCCAGCAGCGCGCGGTGCGATCGTAGGAGGAGGTGAAGATGAAGTCTCCCGTGCAGATCATGCGGTACACCACGCTGGTGTGCCCCGTCAGCACGTACAGGCAGTCGCACGTGCCCACGTCCCACTTGCGGATGGTTTTGTCCGCGCTGCCGGTCAGGACGTAGTAGTCCTCGATGAGGATGCAGTTGATGTACTCGCTGTGTCCGCGCAGGATGCCGATGCACTCGCACAGCTCTGTCTTGGTGGACCACACCCGCGCGGTCTTGTCCTCCCCTCCCGTGGCTAGCACAGAGCCGTCCTCGCTGAGGGCCATGCAGTTGATGCCGGAATCGTGCTCGTGCAGTGTCTGCATCAAGTAACACCGCTCGTCCTTCTTGGACCCACACCCGCCCATTGTGGAAACACCCTGAAAACCTTTACTCTGTGTTACGTAACTTTGGGATTTTTTTATTTTTTATTTTACTGGATTCTGTTGAAGAAAAAAAAATTCAACATAAAGTATTTCCAGGTAGGTTATATCAAACTTGGTGTGATAAGGGAGTATTGCTAGTGATTTATTTCCAGTTCGAAAGAAAAAGTATCTTTTGGTATTTTGGTATTTACAGTAAAATGGGGGAAAACCCACATTATTTTCGGTCTATTCTGTTTCAATAGGTTTGGAAAATGCGTGGTTCATCCACTATTGATAGTCAACTGAATAGCATTCTCAAACTTTAAGAAAGTGCAAACTTTTCTTTCTTTTCCAAACATTCACAGCAGTGAAATAGACTGCATAAGTTTTGTTGTTTTTTTTAAATACAAATATATATTACACCTCCCAAAAAACCGTTATAGCAAATATTGTGATGTCACCAGATCATATGGCTTGAAGATGAAGGTCCTGTTGGATAGTAATCAGACGACCGGAGAAATCTGAAAATTGAAAACACGTATTACACATAATCTTTGATTCAATCTTACATTTGTTATGCAAACTTCGAGAACACATACAGAATACTACTTAAAAACCCTTTCAGTGTAAAGATAGAAACAAGCTGTAACTGTGTAGTAGGCTATCAGAGAAAATCTCCCAACTACTTTACTGAAAGATTTGACTCGACTCCCTCCACCCCACCCCACTCCCTCCTCCTTTCTCGACTTTTTCTTCAATTTTTACGCTTTGCAGTGTGCAAACAAGAGAAGATACAAAAATACGCCGAAAATGTTCAGTAAATTCACAACA
Organism: Stramonita haemastoma; assembly: GCA_030674155.1. Classification (NCBI taxonomy): domain Eukaryota; kingdom Metazoa; phylum Mollusca; class Gastropoda; order Neogastropoda; family Muricidae; genus Stramonita; species Stramonita haemastoma. The sequence continues at coordinate 38,305,480 of CM060316.1, forward strand.
GTAATAAGTTAGAATGTAATAACAAACGAGCTAAATATCCCCCCCAAATCACAGAGATTCAGGCAAAACAGATAAACCAGATTTGGTATGGTCAATTCTATGGTGTATTCTTATTTTATTCTTAATTCAAAGAGACAAAAACAGAAGAAAGCACAATGGTTCAGTGTTCTGCACGTACATTAACCATCTGTCTGTGTGTCTGTCTGTGTGTCTGTCTGTCTGTCTGCTTTTCTATCTGTTTCTGTCTGTTTGTCTGTGTGATTATCTAACTTTTCTCTAGTTTGTTTTGTTTTCTTTGTCACTGTTTGTGTTAAATACTATACACTACCAGAAGTGAACTCACACACACACACACACACACACACACACACATATATATATATATATATATATATATATATATATATATATATATATATATATATATATATATAATCACACACACACACACACACACACACACACACACACACACACACACACACACACACACACACACACACACACACACACACACCGAATTTTAAGTAACAGTAACGAGACTGACAGAGAGGATTGGCTGTCAAGTCACCGATGACGTCTCTACAGTTGAGAAGACAACAAAATATATAAAACTTTTTTGGATCTGATGTAAATGACAGCTGTCAATCAACATCAAATCTTGGCCATATTAAATGTATGAATTATGGATAGCCTAAAAAACAGACTGTGCGTAGGTGCAAGTCTGTGTGTGCGTTGGGTTTGGGAGGGGGGTAGTGAAGGGGGGGGGGGGGGGTTGCGCGAGTATTTTTTTGTCTTTGCATGAGGGGTCGGGAGGGGGGAGGGGGTTGAGGTAAGGGGTGGGGGGAGGCTCAGCCATAACACACCTTCCAGTCTTCCCTTTGAAAAGTGACCAGCCCAAGGCATTATCGGCGTTTGCGAGAGTGTGTGAAATACCTTCACATGGACACTTAGCTGCGATTGCATACAGATATGCAAGCACACACCACGTACCCTACTCATACACGCGCATCAGCATACACGCATACATGCACGCACATGCAAACATGTGTATTAGCTCGTATAAAATAAACGCTTGCATACACGCACACATACGCATGTGCACACATACACACACATACACACACATGCACGCACAAGCAGGTTTGTGCAGACACATGTATGTACGCACGCGCATACATACAAACGCCTACGCGCGCGCACTCACGCACGCACACACACACACGCACACACATATAGATAGATAGATAGATAGATAGATAGATAGATAGATAGATAGATAGATAGATAGATAGATAGATAGATAGATAGATAGATAGATAGATAGATAGATAGATAGATAGATAGATAGATAGATAGATAGATAGATAGATATACGTGCGCGCGAGCGTGTATATG
>CM060316.1:38314377-38321877 GCA_030674155.1 Stramonita haemastoma
AAGAAATGGAACAGCAAAGAGAGGGATAGAAAAAAAGGAATTCCTAGCATAAAAATTCCAGAAGGTGGAGATGCTGTTTATACCGACAGGCTCCTGGCATCCCCATAGGGGACTGGCGAGGTGTTGGAAAACAGTCACACAGGCCAACTGTTCGTTCCGTGTGCCCTCTGACAGGGATTCCCAGGTGTGATGAGTGAGAGAGGAGTGCAGATTTATTCCGGGTGACCGCCAGGGTGCTTAATAAGACGGCTGACGTGAACGCTCGTCAATAACAATAACAACAACAACAACACAATAAGTGTGTTTGTGGTTGCCAATGTTTGAATATGATAATTGTATTGTATTGTAATGTATTGCATTGCATTGTATTCCCGTGTATAAAAAGCACTCATCACACATAAAAGAACCCACGGCAACCAGAGAGATGTTCCCGCTAAAAGTCTGTAGAAAAAGACACTCTGCTAGGGAAACATACACATGCAGACAGAGGGGGAAAATGTGGCGCTGGTCTTATGGCGATGTGGTCTCCCACTGGGGAGCATCCCAAATTTCACGCAGAGAAATCTGCTTGCGTTTAAAAGTGCTACACAAAACAAACAATGCAATACAATACAATCCAGTACAATACAATACAATTCAATGCAATACAATACAATACAATACAATACAATAGCGTACAATACAATACAATTGTCACATTCAAACATTGGCAACCACAAACGCACTCATCCCTTCACATGAACACATTCACCCCTTCGTGTATTGATCACCCGATCCATCCATCTATCCATCCATTTATCCATCCATCCATCTAACCACTATTCATCCATTACCTCTTCATGGAACACCAGATACTAGCCGAATCTACAAACCATTGTTTTCCCCCGTTACCGAATTTACAACACCAGACACCCTCTCTCTCCCTCTCTCCTCTCTCCACTCACTACTCCTCTCTACCTCATCTATCTCCTTCTATCATCTATCATCTAATCTACCATCTTCTATCTTTCTTCTCCTTCTGCTTCTTCTCCTCTCTCTCTTCTTATTCTCTTCTCTCTCTCTCTCTCTCTCTCTCCTCTCTCTCTCTCTCCTCTCTCCTCTCCTCTCTCTCTTCATCCTCTTCTTTTCTTCTCCTCTCTTCTCTCTCTCTCTCTCTCTCTCTTCCCCCCTCTCTCTCTCTCTCTCTCTCTCTCTATCTATCTTCTATCATCTATCCATCTTTCTATCTTTTTCTCTGTCTGTCTGTCTGTCTGTCTGTCTGTATTTCTCTCTCTCCCTCCCTCCCTCTCCTCTCTCTTCTCTCCTCTCCTCATCTCTCTCTCTCTCTCTCTCTCTCTCTCTCTCTTCTTCTTCCTCTCCTCTCCTCCTCTCCCTCCTCCCTCCTCTCACTCTCTCTCCTCCCTCCTCTCTCTCTCTCTTCTCTCTCTCTCTCCTCCCCTCCTCCTTCTCTCTCCTCTCTCTCCTCTCTCTCTCTCTCTCTCTCTCTCCCTCTCTCTCTCTCTCTCTCTCTCCTCTCTCTCTCCTCTCTCTCTCTTCTCTCTCTCTCTCTCTCTCTCTCTCTCTCTCCTCTCTCTCTCTCTTTACTTTCCTTTGTCTTAAGCATGTGCGTTCTGGAACACACAAAGAAACTTACTGGCGCCGTGCTGATTTTACTGCCCACTGTCGACAGAGCATCGATTTTCTATAAACACAGTGACAGAGGTCCCTTCAAAAGGGCTCGGCCTCACGTCACCTTTAGCTTGGCAACGGTGTGCAGTATCCAAAATACTCCGCGTTATGTGTCAAAGGGTGACGTCATTAATGACAGAGAATCGCAAAAAGAAAGAAAGAGACAGAATAATCATTACAGATAAAATTATGCCTACTTTATACACATATATATGTTTATACAATATATAGATATGTATATGTGTATATGTGTATATGTATATGTATGTAATATATATATATTAATATAGATATATTATAGATATAGAAGTATAGATATAATATAGATAATATATATATATATATATATATAAAATTACTTCTCTTTCTCTCTTTTGTTCCGCTCTCGTTCCCCTCCTCCCTCTCTCTCTCTCTCTCTCTCTCTCTCTCTCTCCTCTCTCTCTCTCTCTCTCCCTCTCTCTCTCCTCTCTTCTCTCTCCTCTCTCTCTCCCTCTCTCTCTCTCTCTCTCTCTCTCTCTCTCTCTCTCTCTCTCTCTCTCTCTCTCTCTCTGTCTTGTTCTCTCTACACCTCTCTCATTCTATCTCTCTTCTGTCTGTCTTTTTTGTCTTTTTGTCTTTTTGTCTGTCTGCCTCTCTCTCTCTCTCTCTCTCTCTCTCTCTCTCTCTCTCTCTCTCTCTCCTCTCCTCTCTCTCTCTCTCTCTCCTCTCTCTCTCTCTCTCTCTCTCTCTCTCTCTCTCTCTCTCTAGCGGGGGAGGGGGGGGGGGGTGTAGAGGAGGGCGGGAAGAGAAAGTGTGTGAAAATATAATGAGTCCGGTGGCCATCTACAATAACATTGATCAGGGTTCAGAGCTCTCTCTCATTTTCTTTCTTTCTTTCTTTCCACAGACACACACACATACACAAACACAATATGCACACTTACACACGCACCCGTGTATACACACACACACGCGCGCGCACAAACACACACACACACACACACTTGCATAGACACTTGCACACATCTTCCCACATTCTAATTGAATGTGATATTTTGTTGTCCTCTTTTAAAAGAAACAGACACAAAGACACACATAGGTACAGAAAGACAAACAGGCATTCCGACAAACAGACAGAAAGACAAACTTAGGCACAGACACAGACGCACACAGACACACATATGCACGTACGTGTACACACACACACACACACACACATATATATATATATATATATATATATATATATATATATATATATATATATATATATATATATATATATATATATATATATATATATATATAATCGAAGATATTACAAATGGTCGCATGTGAAAGTTGACAAATAACACATACCCAAAGCAGTTACCTTTAAAGCTTGTCAACAGCTGAAACTTACTTTAAATGTACAGACAAATGAAATCTTTCCTAGACATTTGCTTTTTTCTACACAGAATGACACATAGGAATGACTGTTAAAGTCTAAAGCTTCAGCAGACTCTGGGGAAAAATTCAATCGCTTTTTTTCTCATGTACAACATAAGTTTTTATCAGAAAGAATAATTTCAATTACCTTTCTTCTTCTTCTTCTTCTTCTTCTTCTTCTTCTTCTTCTTCTCTTCTCTTTCTTCTTCTTCTTTTTCTACTTCGTCTTCTTTTCCTCCTCCTTCTTCTTCTTGTTCTTCTTATTTCTCTTCCTCCTCCTCTTCTTCTTCTTCTCTTCCTCTCTTCTTCTTCTCTCCCTCCTTCTCCTTCTTCTTCGTCTTCTGCTTCTTCTTTTTCTTCTTCTTCATTCTTCTTCTTCTCTCTCCTTCTTCCTCTTCTTCGCAATTCCTCTTCTTCTTCGCAATTCTTCTTCTTCTACTACTTAACTCATGCTACATGGAGGAAAACAAGCTCCCCCTGATAGATTTAGCCACGACACACTTTCTGTGCAGTGCCCCATGGACTCCCCAGCGAGTTAACCAAAAGATCAGGTCACTGAACCATGATCCTGAAACATGATTGCCTTCAATCATACATCTATGTCAAAAGCACAGTTTCCCGAGGTCGGAATGTGGCTACCTTAATAGTAAAAAGGAAAACTGTCGTAATGCAAATCTTACCATTGGTGAAACTCGGTGCTCTAGCCGAGAACCAAATAAAAATGCAAGGCAATTTTTTTTCTAATTCATTATCCCGTCCATTACCAACTAAACCAAAGAAAAAGAAAAACCAAAAGAAAAACCCGAAAACTGTAAGGACAGTAACTCTCAATATCAACCGGGCAAGAAAAGGTCACTAGGTCTGCTATTTATGAACATTTTTTTTTTATCTAAAAAAAATTCATAACTGCAACCCCCCCCCCCCAAAAAAAAAATAAATAAATAATAAAAAATAAATACAAATAAAAATCAAACGGGTCAAGCCGGTTCTCTTCTAATCAGCAAGTAGATGGATTCTTTTCACCGTTGGTGAATATTTCATCCAAGAATAATAGTGTAGCCGTATCCGGCTTGAATACTGCAGCGACATTGCCAGAGAAGGCCTTTTGTCCGTGCTTTACATCGTCCGAACAGAATCCAGGGGCTGGGTCACGGTGGATCGGAAGCGGGCGGGATGCCGCACAGATCGATTTCGTGGGTGTACAAAACCTTGTGCTGTTTTTATGGACAGGCCTATGTATTTGTCTGCCTTGATTTTGGAACTCTCTAGTCCTGCCTGTCTGTTTGTTTGTCCGTGAGTCTGTAACCGTCTCCTGTTGCCTGTTCTGTTATTGGCGTTTGATTTATGGTCTTTGGTGTTCTCTCTGTTGTTACAGCGTATTTGTGTGTAACGGCGCGCACAAAAGCCTGAATATGACAGTCTGTCGGTGTCGAGGAATACGATGGATATGTAGCTATAGACGACTGTGCACGACGATGTTAGCTTGGTTTTCTGACCGACCGCATGATCGTGGTGTTCTGTACAACGGGAGAAAACTGAAGAAATTGTCTGTTTTACCAATGAACAAGCAACATTATTCTATACACATTCTAAGAAAGAAAGAAGAAGAAGAAAGAAAGAAAGAAAGAAAGACACACACACACACACACACACACACACACAACACACACACACACACACACACACCACACACACACACACACACACACACACACACACACACATACACAGCGCGCACGCTTCACGATAATTATTGCAATAAAGCTCTCGCCCATTGCAAAGGGACATAAATGGAAGGGGGTTACATATATACAATCAACATGCATTCCAATGACAACATAGCACAAACGATGAACTCCGTGGTCTTTTTTGACTAGGGTCGTTGTTTTTTTTTGTTTGTTTTTTTACTACGGGAAGATCTTTTGGACCCTGCTGGTTCTCTATCTGTTGTTTTGCGTTGTTAACAGGATGTCGACTCTCCCCCAGCCATCAGCATCAATGACCAAGAACTGGATGTCGTCCATGACTTTGTGTGCCTGGGCCCAACTATCCCAGACACCCTATCGTTTGACGCAGAGCTCAACAAGCGTATCGGCAAAGCAGCTACCATCATGACCAGACTGACAAAACAAAGCATGGAACAACAGCAAGCTGACTGATCACACAAAGATCCAGATCTACAGAGCTTGCATCTTGAGCACCCTCCTGTATGGCAGCAAGTCCTGGACTTTGTGTCCCTGACAAGGGCAAAAGCTCAATGCTTTTAACATACGTTGCCTCAGACGCATCCTGAACATCACCTGGCAGGACAAGGTCCCAAACAACATTATCCTGGAATGAGATTGATGCACCGGCATGTACACGCTGCCGAAACAGAGACGAATGCACTGGCTCGGCCATGTCTGACACATGGACGATGGAAGGATCCTTAAAGACCACCTCTTTGGAGAACTTGTGCAGAGAAAACATCCCACAGGCGGACCACAGCTGCCATTCAAAGACGTGTGGTAGAGGTACTCAAAAGCCCTGAACATCGACCAGAACAACTGGCAAGCAAAAGCCCTCGAACGGTCAGCCTGGAGACAGACTGTACAGAAAGGCCTCTCCTAGTTCGCGACACTTGATGAGCAGCACGAGGCAAAGAGAACGAGAAGAAAGGGTGCATCCCAGGCAGACAGACCAGCGTCAGACTTCATCTGTTCATGCCCTCTGCCATAGGGACTGTCGGGGGGGGGGGGGGGGGGCGGATAGCCTAGTGGTCAGAACATTACGCTGGCAATTTGACAACCCGGGTTTCATTCCCATTCGAGGGGATTTTTTTCCCTGGAGTTAACATCAGTGCTGACTCCACTCTCCCCACAAGTCCTTCGGATGAGACTTTAAACCGAGGCCCGTGTGCGAACGCACGCAGAACATCTTGCACACACGTTAAATCCTGTTCCACTTTTCGTAAGAGTAGGCCATGGTGTGCCGGTGGGAACAGATGACATTTACAAAACTGCATACACACGGGGACTGGGGACTGGATGTAAAAAAGCACAAGAGTGTTTATTCCATTATCCTCGATATAAAAGAATCAATCAATCAATCAATCAATTATTCCCGTGTCGGACTGGCAGGCCACATCCAACGCTGTACCAGAACAAACACCTAGAGCGCAACTCCATAGCCTGAAGAGACTGAAGGCTGCCTGATGAGCTCTCCATTTAGGATATTAGGGTTGATTTGTTTGGGTTTTTTTTAAATTTCATGAATATAATTTTGACCCTGCTGGTTTACACATACCCCTGCTTCTCCTGTGGCTTTTCCCCTCAAACTGCAGTAACATCACCACAAGCATGCCCTTCTTCAAAAAAATCAACAATCTAGAATTGATTGTTTTTTGTTGATGTTAAATTTTTCGTGGATTTCAGTCTCAACCAAAACTGGCGTAATCCTTTATTAGTATTTTAATGAGGTTTCATTCTCTGATGATATGTCTTTTTGTTTTTGACCTATTGTGGTGGTGGTGGTGGTGGTGGTGGTGGTGGTGGTGGTGGTGGTGGTGGTGGTGGTGGTGTGGTTGGTGTGACGATGATGGTGATGATTATGGTGATGATGGCGATGGTGGTAGTAGAGGTAACTGTAGGGTAGGGAGTGGGCGATCGGGAGATATGGTGGCGGTGGTAGAGGTGATGGTGGTGTGTATTAGTGGTGGTAGCAGTATTGCCTTTTTTAATGAGAGGCCCCAAATCTGTTGCTAATACGTTAAATTAAATACTCTTGCTCCCCTCGTGTGAAACCACAAGCTGTATGTGTCAGAACTAAGAAACATGATATCTGTCTCAGACCAAGGATGGCATAGTTTTACTTAGTGTTCCTTGGTGGTGTATAAGTATAAAACCACAGATCAGATTTTTTAGACACTCACCTCTTTCTGCATGCTGTCACCACGATTTAAATCTGATTTCCTGGGAGATTTCGAAAAACTGTTTTATAAGAAGACAACGGTATGGGAAGCATAAAGATGTATATGAATACAACAGTATGGGAAAGCGTACAGATTTATAAGAATACAACAGTTTAAGTGAAAAGCAAAAAGACGCAAAAATAGAGACGAAAATACCGCGGAATTTACAAAACCCATATTTCACAGCAATATATATATATATATATATAGAGAGAGAGAGAGAGAGAGAGAGAGAGAGAGAGAGATAGATAGATAGAAGTAGATAGATAGATAGATAGATAGATAGATAGATAGATAGATAGATAGATAGATATGATAGATAGATAGATAGATAGATATGTGTGTGTGTTTGCGGTTTGTGTGTGTGCGCGGCTTGTTTGTGTGTGTGTGTGTGTGTGTGTGCTTGTTTGTGTGTGTGTATGTGTGTGTTTGAGTGTGTGTGTGTGTGTGTGTGTGTGTGTGTGTGTGTGTGTGTG
>CM060316.1:38324377-38329377 GCA_030674155.1 Stramonita haemastoma
TTGGGGGACTGCACTGAAGCCAAGGTGTATATTTCTACAATCACCCATCCACATAGCGATCACGCTGAATGAAGCTTAAACTTAGATTAGTGAGAATGAGTCACCTGATTAATGAACTATCCTATTACCTATTTCTTCTTTAATATACTTCTACTGTTGATAAAAATTAGCTTCATAGTAAAAACATTAGAATAGAAACACAAGCGGGTCTGAAACAACAACAACACAAAATCAGGAGATGATAACTGTTGTGTATACACTATCACGAAAACAGTAAACTCCCCTCTTCTTTCAGGTAATTCTCCACCAGCTCTCAAAAACTGTCATAGTTATTCCTCTACTCAAAAAGCGTGACCTCGATCCTAGCATTAAAAACTGTAGACCTATTTCTAACCTACTCAATAGCCATCTTCTTTCCAATAGTCTCCTTCCCCATTCCCAGTCTGCCTATCGCGTCAACCACAGCACCGAAACCACCCTAGTGCACACCTTAAACACGCTTCTACATGCTTCTGACTCAGGGAAAATCTCCCTTCTCACTCTTCTCGACTTATCTGTGGCCTTTGACACTATAGACCATTCAATTCTTCTCTCTTGTCTCCAGAACATGTTTGGTATCAAAGGCACAGCCCTCACCTAGTTGACTTCATAACTTACAGACCAAGTCCATACAGTTGCAGTAAACAAGATTCAGTCAGTGCCTGCCAAACTTGAATGGGGAGCCCCACAGGGATCAGTTCTGGGCCCTCTTCTTTTCACTCTCTACACTGCTCCACTGTCACATATAATAAACCGTCATCATATCAACCATCATTTTTGTGCCGATGACTCTCAGATTCAAAGCAGTGATACACCTGAAAATCTGCCTTCTCTCTTGACAAATATGGCCCACTGCCTTCAAGCTATCCAAAACTGGATGACACCAAAAAGTTACAACTAAATGTAAGGTAAAACTGAGGCCATGCTTATAAGCACCAAGCACAAACTCTCACCCGTCACACCGGCTTCAGTAGAATTCGGTAATACGTCATTTCCACTCCTGTGGAGTAAGTCGGGGTCATTATTGACAACACATTCTCCATGCACAATTTGATTGCCCAGACCTGTCAGTCATTCTACTATCAACTTCAGCGATTTAGTGCAGTTTGAAAGTACATGTCCACTGATGCAACATCCAAATTTGTCATGTCTCTCATTCTTTCACCCTTGGACCAATGCAGTACTCTTTTGGATTGTCTGCCAGCATCATCCATCCTTCAACATATACAAAACTGCGGCTCGACTAGTGCCCAGAAAAAAATTCTGAGCACATTACTTCTCTCTTGCAATCTCTCCACTGGCTGCCTGTGCCACAGATTAAACTATAGATCAGTACCTTCTGTTACAAATGCCTCCACAAAATAGCACCCTCCTGCCTCTGTGAATGTCTTCACCTGTACACTCCTTGCTCCCTCCTCTGCTGCAGATACCCGGTGCTTACGTGTACGTAGATTCAACCAATCCACTGTTGGCCATCGTTCTTTTTCTGTTTCTGGTCCAGTGACCTATTTATTTATTTATCTATTTTTATTTATACCACTTATGTCACAGCAGATTTCTTTGCGTGAAATTCGGGCTGCTCTCCCCGGGGAGAGCGCGTCATCACAAGTGCAGCGCCTGCCCATTTTTTTTCTTTTTCCTGTCTGCAATTGTATAATATTATGTTTCCCTATCAGAGTGGCTTTTTTCTACAGAATTTTGCCAGGGACAACCCTCTTGTTGCCGTGGGTTCTTTTACGTGTGCTAAATAATGATGTGTAACACACGGGACCTCAGTTTACCGTCTCATCCGAAAAACTAGCACCCAGACCACCACTCATGATCTAATGGATGGGGGGAAAGATTTGAGAAACAGAGCTGAAGACCCTCCAACACTCCTGGGGAACCGTTCAGAAACTGGCCCGAGACAGGCAGGAGTGGAGAACCTTTGTTGCTGCCCTACACGCCAAGAAGGCATAAAAAGGCTTTGGATGATGATGATGATGCTGAGTTTGAACCAGCCGGACTTTTCGCTGTCTTGACAGGCGCGTTACCTCCAGACCACCGATCCACCTGGAATGACTTCCCTCTCTTCCTTTGCCAAAAGCCTACTCATGATACTTTAAACCCAGCCTGAAGACTTTTATTCAAAACCTAAGAGTTTTTCCTTCTGTTTCATCTCGTGTCTGTCCCTGCCTTCAACAACCGAAATTCCCATCACCCTGCCAAAGTGTAAAACCTTTTTGTGTGCATGTGTATGTACGCGCGAGTGTGTGTGTGTGTGTTGTGTGTGTGTGTTGTGTGTGTGTGTGTGTGTGTTGTGTGTGTGTGTGTGTTTGTGTGTGTGTGTGTGTGTTGTGTGTGTGTGTGTGTGTGTGTGTGTGTGTGTGTGTGTGTGTGTGTGTGTGTGTGTGTTTGTGTGTGTGTGTGTGTTGTTGTGTGTGTGTGTGTTGTGTGTGTGTTGTGTTGTGTGTGTGTGTTGTGTGTTTTGTGTAGATGTCCGTGTGGGTGGCGTGACCATTTATGTACCTTTGAATTCGTTAACACTTTTAATTGTTTTTGTTGTTATGTGTAAGAAAAGTCTGGCCACTCCCCTGTCTCCCAGATCTTATTGCAGATAGTAAGTGACACCTTGGACACAGTCCAAGACACTGTAAGACACAGTCCCTGATCATCACTCTCCATAAGAATGGCAAACTACAACTCTGCCAAAACTACCGTACCATCAGCCCGATCAGCCATCCAAGCAAAGCCATGCTAAGAATCCTCCTGAACAGACTAAAGTCTCAAGCTGTGAAGAACTTCAAAGAAGAACAGGCAGGGTTCAGAGCAGGACGGAGCACAACCGAACACATTTTCAGTCTTTGAATACTCTGTGAGAAATACTTGCAGCACCAACAAGATCTTTACCCCGTCTTTGAGCACTTTAAGAGGATGTTTGACAGTGTCTGGCATGCAGCTCTGTGGGCAACCATGAGGTTGTATATCATCAATTCCAACCTGATCAGAACAAGGCAACCAGCGCAATCTACACTAACAACAACATAGGAGATTGGTTCCAGACCACAATTGGAGTACGCCAAGGATGTCTGCTCTCTCCCACCCTCTTCAACAACTTCTTAGAAAAAATAATGGCTGATGCACTTGAAAATAATTAGAGAACAGTCAGCACTGGAGGCAGAACAATCACAAACTTACGTTTTGCCGATGACATCGACGGCCTAGGTGGACAAGAACAAGAGCTAGTCAGCCTGGTAAATCACCTTGATGAAGCTTCATCAGCGTATGGCATGCGGATCAATGCAAAGAAAACACAGTTGATGACAAATAGTGTCAATGGCATCAGTAATGATGTAATTATAGATGGTAAGAAAATCGGGACCGTCCATAGCTTCAAACATCTGGGAGCGATAGTATCAGATAAAAGATCAAAACCTGAAATTCTCTCCAGAATAGCCAAGACCACAGCTGCAATGACCAAACTTAAAATCCTCTGGAATTATAAGAACATCGCCATCAGTTTCAAGATCAGACTGATGCATTCCCTGATTATATCCATATTTTGTATGTATGTGAAACATGGACCATAACAGCAGACATTAGAAAAAGGATACAGGAAATGGAGATGAGATGCTTTCACAAACTCCTTGGCATTTCATACAGAGACCATATCACTAATGAAGAGTGAAAACCAGAATAAAGAATGCCATCAGACCATATGAAGAAGAGCTCCTGACTTCAGTGAAAAAACACAAACTAAAGTGGTACGGGCATGTCACACAAACATCTGGACTGGCCAAGACTGTCTTACAGGGAACAATTAGGGGAGAGAGACGAAGAGGCAGATAGAGGAAACGATGGGAAGACAACATCAGAGATTGGACAGGCCTTGGGTGGAGCGATCTGCTACTGAGGGCGGAGGACCGTGGGGAGTGGAGGAAGCTGGTTACAAAATCTTTAGTAGTGCCCTCACGGTCCGCGGGACTACGGGACAGGTGAAGGTGAAGGAAGGTAAGAAAAGGATGAATGCAAGCGTTTTGATTGGTTTTTACAAGACATAGCTCTACATAAATTCCACATATTATTAACATTACAAATAAACAAACGCATTTGGAAACCGAAGAAGAAAAACCAGTTTGCGATCAACGGAAGTTCATTTTTCCTACTGGCTTCTCTACCTCCTACACAGAGAACTGGCATCATCGATTGAAGGCTGAAAGAAAGAGGCAGCCTCCATCCATGTTTTAGCAGGCAGATCGATCTGCTTGCTTCTGGTAGATGATTGATGTGTGTGTGTGTGTGCGTGCATGCGTGTGTGTGTGTGTGCGCGCGCGCGTGTGCGTGCATGCGGTGTGTGTGTGTGCGCGTGGCGTATTGCATGCCCACACGCGTGCGTGTGTGTTTGTGTTTGTGTGTGAGCATGCACGCACGCGTGTGTGTATGTATGTGTGTTAGGTGGTTTTTTTGTTTTTAGCTGGGTTTGTTTTGTTGTTTTTTCTTTTTGCTGTCTCATCTCCTGTGATGTCCTTGTCCTATTGTTTCCACCACTCCGCACATTTCAATCTCCCCGCCACAGCCATGCCCACATTCGTTAATTCTTATCTTCAGGATCGGAAGTCCACAGGGAGCCCATCAATATCAGGCCGCCGTGGGGCCACCAGCAAGAGGGGCTGTACACTGCTTCTGGGTCACTTTGGTGGTGTTCAGCGGTGCCTGTTTTGAGCTAACATACGCAGGACACCACCTACTAAGCCCCCTACTAACGGCAGTATTAGCTCAGTCGCAGACCCAAGCTGAGTGAGGTACCATTTTACGAAGAGGTGGAAACCAGGACAGTGTCCCCCTAACGACCGACCCCATGAACCTTCAGCCCCATAGGCTTTGACGCAAACTCACCAAAAGCCCGGAAGCGTATGGGGAAACCGAATCTGAGGTCACCATGAAACCAGGGCAACTTCGACTACCTAATCAGAGGTTTTTTT
>CM060316.1:38334377-38379377 GCA_030674155.1 Stramonita haemastoma
AATGAAAAATGAAAAGTCTGTTTTGGTAAGTAATTCCCATTTATAGACTATATAACTAAGTTTGGATTATAAGGCCATAGATAAAGTTAAATAAAAGTCTTTTTGGAACTTCTCTGTCCTTTTGTGGCATGACTAAACACCCTGACTGTCACAGGTTAATTTGATATAGCCAATATTCACCACAAGGCACCTTTCACGTTTGGTCCTTTTTAACAATCTTTCATTTGCATCCATAGTTTTTACTTTGTTTTACCACTTTCTTTTATTGATTTATCTATTTATTCTTCTTTGTGTTTTTGTTTACTTTCTTGTTTGACTTTTTCTTTCTTTTATTGGTTTACTGCATTGGTTTAATTTAACAAATTGAAGTTTCAGTACATTTCTAATAACGAAATCATTAACTCATTACCTCTCAGTCCCAACAGCCTAGTTCAATGAAAACTTCAATCTCTGGGGCGTCAGGTCCGAGATCTGACCTGGCCACAGGCTAAAGGCTTAAAGTTCAGCTTTAGCTTTTCAACTACAACTTGGGTGAGTACAGTTTTATTTCAGCCAATCACCACCCAGTAGCGATGAGAGGATACAGGCTATTCAAACTGGTGAGAGGTAACCCAACCACCTCTATATACAAACGCCACTGCTGTTGTTTTCCATGTATCATTAGTATTATAAAAATATGGGTTGTAACTTAGTAATGAGCTTTGCCGCTTGTCAAAAGATATTGTGCACATGACACATACAGACATACATGTGCAGTCCACAAACATTGCACACATGACAGGTGGGCACTTTCAACCAGAAAACCCAGTTATTACTTAATGCTCATGAGGTATCCAGCTAAAAACTGGTTGGGCAACTGAACTGGGATTGCCCCTTACTACTTTATAAAGCTGCTGGTTTGAGGTGAATTTCTTTTCTAATTATAGGCCAACATAAAGTCCTTGTCAGCGACGGTACAAATAGGAAAGGCTTGCAGTAGGGATATCTGCATGCATAGCTGCACCTCGAGCAGACAGCAGGGCTCCGGTCTGTGAGGTAGTCAGTCTTTGCTTTCTCTCTTCTCTCTGCCGTCAGGTGAACACCAGGTGGTAAAGAAGTTTCTCAGCATGGCGGACGAGCAGCCAAGTCCCAGCCACCAGAAAACAGGAAGACGTCTACTGTACGCTCTGGTAAGCTGCAGTTTTGTTTGAACTATGTAAGTGGATCAGTAAGAAAGAAATGAAATAGATGAATAATGAAAACGATATGTTAAAAAAAAAGCCATTGAGAGACACAACAACAGCCTTTTCTTTTTCATACTTCAGATCCAAAACTGATGGACAGTTAGGTACTCTCTCTCTCTCTCTCTCTCTCTCTCTCTCTCTCTCTCTCTCTCTCTCTCTCTCTCTCTCTCTCTCTCTCTCTCTCTCTCTCTCTCTCTCTCTCTCTCTCAGTGTTCAGTGCTATAATGGGTATGAAATGTAACAATGCTTTCATTTTTCATTGCTGAGGTATGTGTGAAATGTATCAATGCTTTTATTTGTCATTGCTATAGTATGTGTGACCTCATGGGCAGCAGCAAACAAGAACTGCAAATCCTCACAGACAATTTAACAGATCGAGCGAGCGCATACGGCATGGAGGTCAGTACAGAGAAATCAAAGATCATGGTCAACAGCGCGAGTAATGACATCACGGAAATAAAGATGAATGGAGAAATACTAGAAGAGGTGAGCCAATTCAAATACTTAGGCTCCATCCTAACAAAAGATGGCACATCAAACAATGAAGTGAAAGCTCGCATTGCAACAGCAACATCTGCTCTAGTCAGACTCCAGAGGATTATCAGAAGCAACAACATCAGCTTCTGCACCAAATACCACCTTTACAAATCCCTCGTGATATCTATCCTCCTATGTGGCTGTGAATCATGGACTCTGACAGCAGAGTTAGAGAGGAGAATCCAAGCATTCGAGAACAAGTGCCACAGAAGACTCCTCAGAATATCATACAAAGAACACAAGACCAATAACTATGTGAAAGAAGAAATCAAAAAGCGTGTGGGCCCCCAAGAGCCTTTGCTCTCCACCATAAAGAGGAGAAAGCTGATGTGGTTTGGTCACACCACAAGACACAACACCCTAGCAAAAACCATCCTGCAAGGAACAGTCGAGGGCAAGAGAAGAAGAGGCCGCCAAAAGAAATCATGGGTTGACAACATCAAAGACTGGACCGCCCAACCCCTGCAACATCTCCTACTAGCCACACAGGATCGTGAAGCATGGAAAAAGATCGCTGTTGCGTCTTCTCTCATGTCCCCCCTACGTCCTTTGGGACATGGGACTGAGTGAGTGTGAGTGAGTGATAGTATGTGTGAACTTTATCCATGCTATCATTCTCATTGTTATAGTGTACGTGGAATTGACCCATCCTTTCATTTTACATTGCTATAGTAGGTGTGAAATGTATCCATGCTTTCATTTTCATTGCTATATTATATATGACATTTATCCAGGATTTCATTTTTTCATTGCTATAGTAGGTGAGAAATCTATTCATGATTTAATTTTTCATTGCAGTGGTCTGTGTGAACTATGATACTGCTGTCATTTTTCATTGCTATATGTAGGAGATGTATCCATGCTCTGATTTTTCATTGTATAGTAGGTGTGAAATTTATCCATGCTTTCATTTTTTTTATTGCCATAGTAAGTGATAAATCTATCAATGCTTTCATTTTGCATTATACACACACCCCTGCCCCCCTCACCTGGTGTATTGTGGTCCAAGGCCAAGGTACCATTAAACCATTTCAGTGTTCAGTGCTCTCTCTCTCTCTCTCTCTCTCTCTCTCTCTCTCTCTCTCTCTCTCTCTCTCTCTCTCTCTCTCTCTCTCTCTCTCTCTCTTTCTCTTTCTCTCTCTCTCAGCAATAGGTATGCAACATATAGATCTTTTAATACTGTTTTTGAAAAAGAATTGTATCCTCATAGTATTGATATTTATTGTTTCAGAGTTGCACTGTCACAAGCCAGAATGAATGTTCTTCCTTTAGATAATAATCTTAATAGATACAGCAACAACTATCAAGATAAAAACTGTTCTTTGTGCAAAAAACTTATGGAAAATGAATACCATCTCATATATATTTGTTCGTTATAGACAGATTTGCGAACCAGTTACCTGAAAGATCTTCTTCATGTGCCTATGCCTTTTCTTCTTCCGGCACATAGTAAATATAATTCAGTGCAGCTAGCAACATTTTTATTCCATGCTGTTCACGTTGTGATAGCCTTGTTGTTGTTTTTATCGACATTGTGATAGCTATATTGCTGTTTCTGTAGATGGTGTGGTAAATCATCGTCTGTTTCTTTTCAGTGAGTTGTAGATGGTGTGGTAAATCATTGTCTGTTTCTTTTCAGTGAGTTGCAGATGGTGTGGTAATTCATTTCTGTTTCTTTTCAGTGAGTTGTAGATGGTGTGGTAATTCTTTTCTGTTTCTTTTCAGTGAGTTGTAGATGGTGTGGTAATTCATTTTCTGTTTCTTTTCAGTGAGTTGTAGATGGTGTGGTAATTCATTTCTGTTTCTTTTCAGTGAGTTGTAGATGGTGTGGTAAATCATTTCTGTTTCTTTTCAGTGAGTTGTAGATGGTGTGGTAAATCATTTCTGTTTCTTTTCAGTGAGTTGTAGATGGTGTGGTAATTCATTTCTGTTTCTTTTCAGTGAGTTGTAGATGGTGTGGTAAATCATTTCTGTTTCTTTTCAGTGAGTTGTAGATGGTGTGGTAATTCATTTCTGTTTCTTTTCAGTGAGTTGTAGATGGTGTGGTAATTCATTTGTTTCTTTTCAGTGAGTTGTAGATGGCGTGGTAATTCATTGTCTGTTTCTTTTCAGTGAGTTGTAGATGGTGTGGTAAATCATTTTTGTTTCTTTTAAGTGAGTTGTAGATGGTGTGGTAAATCATTTTCTGTTTCTTTTCAGTGAGTTGTAGATGGTGTGGTAAATCATTTCTGTTTCTTTTCAGTGAGTTGTAGATGGTGTGGTAAATCATTTTTGTTTCTTTTCAGTGAGTTGTAGATGGCGTGGTAATTCATTTCTGTTTCTTTTCAGTGAGTTGTAGATGGTGTGGTAATTCATTTCTGTTTCTTTTCAGTGAGTTGTAGATGGTGTGGTAAATCATTTTTGTTTCTTTTAAGTGAGTTGTAGATGGTGTGGTAAATCATTTTTGTTTCTTTTCAGTGAGTTGTAGATGGTGTGGTAAATCATTTCTGTTTCTTTTCAGTGAGTTGTAGATGGTGTGGTAAATCATTTTTGTTTCTTTTAAGTGAGTTGTAGATGGTGTGGTAATTCATTTCTGTTTCTTTTCAGTGAATTGTAGATGGTGTGGTAAATCATTTTCTGCTCCTTTACAGATAGCGGCAACAGTTGTTCTCGGAGCAACGTGTATTGGCCTTGGTGGTTATCTGATATACTGCAAAGTGAAGTAAGTGTTTCCTCGGCACAGGAGCCGCCAAGTGTGTGTCGACATCTAGTCTATGTTAACTCTTTTCAGATTTCCTCTGGCACTCTGTCTCTTTGGCTGTCTAAAGGTCTGTCTGCACGTATTCTCCCTCTCTCTATGTCGGTCGCTATATTTTTGTCTACCTCTGGCTACTAGAAATGAAGGTGGCAGAGTCTACCTCATATTGAAAGATGGCATAGACATCCGCCAATCAACCAGCCGGAAAGCTCTCACCAAACTTCAGGGCTGAGGCAGATGCACTGTTACCAGCAGCCAATACACTCTGCACCGACAGAGAGGCCATTCACCCCAGAGCTGCCATCTTCTCAGATGCACGTGTGTGCTTCAGGCCATTGAAAACTCACAGAACAAGGAACTTAACGCCCTTCCTCCACTCCTGTTGCCCTGCAGCAGTCCATTGAGCATGCAATCATCCAGTGGGTTCCCTCGCACTGCAGCATCCATGGCAATGAGGAAGTTGTCCTACTGGAATAGAAAGTCAGATGCCTCAAGAGGAGCAGGAAGTGACGTACACGGAGTAAAAATGCAATAGTGGAGGAAAATCGGAAGAGAAGATAGCTTCAACAGCACCTTACATTCAACAGTAAGAATGATGGGAGTGACCATGATCTTGTAATGATGACATTCCGACTCCGTCTAAAAAAATACGTAATGATGATGGTATATAATGATGACATTCCAACTCCGTCTCAAAACAAACAAGTTTGACCCCAAGAAGCCGAAGGATCCAGAGGTAGCAGACATTTTTCAGGCAAGGATAGGTGGGAAGTTTGCAGCACTCACTCTCATAGACTCAGCTGATACGGATATAGATACCTTGATGGATGGATTCAACACAGCAGTGACAGAAACAGCAAGTGAACTTCTTGGCAAACGTCGACCAGTCAAAAAACCTTGGGTCACACCTAAAAACCTAAAACTATGTGACAATCGTAGAGAGCTGAAGAAAACGAAAAATGAAACAGAAAAAGAGCAGAACAATATAGGGCACTCAACAAAAGAATCAGGAAGTCCATGACAGAAGCAAAGGAGAAATCGATTGGTGAACAGTGCCAGGACATTGAAGAAAACATCAAGAAAAACTACAGCAAGAAAGCATATCAACTGGTGAAAGACCTGACTAACGCAAAACAGGGAAGAAGCTCAACAATCCAAGACAAGAATGGGAAGTGCCTCACTGATGATCAGGATTATGTAAACAGATCGACAGAATATTGCTCCGACCTGTATAACTACAAAACTACAGGAGATCCAGAAGTCCTTAATTTCCCCACAAGCACAGATACAGACAGCCACCCTATCCTCCGAGAAGAAGTGGAAACTACAGTCAAATCGCTGGAAAAGGGGGAAGTCAGCAGGGGCTGAGAATATTCCAGCTGAGTTGGTTCAAGCTGGAGGGGAGGCCATGATAAACTATCTACTACAAATCTGCACCAAGATCTGGCAGACAGGAAAATTGACAACAGCAAGGACACTGCCACTCATCATAACACTCCCCAAGAAAGGAATCTTCATCAGTGCCAGAATTACCGCACAATCAGCCTCATATGCCACCCAAGCAAGGTCATGTTGAAGATTTTACTGAACAGACTGAAGCCACAAGCAGAGACCATCATTGCTGAGAAACAAGCAGGTTTCAGAGCAGGACGAACCACAACTGAACAGATATTCAACCTCAGAATACTCTGTGAGCGGTACCTTCAAAACCAACAAGACCTCTCCCACGTAATAATTGATTTTAAGAAGGCATTCGACAGGGTGTGGCATGCAGCTTTGTGGGCAACCATAAATTTGTAAAGCATCAAGGCAAACTTGACCAGAGTCATCAAATAGCTGTACAACAAGACCATCTGTGCAGTGTATTACAACAGCAACTTTGGAGAGTGGTTTCGAAAAACAGATGGAGTAAGGCAGGGCAGTCTACTTTCACCCACTCTTTTCAACATCGTCCTTGAGAGAATCATGGCTGACGCACTGGAACGCCATAAAGGATCATTCAGCATTGGTGGCAGAACAATCAAAAACCCCCGCTTCGCAGATGGCATTGACAGACTAGCAGGATCAGAACAAGACCTTGCCAGCCTAACAGAATACCTGAACAAGGCATCAAAAACAAATGGCATCGAAATCAGTGCGGAGAAGACCAAACTGATGACCAATAACGCCAAGAGTATCAGCACTGATATCAGGATCAACGACCAAAGTCTGGAAACAGTTCAAAGCTTCAAATATTTGAGAGCTGTTGTATCAGACAAGGGGTCCAAGCCAGAGGTAGTATGCAGGATTGCACAGACAATAACAGCACTGTCAAAACTGAACACCATCTGGAAAGATAAAAAATATTTCACTCAACTCCAAGATCAGACTAAAGCGCTCTCTTGTCATACCCATATTCCTGAATGCCTGTGAATCGTGGACCCTGACTGCTGATTTGGAGAGAAGAGCACAGGCGGTAGAGATGAGATGCTTCTGGAGACTCCTTGCCATCTCCTACAGAGACCCCATAAGCAACGAAGACGTGCATTTAAGAATCCTGCAAACCATCGGCCCTGACGAAAATCTTCTATCAATCGTAAAGAAACGTTAACTCAACTGGTACAGGCATGTCACAAGATCAACTGGACTTGCAAAAACAATACTGTAATGCACTGTCCAAGGGGGAAGAAAAAAAGGCAGACCAAGGAAGATATGGGAGGACAACATCAGCAAATGGACAGGCCTAGAACTCAACCAAATTTTGAGACAGGTAGAAACAGAGAGAGAACGGAGGGAACTAGTTGTCCTGTCTTCAGGGGTGCCCGCACGGTCACAACTAAGGGATATAGATAGATAGATAGATAGATAGATAGATAGATAGATAGATAGATAGATAGATAGATAGATAGATAGATAGATAGATAGATAGATAGATAGATAGAATAGATAGATAGATAGATCATTCTACGTCCTGCCCTGATGTGACCAAGTGATCACTGTGAGACTGACTGGACACAGCAGACTCAGCAGACGTTACATTTTCACCAAGTCCAACATTGGTGATTCTGTAGTGTGCCCCTGTTCAACACACCAAAACCTGAGGGCCGAGATTCAGCCACTGACCTGCCGATGAGGGACAAACTCTTTCCACCACGATGAATGAGAGGGTCTCCAGAGTGCTCTCTGAGCGTTTTACGAATACTGCTGTCTTTGAAATTAGATAGATGACTTGATGAAGAAAAAGGCAAAAGTATTGCTTATCAAATATGCCATGTGGAATTAAATATTCAAATCTGACTTTGACATAGGATCACACACACACACACACACACACACACACACACAACACACACACACAACAACACACACACACACACACACACAACACACACACACACACACACACACACACACACACACACACACACACACACAACACACATCATACCCTATATACATTACATTGTGCCACGTATCCATTACATTTGTATCAATATTTTTTCAGGGAGAGGGTAGTTTGTTTATTTTGTTGGTAGCTGGGATTCAGGGAGTGCGGATTTAAGATTTGCTTTTGATTCTTTTGTATGTATTAACACCTCAGTTCTTCATGACAGGTCTGGTTCAGAGGGCTCGGGAAATGGTAGCATCCCATTCCAGTGTCCCCACACTACCCAGGAGTTTCAGGAGAAATTCCGGGGGGTTTTCCACAGTGTTGAAGATCTAAAGAAAATGCAAGTGGCGGGAATCCATTTTCCTCAACAGGTTGTCAATGGTTCCACTGGAGTGACAAACGTGACGTCACCTTTTAATGGCTCTACCACTACCAATACTCGCTACATAAATCAAGTCCGGCGTTTCCTGTTCACTATTGCCGTGGCAAGATACCAAACAACAGCATATTCCACGGCGAATGTATCTCGTAAGTTGCTCAGCTGGGATAGTTGGATTGGTTTGGTGGGGTGGCGGGGGACGGGGCGCGGGGGGGGGGGGGGGCAGTGGTTGACTGACGTATTGGGTGGGGGTAGGGGTGGAGGAGGTTGTCAAAGTTTGTTGATTGTGTTGGTTGGTTGGATGGTTTTGTTGTTGATGGTTGGTTGGTTGGTTCGGTTTGATGTTGGTTGGTGGTTGTTGGTTGGTTGGTTGATTCGTTGTTTGTCATTTTTGTTAGTGTTGTGACTTGTTTTTCTGAATCTCAGTGATAAGACCTTGTTCGGATTTTATAATATTTATTTTTCACTGTGCAGTACACATGTATCCTGCACATGTACAAATTTTATCACACACACACACACACACCACACACACACACACACACACACACACACACAAACACACATATGTATATATATATATATACTCACACGTGCGCACACTCACACACGCACGCACGCACGCACACACACATACATACACACACACCGCGCGCACGCACGCACGCACCACACACACACACACACACATGTGTGTATATATATAATATATATATATATATATATTATATTATATATATATATATATATATTATATATATATAATATTCCCGGGGGACGGGATAGCCCAGTGGTCAGAATATTGCGCTCGCAATTTGACGACCGGTGTTGAGTCCGGTCGAGGAGATTTTTCTCCTGGAGTTAACATCAGTGCTGACTCCACTCTCCCCTTAAGTCCTTCGGATGAGACTTTAAACCGAGGCCCCGTGTGCAAACGCACGCAGAACATATTGCGCACACGTTAAATCCTGTTCCGCTTTTCGTAAGAGTAGGCCATCGTGTGCCGGTGGGAATAGATGTCATTTACAAAACTGCATACACATGGGGACTGGATGTAAAAAAGCACAAGAGTGCTGATTCCATTATCCTCGATATAAAAGAATAAATCAAATCAAACACACGGAAGAAAGACATTCCCGACAGTTGATAATAAAGACGAACGTTCCTCAAACGCCAATTTGTCAAAGGAAACCAAATGAGGTGAGATCAGTGAACAAACTGCCAGCTGATATGTTAGAACTCTGCTGGGTGGACGTATGCCGCAGTTCTCAGCTTTAGTAAAACGTGAGTGAGTGAAATTTTCTGTTATTGCTTCGAATAATGTCTGTTTAAACTAAAAGATATCTGTCTTGAAATGCCCTTGGAGGCAAATCTGTTACTCACTTACTGCATTTTATAGTACTGTTAGCCCAAAACGGGGCTTGGTCTACAACAGCAAAGCGTGGCTTCGTGCTACCATATTGTCAGATAGTAATGTTCACTTACTGCTTGCTGGAACTTCAGAAAGCAATGGTGCTTAAGGAAGAGGTGAAAATGAAAGAGAAAGTCCAGATACTGTCAGTCAGTTACTTCAGAAGTTGGATGAGAAATTGAACTAGAGATTTAAGTCTTGGTTGACTTATTAAGCAAACTTGACAAGCTGTATAAGCCTTCTTGTGCTTTTGAAAGCAATTCAGACTCCGATGACAGGGAGAAAATACAAACTATGCGAACACTAGGACACTCAGCCTGTTAACCAGTCTCCCACACACAGCCTCTGAGACTGAAACTTTTTGAAATCAGAGAAGAAGAACTTCTTGATAAAGAAGAAGAAAAGTTTTGTATGCTAATTATCCTTCCATCAGTGGATCAGATGTTACAAAAGAGTTAAACAGAAGGAATACAGAGAGAAAGAACAGCACGCAATAAAGTGCAAGACAATCTTGCTAACCTCGTCAATAGTTATTTTCAGTAAAAACTTGGGGATGGTTTGAAAAAGAGGTTGATCCCCACAGTAGAACTGACAACTGCAATAGGCTAGTCAACAAAACCTTTAACAAACAACTGCCAAATGTTTCTCAGAAATCAAGCCTCAGTTTGGCTCACACACAATGTGCCATCAGTGAAGTTAGCAAAGGCTTTTACGACTCAAATATGACTGACTCTCTCAGCAAATGAGCAGTTTTCAAAGTCAAGCAGACAAAATACCAGTGCAGTGAATCGCTTTCCTGAAATTACAGGTTAATATGCTGTGCCAATGTGGCTGCTATTTGGGGATCAGCTTCATGCCAGGTTTTGATTTGGAGGAAAATGGCCTTGATGCCGTGCGTTAATCCTGCTCCATGCCATGTTTGCAGCATCACAGACAATGTCCCAATAATGAAAAGCTTGTTCAGTGATAACTTGGCTTCTGCCATCAAAGATGTGAAGGAACTGGTCTGCATTGGTTTGTGAATCAGTTTGGTCTGCCAATGGGCAGACAAGGTGGAGCTTGGTCTTTCCAAAATACTTTTAGGTGGCAAGAAAAGACATCTTTAGAGTCACAGAAGCACCACAAACCAATGTGGCAAAACCTACAATGCCAGTTTGACTGCTCTTAGTTTGGCAGTGGATGTGAAAAAGGACAGTCATATAAGAACTACAGCCAGTATCAAGGTGAGATCAATGCACTTTTTACTCCCTTAAATAACTGACAATCCGGAAATTGAGGAAGATGCACTGCAAGCAGGTTAATAGAAACATGTTGCAGAAGTATGGAAATATCATACACGAAATCCAAATATAGTCAGCTTGATAAAAGGAACAAATATTCAATTTGACTGCTCTTACATAGAACTATCATCACTACTCAGTTTGAGTGATCTTAAGTAGAACTATCCGCACTATTCAGTTTGAGTGCTCTTAAGTACAACTATGAGCACTATTTAGTTTGCATGCCTTACGTAAAACTATCAGCAGTAATAAGTTTAAATGCTCTTAAGTACAACTATCAGCACTATCACATCGTCAGTTGAGCCTGAAAGTTCAGTAGTGTTTAACTGTTGGTGGTCAAAGGGGCTGGAGTTCCAGGGGAGAATGATTGCAATAGAGGTGTGGGCAGTAGAGATTACCCAGTGTGTACCCACTGGCACCTTTCTGATCTAGCCCCTTGGTGTGAGAAGAGCATGCTACAGCTGTCAGTCTCCTAATAAGCATAGCCTCTCTTATCCCAAGACTTGTGCACAACCATGTGGCTGCATCCTTCCCATGTTGACCATTGTGACCAGGTAGCTTGTGCACACAGAAAAGAATGCAACTTACCTAGACGAATCTAACATCAATAAAATAGCCTAGACAAGGAAAGTTCTTATGCAAAAGCTTTAAAGGAGGAAACCTGACCCCCTTAACACGTGAGATGCATGCCCATTGGTGTGTGAATATACTTTGGCGTCCACAAACGAGCCCCTAGGTATGAGTTAATTACCAAAAGGACCGACCCATCAGTGGTGGATGAGGTGAAAGACGAGAACCTGTCTCCCAATGGCTGTGAGGCCAGAGGAGGATGACCTTGAGGGTAGGTTAATAGATTAAATTCTGAAACTCTGTGAAAGCAACCTGTTTAAGAGAACAACGACTCCGATGTAAAAACATTCCAAAGTTGAATGTGAATGGCCTGACTTGTCAGGCACTTAATGGCAGTCAACATATTGTTGTTCAGAGTGCTTTAGTAGAATGCTGAGGGAATTGCAAAGAAGATCTCCTTTCCTGAAATGCATCACAATGGAGATATTGACATTGCTTGTATCCAAGAGACACATCTCACTGAGAACCCCCATTTCACTGTCAGAGGTTACCTAGCATAGCGTGATGACAGAGGGGAGAGACATAAGGAAGGGATGGAAATCATCGGAGTGGACATTACAGTGGACGAAAAGCCGATCAGAATCTACAATGTCTATTTCCCCCAAGATCTACACCTTTCACTGCACACCCTGGATATTCTTAAGGATGGCTGTCTGACTGCTGGTGACTTCAATTGTCACTCCCACAGCTGGGGGTACAAGAAACTGATGCAAGAGGGGAACAGGTGGAAGACTGGCAAATTGACCAACAGCTTCACTTGTTCAACAGCCCAGATGACCCACCAACCCTCTACCCTCACAAGTGGCTGATGTCAACAACACCAGACTTCGCCTTTGCTGCCAACAACCTGCAAGCATGTACTGAGACAATTGTGCTTGACCAGTTGGCAGGTGGCAATCACAAACCTGTGAAAATGTCCTTCCACCTCTACCACCAACTATGGGACCTTACAAATGCAGTGAAAGATGAAAGATCTTCAACAGCTTCCATAGTCTTAGAAGTTAATGATGAAGTCCTCAATAGCAAACAGGCTGCTGAACACCTCATCAACACCTTTAAGGAGATCAGCAACATCAAGATCCCAAAGGACAGAGAGAAAGAAGTACTGAAAGAACAGGAGAGGGACAGGAACGCAGATTCAGGGGAAGAAATCATGAGAGAAATTTACCAAGAAAGAACTTGAAAAAGGAATCAAACAGCAGACAACAGAGGCAACAGAAATATATAGAAAAAGAAGCTGATCCTGTTTTCAACATCACATGTTTTTTCAGTGTCGAAAAATGGCAATTTTCAACAAACTGGCACACAAGACAATACAACACACAGCATGGCACAGACCATGGAGTGCTGTGATGTAACACTTTGAAGGAATCTGCAACTTCCAGGTGTTACTGACAACATCAGCAGTGTATCTCTCAAGCTGCCTGACATGGACATTGTCACGATCATTGAAAACACGATGGCAGGATTCCACATGGGTGTTGTCAGACATTACGCTGCGTCTCTGCCTCTCTACAGATAGGTCAGTGGTCAGACAATTAGAAAACAACTACAGAAACAAATCTTTCCAAAGGTATTTGTATTTTGTACCACATTATGTCACAGCAGATTTCTCTGCGTGAAATTCGGCCTGCTCTCCCAGGGGAGAGCGCGTCGCCACAAGTGCAGCGCCTACCCATTTTTTTTTCTTTTTCCTGTCTGCAATTGTATTTGATTCCCTATCAGGAAGGAAGGTGGCAGGATGGTTAAGATGTTCGCCTGCCAATATGTAAACCGTGAGTTTCTGGGTTCGTACCTAGCCTCGACCTTTCTTCCCAGTTTGACGAAAAAATCGAACTGAGTGATGTGTAACACACGGGACCTCGATTTATAGTCTCATCCGAAAGACTAGCTCCCAGACCACCACTCAGGTCTAAGGGATGGGCAAAAGTTTTGGGCCCAACGGGGTACGAACCACCGCACACTTTGACCCGGACTTTTTGCTTTTTAGGCAAGGCGCGTTACCACCTAGACCACTATCAAGGTGGCTGTGTACCAATCAAAAAATAGAGATGCACATACTGGTTCCTTAGGCAAAAGCAAAACAGTATGCTGCCAGAGGATCTGTTCAAGCTGTCCAAACTTGAAAAGAGAAAGCCAATGTGGCTACACACCACGGGGAGGCCAGAGCACGTGTGGAAGAACGACAAGCTCTCTGTGGCCTGATCCACCTCTACAATGGCTAATGACGTCTGCTGTAACACATAACCAGGATGTTTTAGTGACACTCTGACTCTATGAGAATAGCGAATGTTTCACAGTGGATTGTAGATGTTAAGAAAAACAATGCCGTGGATTCTATGTCACTGAAATCACATTGCCAGTGACATCGTTTTGTCATGATGCAGTGTCTAAAGGCGTAATAGTTGTAATGGCAGTAAACATTATTCATCTCTCTCTCTCTCTCTCTCTCTCTCTCTCTCTCTCTCTCTCTCTCCTCTCTCTCCTCTCTCTCTCTCTCTCTCTCTCTCTCTCAAGAATAAGTTTCATTGTCTTAATTTTAATGCAAAATAACTTATATATCACAACTGTAGTGTGGGTTTTTATTGTTCAATTACAATCAGAGATTGTTAGTAATGATAGTACCGGTTAATTGAAATTTGAATACAGTTTATATCTGCAATGTACTGTGAATCTCTCTCTCTCTCTCTCTCTCTCTCTCTCTCTCTCTCTCTCTCTCTCCTCTCTCTCTCTCTCTCCTCTCTCTCTCTCTCTCTCTCTCTCTCTCTCTCTTTTCAGGCGATACATTCCTCTTGTGTTATACAATTTTCGTCAAAATTGAAGCCATATATTTACCTTAGCATGAAGCCTATTAATTACGTGCACGAGAACCTCTGTGTGTGTGTGTGTGTGTGTGTGTGTGTGGTGTGTGTGTGTGTGTGTGTGTGTGTGTGTCTGTGTGTCTGTGTGTCTGTGTGTCTGTGTCTGTGTGTCTGTCTGTGTGCGTGTGTGATGTGTGGTGTGTGTGTTGTGTGTGTGTGTGTGTGTGTGTGTGTGTGTGTGTGTGTGTGTGTGTGTGTGTGTGTGTGTGTGTGTGTGTGTGAATAATATGCTTTTAATGTATGAATTATATGCTTTTTTAAAATTCTGGAACATATCTTTCTATAATTTGTCATTGGTAGAACTTTCCCAAAATGAAGATATTGGTTAAGTTCTTTTTGTTTTCCCCCCTTCTATTAACAAAATATTATGATCTCCAGGCCTATGACTACCTTTGTTGTCAGATGATGGTTGGATAATGTACCCAGTAGATAACTTGTTATGTTTTATTTACTACTTTTTGTTTGTTTTTCTTTTATGTACTACTTACTTATTATTGGTTTTCTGGTTTCATTTTGTTTTTGTTTTCTATTATAATGGTCACTTGATTGTTTATTATTAATTTTAGTTCAATGTATTTGTGCCTTTGTTTTTTCTATTATTATCTTCTGTCCTTCCATTTTGTCTTCTGTTTATGACCGTTTTTGTTGTCTTGGTCTTGATATTTTGTTTATTATTGTTGTTAGTTGGAGGTTTTTCTTAAATTAATGTAATCCCTGATTAGGGTGGAGACTGGATGTAAAAAGCACATGAGTGCTTATTCATTATCCTCGAAATAAAATAATTTGATTTGGTTTGATTTGATTTTGATTTGATTTGATTTGATTTATGGAAAAAGTGCACACATTTGCCATGAAACGTTTTTTAAATGTGCCAATACATGCATCTAACACTGTACTTTATGGAGAGACAGGAAGATATCCCTTGTATATAAGAACTTTTGTGAAATGTATTAAGTATTGGTTAAAACTGTTGAAACTTCCACAAACACGTTTATGCAGACAGTCATATGAAATGTTGATTATTCAGATGGAACTGGGTAAAGAGAACTGGGCTTATCAAGTTAAAAGAGTTTTGTTGGAACATGGCTTTGGGATTGTGTGGATGTCTCAGGAAGTAGGAAATGAGCGTCAGTTTCTTTCGGAATTTAAAGACAGGCTTATTTGCTCTTTTAAACAAAACTGGCACTCAGACATGGAAAGTAAAAGTAAATATAGCTGGTTCTTTTCCTTTAAATCTGTGTTTCAGACAGAAAAATATATAAAAGTAATAACTGATAAATGGCATAGGCTTAATTATGCTCGTTTCAGATTAAGAACACTGGGTTTCAATGCTAATAAAAGATGGTTTCAGACTGAGACATCCATACAGTTACCATGTCCATTATGTGGCCATAATATTGATGATGAAATTCATTTTTTGTTTCAATGTAAGGCATATGAAACTCTACGTAATAAACATAATTTTCTAAGTCTACAATCAACAGAAGTTCAAGATATTGTTTCTATTTTGTCATCTGAAAATGAACATATAATTAAAGCTGTAGCTAAGTTTATTGCAGAGGCACAGAAATTAAGACAAAGC
Source organism: Stramonita haemastoma (assembly GCA_030674155.1). Lineage (NCBI taxonomy): Eukaryota > Metazoa > Mollusca > Gastropoda > Neogastropoda > Muricidae > Stramonita > Stramonita haemastoma. The sequence continues at coordinate 38,350,388 of CM060316.1, forward strand.
CACGTCAGCAACAATTGATTTAATATGCAGTGGTATGGCCACTTTAAAAAGTAATGTATTTTCAAATAAGGCAACTTCAGAAAGGTTTGTATAACGAGTGATTTGAATGGATGGTCGAATCGAAAATTGTTTTTGCATTTCAGTTTGGTTTTTCCTTTCTTTTCTTTGTATTTACCAGGTGATTGGTAACTGTATATACGCCTATGTTAATGTTAGTTGATTATAAATGAATGGATTTTTTTCTTTTGAAAACTTAATTGTACTGATCACATATTTCACGTTTTGTTTACCGTTTCACAAAAAAGTATTTGTGTTACCTCCCTTGTCAAAAGGCCCAGTTGGGCAATGACAATAAACTGTTAAAGCGTTAAAGCGTTCTCTCTCTTCTCTCTCTCTCTCTCTCTCTCTCTCTCTCTCTCTCTCTCTCTCTCTCTCTCTCTCTCTCTCTCTCTCTCTCTCTCTCTCTCTCTCTCTCTCTCTCTCTCTCTTTCCTCCCCTCCCCTCCCCTCCCCTCCTTCCCTCTCTCTCTCTATGTATGTATGTATGTATGTATGTATGTATGTATGTATTTATGTATGTATGTATCTATCTATCTATCTATCTATCTATCTATCTATCTATCTATCTATCTATCTATCTATCTATCTATCTCTCAAAAGCCGTTGTCTGTCTTAAGTGTTACCTGATTTGGGTTGTTGTTATTATTATTGTTGTTGTGTTATTACTGTTGTTTTGTTGTTGTTGTCGATTTGTATTTTCTGCCGTCAAATAACTCGTACCCTTACTCTCTGTCTTAAGATGGACTGACACTCTGGCTCCTGACACTCTGCCTTCTGGGAACCCTACAATGGGCCTAATGCAAATGTGACCATTTATCAGGCTGATGGTTTTAAACAGTACTTCACAGTTACGTATTGCTGGTGAGTATGTGTGAAGAGGGTATAGTTTCTGCCTTTACTTCATTGTTAGGATCACCATCATCCAAGTGTACGCATCCACATTAGATAACAGCAATGGGGAAGTAAAAGAGTTTTATGACCAACTAGAAAACATTATGAGCAAAGTGTTCAAGAAGACTGGAATGCTGAGATTGGCCTCGATGCATTCCAACATCGAGTCAGAATGGTGGGGAAGTGTGATGTAGGAGACACAAATCTAAAAGAGCTCTGCCTTCTGGCTGTTGCCAGTAGCTACAGGGTCACCCTTGCCAACGCACTGCACCTCCACTAACTACCGAGACAAACAACCTGACAGGCTCCTAACTGGTTGGTTCACAACCTGATAGACATATTCTCTACATCGTTGACACCACAAAGCCTCACATCTGGTATTACCAAGGCCTGGACAAGAATATTCACTAGAGCTGACGGTGACAGTTATCGTGATTTAGTGCCTGTAAGCATGATATTAAAACTAAAGCAAAAGCATTATTTTCCCAATACTCGCATCAAATTCGGTCTAGAGAAGCTAAAAGACCCCCAAATAACATCAGGCTTTCAAGCTCAATTAGGAGGAAAATTCGCAGCACAGAATATTCTGGTCATAACATTAACACATTTGCTAAAGATTTCAAGCAAGTCGTGATAAACACAGCTGAAGAAGAGCTGGGAAGACAGAGGAAGAAAATACAGTCAGGATCACTTAAAGCATCCTAGACCTTTGCTATAAAAGAAGGAAGCTTAAACTTACCAGATTTTTAAGTATAAAACCAGCAAACAACTACCACAAGATAAACAACAAATCAAGCGAAACCTGAAGGAATCGAAGAAAAGCGTTGTAGAACACAGGCAGAGGGAGCAGTGACCAAATATTCAACACCTTTACTAAGCCCACCAGGACCAAGCAGAACAGATTATCAATCGTTGAAAACAAAAGAGGTGTACTGCTTACCGACTGCCCTGAAGTTGTCAGCAGATGGCCAGACTATTGCCAAGAATTGTACAACCACCAGATCCATCCAGATACCGCCACGCTGGGAAAGTAACATCAACCAGAAAACCAGACCTACTACCAGTGTGGAGGAAGCAATACGTTGCTTAGAGGGTGGTAAATCACCAGGAATGGACAACGCCCCTGATGGCTGATGAAAAGATACTATAAAGATGCTGGAAAACTTTGCAAAAAAATCTGGTAGGCTACACGAAGATTTGCCTTCAAGAGTGGACAGTCTCTAAGAAAAGTAATCTAAGACGCTGGCACAACTACCAAACAATCAGCCTCATAAGCCATTCAAGCAAGGTAATATTCAAAACTATACTGTATACACTCATAGAGCAAGCTAAAGAAGTGCTCACAGGAGAAGCTGATTTTGGACCTTGAAAGAATACATCTGGACAGATTTTTAACGGCAGGCCTATCAGCATGAATCATTTTCAACCAAAATGATATGCTTCACTATTTCTTCGACTTCAAGAGGTAGGCATCCGTCAGTCTCGGAAGACTATGGAGTTGCATTCTAGGCTCTAGAGCGCAAAGCCTGGGTAAGTAAGTTTGGAGGGTAAGCTGTTAACCATGCAGCAGGAAAAAAAAGAAAAAAACCTCTCCCACGTCGCTGGAATGGTCCATTGGGAAGGCTATCGCCTGTTCCAATGGTGTCGCAAAAGCCGCCGGGGACTACAACTCCCCGATTTTTCTCAGATTATGGTGTCTAAACATGACATCTGTGTCCATGCTGTTTTTTATTTTGTTGTCATCTGCTCCTTCCAGCACACAATGGTCTGCTCTTTCGAAAGGCAGAAATGGTTTTTAACGTGTGTGCGAGATGTTTTGCATGCGTAAGTACACAGGGCCTGTGTACAGTCTCATCCGAATGACTTTGATATTCAGTTCGGTTTTCTTTTTTGTCAAACAGGGGAGAAAACGCGACATTGGGAATCAAACCACAGAGCTTCACGTTTTCGTATTGACAGTAAACGTCTTAACCATCCTGCCACCTTCCTTCCACTGACTTCCTTCCACCGACTTCAAGAAAGCGGTTGATAAAGTGTGGCATGCATAATGGACTGGGACAAAACCCTCATAACTTTTAACATGGAGAAAGGCTCCGTGCAGATCATTCAGACACTTTGTGGCAATGTCAACAATGCAGTCCTTATGAACAGCCAGATTGGATATTTCTTTTCAAACAACAGTAGGGGTCATACAACTAAATAGTAAACTCATCTCTTCTTTCTGGAAATTTTCCATCAGCTCTCAAAACTGCGAGAGTCACACCTCTACTCAAAAAGCACGACCTCGATCCTAACATCCTGAATAACTACAGACCTGTCTCTAATCTGCCTTTTATTTCTAAAGTCCTTGAAAAAGTTGTTCTGAAACAACTCAATAGCCATCTTCTTTCCAATAATCTTTCCCCCTTTTCAGTCTGCCTATCGCGTCAACCACAGCACTGAAACCACCCTGGTTCATACTCTAAACATGCTTCTCCATGCTTCTGACTCAGGGAAAATCTCCCTTCTTACTCTTCTCAACTTATCTGCTGCCTTTGACACTATAGACCATTCAATTCTTCTCTCCCGTCTCCAAAACATGTTTGGCATTAAAGGCACAGCCCTCACCTGGTTCACTTCATACCTTGCAGACCGAGTCCATACAGTTGCAGTAAACAAGATTCAATTAGCACCTGCCAAACTGGAATGTGGTGTCCCTCAGGGATCAGTTCTGGGCCCTCTTCTTTTTACCCTCTATACTGCTCCACTGTCACATATAATAGACCGTCATCATATCAATTATCACTTTTATGCTGACGACTCGCAGATTCAAAGCAGTGACACACCTGAAAATCTTCCTTCTTTCTTGACAAATATGACCAGCTGCCTTCAAGATATCCAACACTGGATGATACAAAACAAATTACAACTAAATGCAGATAAAACCGAAGCTATGCTTTAGGCACCAAACACAAACTCTCCTCCAATCCAACAACTTCAATAGAATTCGGCAATACGTCAGTTCCGCTATCCACTTCTGTGAAGTATCTAGGAGTCGTTGTCGACAACACTCTCTCCATGCAAAAATTCATTACCCAAACCTGTCAGTCATGCTACTATCAACTACGGCGTATTAGCGCAATTCGAAAGTACCTGTCCACTGATGCAACATCCAAACTTGTCACTTCTCTTATTCTTTCACATCTGGACTATTGCAATTCTCTTCTGGCTGGTCTGCCAGCATCATCCATCCACTCCCTTCAACGTATACAAAACTCTGCAGCTCGTCTGGTCCTCAGAAAGAAAAAATCTGAGCACATTACCCCTCTCTTGCAATCTCTCCATTGGCTGCCCGTACCACAGAGAGTAAACTACAAGATCAATACCCTCTGTTACAAATGTCTCCACAATACTGCACCCTCCTACCTCTGTGAATGTCTTCACTTGTACACACCTTCTCGCTCTCTCCGCTTGTCGGCAGATACTTTGTCCTTAAAAATACCTAGATTCAACCTATCTACTGTTGGCCGCCGCTCTTTCTCTGTTTCTGGTCCATCGATGTGGAACGACCTTCCTCTCTCCCTCCGGCAAAAGCCTACTTATGACACTTTTAAATCCAACCTCAAGACACACTTATTTCAAACCTAAGTTTTCCTCCTTCCGCTTCCATCTCTTACCTGTCCCTGCCTTCAACATCCACCTGCCAAAAGGCATAACGTTTGTAGGTGTGTGTGCGCGCGCGTGCTGCGCGCGGGTGCGTGCCGTGCTTGGTGTGTGTGTGTGTGTGTGTGTGTGTGTGTGTGTTGTGGTGGTACATTCGAATTTGTTAAAACTGTAAAATGTTGTAGATTGTGTGTTGTGTAGGTCGAATGCAAGCGCTTTGATTTGTTTTTACAAGATATATCGCTATACAAATTCCATGTATTATTATTTATTATTATACAGGAAGCAAGAAGGTCTTGCAAGAGGCACACTGCTGTATCTCTTGGTCATGCAGCCGTAAAAAGTTGTAAAAACTAGCTAGCGCTTATGATACGGAGATCAGTGCAGAGAAGTGCAAGGTAATGGTAAACAGTACCAGCGACATTACGGATCATGTAAATCAACTACTTGGAGAAATTGACTTCTTCAAATATCTTGATCCACACTAAACAAAGATAGCTGCTCTGAAGCTGAAGAAAATATCTGCAAACTCGGCCATGACAAAGTTAGAACATATTTGGAAAAGCAGGATCAGCTTTGCAACAAAGCTGAAGTTGTTTAGAGCTCTTGTCGTTTCCATACTGCTGTATGATTGTCACAGCTGGACCTTCACTACAAAAATAGAAAGGAAAATCTTTCAGACGGCTTCTACACTGTTCCTGACGGGACCACAGAACTATCAAGTCATGCTGATGCTGATGCCTTGTTATGATTTTTTTGTTAATGTTCGTACCCGCTCCTATACATGAGTGCTTTTCTGCCTCAATATCAAATGTGATTCGATTTTAATAGAACCACTCATTAATTTAGACTGAAGTCCTGAAAAAGGCCGTCATTCCTTTCTATTGGGGTGAAATAAAGTGCTGATGCTAGAGTTGCAGTTCTTGGAATTGACGATTGCCAATTAGTATGTTCACATTTTGTGGAATTGATTACTTCTTACCAAACCTATTTTGCCTGATATGTCTACTCTTACCAAAATTTATATTTTTGGTCGTGTCATTGACAATGTAATAAATAAAACCTTACACAAGTGATGATTCAGATTCAAAAGACTACCTTCTACCTTGTTTGCATCCATGTTACAGAGACACACAACAATCAGCTGTTACCCAGAATTTAATCACAACTCGTGTAAAAAGCACTCATAGAAATTAACTTGTGACCTTGCACTTTTTGACTGACAGATGCCATTGCTGTGAGGATGGAGGGTTTCACTTGTGTCCCTATGATTCCATGACGTTAGGGGTTCGAATCTCGGTCGGTGCAGCGTCTGATCAATTAAGGGGAGATTTTTGTAATATCCCTTGTCATCCTGAATGCTTGAATTCGCTTTATGTATATGTGCAGGTTATAAATCGCGTGATTCATGACAGCGTTTGGTAGCTTACAAAAGCATAAGCATACACCAACCGCCATAGCGCAGTGGTTAGCGCCTTGGATTTCGGACTAGAAGATTGTGAGTTTGAATCTAATATGAGTCATAGGGAATTTTTCGGACTCCGGACGACTCCTACCCAAAGTGAGTGTGCTGTGGGCTCAGTGGGAAGACTGGGACCACACAATCGAGCTTCATCCACTTTACAGATGCGAGTTTCAGAGTGTTGCTCAAATTACATGACCAACACTGCCGGTGTCTGTATATCTCGGGCCCGGTTGTTACGATAGTTAGCGTAGAGTACAACCCTTTCAAGTAGTCACAAAGCACATGCACTTCCATAGCAGCATCAGTACATCATCCTCATTCTTATCGATTATCATGCAATGAAAAAATTGCCTCTGATTCTGTGGCCCCAGTTGCTCTGGTCTCATGGCGAACTTAGATTCGGTTTCCCCATACGCTTCTGTGCTTGTGGTGAGTTTGTGTCAAAGCCTTGGTATTGGGGTTGGAGGTTCGAAGGGTGTGCTCGTTGGAGGGACATTGTGGTAGTCACCACATCGGGTGGGTGTCTCACTGTCTGACTCCGCGACTGAGTTAATACTGTCATTAGTGGGGGGCTTAGTAGGTGGTGTCCTTTGTATGTTAGCTCAGAACAGGCACCACTGAACACCACCAAAGTGACTCAGCAGAAGTGCAGGGCCCCTCTGTCCTGGTGGCCCCACGGCGGCCTAATATTGATGTGCTCCCTGTGGACTCCCGACCCTTAGGATGAGACTTAACGAGCCTGGGTATGGGCCGTGGCCGGGAGATTGAAACGAGTGGCGTCGGAACAGCAGCGATAGGAATGTCACAGAAGATGAGGCAGCAAAAACAAAACATACTTAGCATGCATCATATGTCTGGCGACAGGTAAGCTCCACCAAGTTTAACTTGCTCAAGAAGCACAGCCTGAAAGACGCAGTGTCCCAACGACTTTTCAGGGAGTTCAGGGAGAGATCAGCTTTTTGCATGGGGCTAGCTCAGTGGTCAGTGCTTTGAACTCTGATCTGAAAGCTCTGATCCCAGTCTCCACCAAGGTGTCTGTCGGCAGGATTTTCTCCCAAACTGTAGTACTGGCCCCATCCCCCTGCAGACTGTCCACGTGAGAAGACTATAAACTGAGGTTTTGTTGTGAACACACGGAGAACATATAATGCACACGCTAAAATCTGATCCCCCTTTCCTGAACGAGCAAGCCAGCTAGGCCAGTGGCGTGGGTGACACACCATGGCCAGCATGCACCTGACATGGCGCGTGTTCAGTATAAAGGTGCAACTCTTAGCTCTAACTCTGTCATAGGTGTGTCACCACAGCACATCACTAAGATGTCATGTCATGTCTGCCTGTGGTCCCTTCTGGGGCATAGGCGGCCAACCAGCTGTCTCCAGGCATCTCGGCTCTGGGCTAGGCGTTCCAGTTGTCCCCACGTCTTGCCCATCTTTTTCGCGTCTGCATCCAGATCTCGGCGCCAGGTATTTCTAGGCCGCCCTCCCTTTCTTTTCCCTTGTGGATTCCATGTGAGAGCTTGTCTTGTGATGCTGGATACAGGTTTCCGTAGGGTGTGTTCTATCCATCGTCAACGTCTCTGTATGATTTCTTTCTCAACAGGATGTTGTCTGGTTCTTTGCCATAATTCTTCATTGTTGATCTTGTCTGGCCACTGGATCTTGAGGATCTTCCTGAGGCAGGTGTTGATGAAGACCTGGATATTCTTCATGGTGGTGACGGTATTTCTCCAGGTCTCTGCTCCATACAGTAGTATTGGCTTGATGATGGTGTTGAAGAGCCTGGTCTTGGTGGCGAAGCTGATGTCGCTTGATCCCCAGATGTTTCTGAGCTGCAGGAAGGCTGCTCTTGCTTTGCCGATGCGGGTTCTGATGTCTGCGTCCGTTCCTCCCTGTGTGTCCACGATGCTGCCGAGGTATGTGAAGCTTTCCACCTCTTCCAGCGCTTCTCCTTTGACTGTGATGGGTGTCTCACTGGCTGCATTGGTCTTGAGTACCTTGCTCTTTCCTCTGTTGATGTTGAGGCCCAGTCAAGCTGAGTTCTCCACAACGATGTTGGTCTTTTCCGGCATCTGTTGCTGGGTGTGGGAGAGAAGGGCTAAGTCATCCGCAAAGTCAAGGTCGTCTAGCTGCTTCCAAAGTGTCCACTGGATGCCGTTACGTTTCTGGTCCGTTGAGGTCTTCATGACCCAGTCGATGGCCAGCAGGAACAGGAAAGGAGAGAGTAGGCATCCTTGCCTTACTCCGGTATCTACTTCAAAGGTGTCGGTGAGCTGTCTGCCATGAACTATTCTGCAGGTCATTCCTTCATATGATTTCCTTATGATGTTGGTGATTTTCTCTTGCACTCCGTTGTATCTCAGTAGTCTCCAGAGGGTCTGCCTGTCAACGCTGTCGAAAGCCTTCTCATAGTCTATGAAGTTGACGTATAGTGACGAATTCCATGCGCAGTGCTGCAATCTGATCCGTGCATGATCTTTCCTTTCGGAAGCCAGCTTGTTGGTCACGGAGATGCGGGTCTACTGCGTCATTCATCCGGTTCAGCAGGGTGCGGTTAAACAACTTTCCTGCGATGGACAACAGCGTTATCCCTCTGTAATTGGAGTAGGAACTGAGGTCGCCTTTCTCGGGTTGTTCGATGAGGTAACCCTCTTTCCACTCTGTTGGTATTTCTTCTTCCTCCCAGATCTTGCCGAAGAGCGGGTAGAGGAGCTCCACACTGGTCTCGACGTCGGCCTTCGGCGCTTCTGCTGGGATGCTGTCAGGTCCTGTGGACTTGCCGTTCTTCAATTGCTTGATGGCGCTGCGGATCTCTTCCTTTGTGGGAGCACTACACTTGATCGGCAGGTCGCTTGCGGCTGGCTGTATCTCTGGTGGGTTTGTAGGAGCTGGTCTGTTGAGTAACTCCTGGAAGTGCTCAATCCACCTGTTTTTCTGTCCTTCATCATCAGCTATTACTCCTCCGTTATTGTCTTTTACTGGTCTCTCTGGCTTGGCAAACTTCCCTGATAACTTCTTGATGATGAAGTACAGGTCCTTGGTGCTGTTCTGGTGAGCTGCATCTTCTGCTTCTGTTGCCAATGTCTCCAAGTAGTTTTGCTTATCTGCTTTAATGCTTCGCTTTACAACCCTATTTGCTTCTGTGTATTCCTCTTGGGCTTTTGCTTTTGCTGATCGTGTCCTGTTGCTGTTGACGGCTAACTTCTTTTCTCTTCTTTCTTCTATTTTCTCTAGTGTAACTGCTGAAATCAAGTCCTTGTGTGTGAATAATTTGGGAACCAGTGCTTCCTGACATGTTGAGGTCACGGTCTCTTTCACTTTCTGCCACCTCTCTTCTATCGTCTCCTCTTCAAGCAGCTCTCCTAGGACTTGAAACTTGTTGGATAGAGTGACCTTGAATTCTTCTTGCTTCCTGTTGTCCTTCAGCGCCGTGGTGTTGTAACGTTGGTGTTGACTGGATCCCCCTGTCCAATTTCTCTTCAGCTTCTGCTTCAATCGGGCAACAAGTAGATGGTGATCCGAAGCAACGTCTGCTCCTTGCTTGATGCCTACATCCTGCAGGGAGCGGCGAAACTTCTTCACGATGCAGACGTGGTCGATCTGGTTCTCCGTTGACAGGTCTGGCGACACCCAAGTTGCCTTGTGTATCCTTCTGTGCGGGAAAACACTTCCTCCGATGACCAGGTTGCTTGTGGCACACAGGTCTGCGAACCTCTCCCCGTTGTCGTTCATCTCGCCTAGCCCATGCCGCCCCATGATCTCTTCGTATCCCCAGTTGTCACTACCTATCGTGGCGTTGAAGTCGCCCATTTCGAAGATGATGTTTCTCTTCGGTCTGTCTTGTATGATGGTCTGCAATCTGTTATAAAAGTCGTCCTTCTCCTCCTCCTCGCTGTGGTTCGTTGGGGCGTAGCACTGGGTAATGTCCATGTTGATCCTCTTCTTCTTTGTACGGAAAGAGGCTGTCATGATCCTTGGTCTGTGTGCCTCCCACCCGATGAGCGCTCACTGTGCTGGCTTGGAAAGCATCAGGGAGACTCCCTGGGTGTGTCTGTGTGCAGCATCTTTCTGCTCGTGCCCCGAGAATAGCAGCAGCTCCCCGGAAGTCAGTCGCTTCTGCCCGGAACCAGTCCATCCTGCTTCACTGATTCCTAGGATGGTGAGGTTGAATTTCCTCATCTCTGCGGCTACTTGCGCTGTCTTCCCTGTCTCGTACATGGTCCTGACGTTCCACGCATCGATGGATGTGGTGGTCCTGGTGGAGATGATGGTCTTCGGTCTGACGGCTTCCAGATGACTCTGGCTTTCACCGCCCGACTTCATACACCTTTCAGCTGGAGGTCCATCCCTTCCCAGGTCGGCGATGTCTGTTAAATTGCTATTTGGCGTATCTGTAGCAAGATTTTTTTTCACAGGGTGGGGTAGCTAACCCTACGCCTAATCCTCCTCCTTTTTCAGCCGAGCTTGGGACCTTCCTAGGCAGAATTATCACTGAGACGACTCGACCATAAATCCGCAAAGTGAGAATGCGGCTACCTTAAAGGTGGATTAAACCGTTTCCCGCACACAAAAACATCATCCTTCGTGAACATCGGAAATCTAGCAGAACAGAAAGCAAAACAGTTTACCTACCTGCACGACACTTTGATCAAACTCTAATTCCCGTCCTTTGAAAATATCTCAAACAAACCTGAACACTTTCAGCAGAGTTCCTTTTCCTATCCAACTGTTTTGTCTGGAACAATCCTGCCCCAGGATCTCCATCATTCTTTTCTTTCTCTTTCAAGGGCAGTCTGAAGACACCTTCTTCAAAATCTCTCGATTCTCTCTACCTCGTTGGTTTTCACTGAGTGTGTCTGCGATGCGTGTGTAATAATAATAATAATAATACATGGAATTTATATAGCGCTATATCTTGTAAAAACAAATCAAAGCACCCCAAAGTGTAGTGGGGGTGGGGGCAGCTCACAGGAAAGGATGTAAGTGAGTGAGAGAAATTTAATGTTGTTGGAAAGGAGGAATGACTTTGGGATGTTTGTCATGAGCGTTTGTATTGGTTACGGAATGCATGTCTTTATGATTGTCAGTCACATTTGTTATGTTAATCGCTTTGAGCCACTGCTGCAAAGAGGAAGAAAATTGCTCCTCAATATTCATTATCATGTATTAGTATTATCATCATTACCTTGAAAAGAATGGGCTCCACTGTGCTCAGTTTGGTCACAACATGCCGTCTGGAAAAGGCAGTGCAAAGCCCTGTGGACTTCTCCACAAGAGGAAGTCAGGCCAGGTCAGGCTGAAGAGTGGGTGATGCTGAAGAGGTCAGGCTGAAGAGTGGCTGATGCTGAAGAGGTCAGGCTGAAGAGTGGGTGATGCTGAAGAGGTCAGGCTGAAGAGTGGGTGATGCTGAAGAGGTCAGGCTGAAGAGTGGCTGATGCTGGAGAGTGGGTGATGCTGAAGAGTGGGTGATGCTGAAGAGGTCAGGCTGAAGAGTGGGTGATGCTGAAGAGGTCAGGCTGAAGCGTGGGTGGTGCTGAAGAAGTCAGGCTGAAGAGTGGGTGATGCTGAAGAGGTCAGGCTGAAGAGTGGCTGATGCTGAAGAGGTCAGGCTGAAGAGTGGATGATGCTGGAGAGTGGGTGATACTGAAGAGTGGGTGATGCTGAAGAGTGGGTGATGCTGAAGAGTGGCTGATGCTGAAGAGGTCAGGCTGAAGAGTGGGTGATGCTGAAGAGGTCAGGCTGAAGAGTGGATGATGCTGAAGAGGTCCGGCTGAAGAGTGGGTGATGCTGAAGAGTGGGTGATGCTGAAGAGGTCAGGCTGAAGAGTGGATGATGCTGAAGAGTGGGTGATGCTGAAGAGTGGGTGATGCTGAAGAGTGGGTGATGCTGAAGAGTGGTGATGCTGAAGAGTGGGTGATGCTGAAGAGTGGGTGATGCTGAAGAGGTCCGGCTGAAGAGTGGTGTGATGCTGAAGAGTGGGTGATGCTGAAGAGTGGGTGATGCTGAAGAGTGGGTGATGCTGAAGAGGTCCGGCTGAAGAGTGGGTGATGCTGAAGAGTGGGTGATGTGAGGGTCAGCTGAAGAGTGGGTGATGCTGAAGAGTGTAGCGAGATGGGTGATGACTGAGAGGGTCAGGCTGAAGAGGGGTGATGGAGTGGCAGACAAAGGGAGACTGAGGACCTGGTCACTGCCACTGAGAGATGAAGAGGGCAGTATGTTTTAACGTGTTACCCATCTCGTTAAGCAAAACTGCATGCACACAGGGACTTGATGTAAAGAAGCATATGAGTGTTTATTCCATTATCCTCGAAATAAAAGAATAAATAACTAAATAATCAGAACCTCACCTGCCTCTTTGCCTCGTTTTTATGCCCTTCACACCTGTATCATACACAGCTGCATGATGTCATTCATTTCTGTTTCAACAGCACAATACTCGCTTTCCGAAGAATTGCAAGTGTGGAATAAGAACTCAACTGCAAACTGCCGTAGTTCTTCTTAATGAATTCAAAGTTGTGCCAGATCCAGCTCGTGCGTGTACCCAGCTGTTGCATGTGCGTGAATTGAATGGAACAGTACAGTCCCTTGTGAACGATTAGGACAGGAAATAAAAGAGGAAAAAGGACTGCTAACCAATCCCTTTTTTTTCTTTTTTTTGGGGGGTAGGGGGTGGGGTAGGAGAAACTTGGTGCTTGGTTGATTTTGGGGTGTTTTACCTCTAACTGGAGATGGGTAGAACAAATTTTGAGATGTTGGTTGGTGATAAGGGTGGAAAAAAGAGAAAATGTCGGTCATTGTCTTGTTTCTTGCACTGTGCACCTTTCCTTGTTAAGTTTAAATAGTTCTGTTGTCTTCATGGCAAAAACAAATCTCCTGTAGCATTTAACTATGTTCAGTTTGAATAAATATTGTACTATTTCATCTAAAATCATGCGAGACGTTAACTTTTTAATCAAGAAAAGTCCTTAATATTGTTTCTGTATTTCTTTCTGTGTATGTAAGATCTTAGCGCCAGAGCAAATATGTATTATATTCCAAAGTGAATGTTGAAAGAAAGGTAGGATCTCTTTAAAAATCAGTGCTGAGGTCAGGAATTCGTGTGTGTACATATGTATATTAATATATATTATGTATCTGTCATATTTATATATATATGTATCCTCTTAGAGAATTAATAAAAACATATTCTGAAAATGCGATATCTAATGATATGAATATTAAAATGAGATAAAGATATTAAGGTTTTTTTAAGTCATGCTGATATCTGCAGTTCTTAAAGATTAACTTTTTGTATCAAAAATGCTATGGAACTGTTGGCAAATTTACAAGTAATGCCAACGACTTCTGTTCAGAAGTGTAATATGCTGAATACTGATCCTAGGCCTTGTCCATGAATGGGGCTGAATAAGTACAGTTAGTCTGGAAGACTGTTCCAACGTGATGGGATTCCTATGTAGTGTTTGCTTTCGTTGATTATTTTGTAGAAAAATGAGTGGTGAAATATCCAGTGTATTTCTGCTTGTTTGGGGTCTGTTTGTTGTTGGTTTTGATGTTTGGTTTGGTATTTTGGTGGGTACTATTTTTAATGTTTAAATCCAAGTGCACTCTCGCAATGTTCAACTCACTGGTTTATGCAGAAAGTGGTTGAGCAGGGGTGAGTTGATTTCGGTTAAGTTTTTTATTTATTGTTGTTGTTTACAATCTCACACTGACAGCCCAACAATTCCCGGTTATGGGACGAGTGAGTGTGTGGGTCTGTTCTGTACAAAGACGCCCTTGAAGCTCACTTAGCCAGACTTGTCTGAGTGTGAAATGAGTAAGAGAAAATCAGGAAATATGCTGGGTTGTTGTCCTATCCTCTACTTTATTCATTTCTTAAACTTCTGCAATGACAAAGACCAAAATGAAAAACAAAACGTCGGAGAAAAACAAATACGAAAGAGGTTTCCTGTCCCTGTCTTTATTTACAGCACGGCAGAATTTTCCAGAAGTCTCGATAATCAGTATCTCCAGCAACCAGATCCATATCTGAATCTTTTCGTGCACCTTAAATTCTCCTAGAGAATTTCCATGTACAATTTTCTACATTTTAGTTTTCTCTCTAACAGTGTGAGCATGTACAGTCTGTATCAGGAGTGCATAAAATTTAACCAAATTCAAAATTGGCTATGTGCATTTACATACTGAGGGGAAAACATGACTGTCAGTACTGCATGTTTTAGTGCATTTTGCCACTGAGGATGATGTGTGATCTGCACTTAGCAGAAATAAAACTACTGGTATAAACAGAATTTTTCTCAGACAACTGAAAACTGCTTAAAAGGAAAGTACCCATATAACCTTTTTCTAACTGTCAAACCTAACACAGCCTGGACATATCACGTTACTGTTTGTGTCCAGTCTGCTACCAGTATCAAATACTTCACACAGATCGCAGTGCAGTTCCTGTCAAAGTATGTCTTGAGTGCAAGATATAATGAAAAAAAACAGCAATTTGTATCCGACTATCCCACTAAACCACTTTAGAACATTGCCAGAGATCCATTTGAAAAGATGATGAGACATATTTCCGATTTCTCAATTCCAATTTAAGTGTTGGAAGTTTTGTCGTTGTTTTTGTTTGGTTGTTGTTTATGCGCTTTTGGGTTTCTGTTGTTGTTTTCTGGAAGACGGGCGTAAAGTAGTTGCCATCATTTTGGTGCCAATACTTTGTATTGTTTGGTTGTAAATTTCAGTTTGTTTGTACTGTCTTTTCCCACAGTCGTTAATAAGCTGGCATACAGAATGGCATCAAAGGTGGTTTTGTAAACACGTACAAGGAAATCACCACTATATAAAAGACAGTAGTTATGTATGTGTCGGCTGCTGTATGTGTAACAGTGGAGAAGAACATTGTACAGATGATCAGAGAATGAAGGGGGTGGGGCAGGAAAATTCTTCCTCCGGTAATCCAGTACACGTGTAAGCAGAAAGAAGTACGGTTCTGCACGGTGACATCACCACACGCTTTCCCAGGGACAGCTGCTGAAAGAACTGTCAACTCTCAATGTATTGTGCTGTACACAGTCCGCCGAAAGAGACTGAAAGATAAAGGTTTCCAGTCAACCCCCAAACTCATGTTCTTTTCCTTGGCACTGATGATCTACATGTTTTCGAGTGTTTTGTTTTCTTGCCTACAAGATGGTGAAATGTTGAAATATCGTCTGCCCGGAAGCTATTTTAATGGCAGTAAAGTCCAAATCTGACGGGTTTTTTTAATCTGTTCACAAAACTTCTTTCCCCAAACCTCTTGCTTCAGCAGCACAAGCCGATGGCAATTGATGGTAGAAGGGGGAAGAGAAGACACCCAGTCTGATGCCAGTGAGGACTTCAAACCAGACACTGTTGTCCATTTCTGTCCTAACCCAAGATCTGAAGTCTTTAAACATTTGCCCCGTGACTAAGACGAGTGTCTCTAGAATGCTACAGACCTTCTGTGTCTTTAAGACGGTAGATTATTTAACAGGAAGGTTTGCTGCAGGCTAAGACGTCAGCAGCTAAAGGCACTGGAATGTCTTCTCCTCAAATGTGCATGAGTGTTCACATTCCGTTTTCCAAAAGTATGATGGAACGCATGCTGAAGAAATTCTGCATGGGTTATTTCCAGAAGCTGAAATCAGATTTTTTTCCTGTTTTACATTACCGTCACTGGTTACCTTTCTAATATATCATTCTTTACAATGCTGTTACGCTACTTTACCACCGTTTGTAGTGAGCGTTGAGTAGTTTAGAATTTTGTTCTGTGCGTTTATGTTCCTTTCCACTCGCTGAATGCTTGTGGAAAAACCTATTCAGATCCCCAAAGATCGGTTAGAATACTTCAGTCATAAAGCTGTTGGTATAGACTCAGATTGTCTGGAATTCTTTAGCGTTACAATAAACAACAACCAAAGGCGAGGTGTTCACACAAACAACATATGTAAGAAGAATCAGGGACAAGAAAATTACATTACACTAAACGTGTATAGAAATTTACACGCCATACAAGGTGTACATGTACACACATACTCTTTTGCCCCTAACGTATGTCTAAAGTCAGCTTGATTCTGCAAGTGGAAATTCACTGAAGCCATACTCTATCTACAGACTACACACAATGTATTCCTTCTCCAACCATGTCGTTAACATGACGTTGTAGGACTGCCATTCATGTCCTGTTTCACTTCTCAAGCAATGCCAGCTGTGAGCGAAAAGGCCACTGGTGCATCTAAAAATACCCTGGGCCAAGCACCACCCACATTTGATTCTAAAGTTTAGTTCAAAGCTTGCAGCTTTTTGTTATGCAGTTCCTGAAATGGACTGATACAAATCACTTGTGCTATTTCAAAAACATACTCCCCAAAAATCTGAGATTTTCCCACAGTCCTGCATTCTTCATGAGGAACCTTATTGCACATAGCAAAAGCAAGCGTAATAATCAGTTTTGATGTATATCATGTAGTCTCTCATTAACCAGAAACTCTGTTTATGAATATATGCATTTCCAATTTTGTTATCATTTGTGTTGTATAGCTTTGTTGCTTTTTCTGTTAGGAAATCTAATGCCTTCTTTCAAAGTGTGTCTCAGTGTAGGCTTAGGAATTTATATCTGTTCTCTAGCTATGCTCTGCAACAGCTTGGAGATCAATATCAAAACAAAAAAACGCAAAGCAAATCTATTTTCCTTGTTCGTCATTTTCGTTTTTAAACCCTTTGACTGTCTAGAGCGATAGACACACGAGAAACTAAAAAATAGAATTTTTCAAAGACGGACAAAAAGACATAACACCGTTTCTCTTGAAGAAATCAGACTGAAAGATTTCAGAGGGTGCAACCCCTGATGGACTAAATGTACCTGTGAAGTGACTGTTATTTATAGTGATGACTTCCCAAATGATTTGGCAATAGTCTTAGGAATAGTATGACTTTTTGCAGCAGTCAAGAAGTTGAAATGACCAAAAGTGAATCAGATACGCTCACTTAAGACACTATTCAAATTCTAAGTTACACGGCGTTAAAGAAAGTTTAGTTGTTATTTGTTTGGTTTGACAGCAGTATATTGTCACTGCTACCACTTTCGTTGCTTTCCTTTTTCTGTCCTGCTGGTATGATCATTAAAAAATCATTATTCAGCTTTGTGGTGTGTTCAAGTTTGTTTTTGTTAGTTGGTGGTGGTGGTGTTGTTGGTTATGCTTCAATATGCTGTTGCCGTATGAATGGTGTCAGTGTTGCATTGAGTATGCTTCTATGCTTCTGAGTGAGTCTTCCTTCTTGTGCCATGACTAAAACATAAGGAAGGATTCTGAAACTTAGAATTTCTCACGGTTTTTTATGTTTTCGTTTGTTTCCTGAGGGGGACTCAATGGGGGGGGGGGGGTGTTGAATGGGGGGGCTTTTCTTCTTTAATTTCAAATTCTATCTCAAATAATCAGGAATATCTCTCGAAAAAATGCACAAAAATTACGTGATACTTTTCTTTATTTGCAGGGGGGGGGGGCTGTTTGTTGTTTTTTTACATTATCTTGCCAATCTCTTTCTCGATCGAATCAAATTTTGCCTCTTTTATCCATTGCAATTGACATTTTGTTTGTTCGTCAGATATAGCTACCACTATCCCATAAATACCTACGCACAATAACACGTACACAAGAATACACACACATAAACACATAAACACACACACGCACGCACGCACACACACACAAACACACACACACATACACACACACATGCATATGCACATGCACACAGTGGATCGGTGGTCTAGAGGTAACACGCCTGTCTAGAAAGCGAAAAGTCCGGGTCGGAGTGTGCGGTGGTTTGAATCCCGTTTGGGCTCAAAACTTTTCCCCCATCCATTAGAACATGAGAGGGGTCTGGGCGCTAGTCTTTTGCATGAGACGATAAACCGAGGTCCTGTGTGTTACACATTATTATCTAGCGCACGTAAAAAAACACGGCAATAAGGGGGTTGTCCCTGGAAAAATTATGTAGAAAAGGGCCACTCTGGTAGGGAAACAAATACAGTTGCAGACAAAAAATATTTTGAAAAATAATGGGTAGGCGCTGCACTTGTGGCGATGCGCTTCCCCGGGGAGGGCAGCCCAATTTCACGCAGAGAAATCTGCTGTGACATAAAGTGGTATAAAATAAAATAAAAACACACACATAAGCACTCACACACATGCACACACACACACTCACACCACACACACATACGCACACACACACACACACCGCGCGCACCACACACACACACCACACATTATCCCAGAAATAAAAGAATGAATAAATCAATCAATAACACACACACACAACACACACACACACACACACACACACACACACACACACACACAACACACACACACACACACAGTGCACTCGGGTACAGCGGCTTAGTAAAAATTTTAAGATCTAAAAGAATCCGTTTATTTGAAAGCAAATTCAAGATAAAAATTACAAAACGAATATTTGATATCTTTACGACTAATGAAACCTGATGTACACACACACACACACACACACACACACACACACACACACACACACACACACACACACACACACACACACACACACACACACACACACACACACACACACGGGGGGGGGGGGGGGAGGGACGGGATAGCCTAGTGGTCAGAACATTGCGCTCGCAGTTTGACGACCCGAGTTCTATTCCCGTTGGAAGGGATTTTTCCCGAGAGTTAACATCAGTGCGGACTCCACTCTCCCCAAAAGTCCTTCAGATGAGACTGTAAACCAAGGCCCCGTGTGCGAAGGCACGCAGAACATATTGCGCACACATTAAATCCTGTTCCGCTTCTCGTAAGAGTAGGCCATTGTGTGCCGGTGGGAACAGATGACAATATTTACACAACTGCATACACACGGGGACTGTATGAAAAAAGCAAACGAGTGCTTATCGCATTATCCTCGATATTAAGGAATAAAATAAAACACACACACACACACACACCACACACACACACACACACACACAACACACACACACACACACATACAACACATCACACACACACCACACACACACACACACACACACACACACACACACACACACACACACACCGAGGCCTCGCGTGCGAACGCACGCAGAACATCTTGCGCACACGTTAAATTCTGTTCCGCTTTTCGTAAGAGTAGGCCATCGTGTGCCGGTGGGAACAGATGACAATATTTACAAAACTGTATACACACGGGACCGGATGAAAAAAGCACATGATTGCTTATTCTGTTATCCTCGATATAAAAGAATAAATAAATAAAATAAACACACACACACACAAGATGTTCTGCGTGCGTTCGCACACGAGGCCTCGGTTTATTGTCTCATCCGAAGGACATTTTGGGAAAGTGGAAGTAGCACTAATGTTAACTCCAGGGGGAAAATCCCCTCGAACGGGAATTGAACTCGGGTCGTCGAACTGCCAGCGCAATGTTCTAACCACTAGGCTATCCCGACCCACCCCAAGGCTGAGGAAGTTGCGTGCTCTCATCCAAATGAAGGATCTGAAACCCCTGTCTAATGCACCTTACAGCACAGTTAACAGACAGAGGGGATCTGTTTGTTTCACAGAAAACAGAAAATTTAGCTGTAAGCCTAACTTAACCTAAAAGTGATTTAAATCATAAAGGTGCGCTGATTCACAATGTGCTACAGTTGCCTCCCAACCCCAGATTTCAGCACCCTATACAAGGATGCAACACATTTTCACACGTTTTAAGGGTTGGGTAGCCTACAAAGAAACAAAAATGGGTGAGATCACCCAGTGAGCCCAGAAGAGCTTTGCTGAGACCCAGACATTGGCACCCGACTGCTATAAAAAAAAAAAAAAGGACTACGCCCCCCTCCCTGTTTGACACCAGTGGCACTGTTGACCATATCAGTCAGCTTACCTCCGCATCTCATGCTACCACTCTTTGTCAGGACAGCGCCTTTCGGCCACTCTCTGTTAAGGGACAAGTGTTGTGTAGTTGAAAAATAAACGGGACGTGTTTTTTAAAGCCAGTAAAAAGAAAAGAAAAGAAAGCTCCCTGTACATGCTTTATGTAGATTGCTACATAGCAGGCAGATGGCTCGCTTGGTTTGTTCAGTCCCCATTATTACCGGTCATAACTGACTTACGCTCCAACGAAAGAAGAACAAACTTTAACAAGGTCAGATAGATTCTAGAACACGCGCGGAGGAGTTACAAAATGCATGTAAATAATTCAAAACTTACAAAATTCATCCAGGGAGTTGGGCGCAGTTAGAGAACAATAGTCGGTCTGGTTAGGTTATTGTTTAGCGCTGAATGTGAAACGACTTAGCGCCTGGACGTTGTGTGGCCTGTCCTCTGCAGGATGTGTTTAGCTAGCCCTCCATACCAGCCTTCCTCCCTCCCTCCCTCCCTCTCTTCTGCTCCTCTGTACTGTGTCACGCCCAGGGGCTCTGCAGCCATATCTCGGCTGCCTTTCTGCCCACGTTTTGTCCATCTATTGTATTCTTGTCTTATGATGGGATCTGCATTCCTCCTCTTCTGTTGCAGCCTGTGTATGTGTGTGTGTGTGTGCGTGTGCGTGTGTGTGTGTGTGTGTGTGTGTGTGCGTGTGTGGTGTGTGTGTGTGTGTGTGTGTGTGTGTGTGTGTCGTGTGTTCTGTATGTTGGGTCGTTTATAGTCTCTGATGCTTTGGGGATGTAGTCGCATGATGTGTGTGTGTGTGCGTGTGTGTGTGTGTGTGGTGTGTGTGGTGTGTGTGGTGTGTGTGTGTGTGTGTGTGTGTGTGTGGTGTGTGTGCGTGTGTGTGCGTGTGTGTTTGTGTATTGTGTTGTGTCTTTGTGTCTTTGTGTGCCTGTGTTTGTGTGTATATATGCGCGCGCGCCTGTGTGTGTGTATGTGTGTGTGTCTGTCTGACTGTCTGTCTGCGAACGGGTATATGTGTGTGTGTTTCAAAGTTAAGGGGTTTTTTTTCTTTTATAATAGTACTTTGAATAAGCACATGCATGCTTTTTTCCAACAACCACTCCGAAAAAAAATCAGATAATATAAACAACAGCAAAGTAATCACAATCAAAAGAAATAAAAACAATGACACAAAGTAATCATTGTCTACTACAATGTCAAAACAGCAACCAACCGAACAAGACAATGAATAAACTATGTGATATTACACACAAACCACTTCCCCGATCTTGCTCCCCCCTCCCCCTCCCCCCATCCCTTTCACATCAACTTGAACTTAAGGGCATACAAGTAATCTGTGTATGTGTGTGTATGTATGTGTGCGTGCCTGTGCGTTTGTATGGTGTATGTATGTGTGTGTATCTGTGTGTGTATCTGCGTGCGTGTGTATGTGTGTGTGTGTCTGTGTGTGTGCGCGCGGTGTGTGTGTGTCTGTCTATCTGTCTGTGCATCTGTCTGTCTGTCTGTGAGTCTATCAGTCTGTCTGTGTCTGTGTATCTGGGTGTTGCATGCGTGCTTGAGTGGAACGAGATACTGTGGAAAGACGACAGGAAGAACGTCACGTCGTGGACCGGACTTGCGAGGAACCAGACACAATGGAAAGCTGAGGACCGCATGGAGTATCTGGCCGCAAAATCTGAAGTGGCAGACAGCAGGATAAGTGACGGGGAAGGAAACTCAACCAGACACACTGTGGTTTGGTGGCCAAGGATTCAGAACTTCAGCTATTAAATCCTGTCATCAGCTATTTTTTCTATCTGATGACAAATAGTGCCCATAGCATCAGTAATGTCATAATTATACATGGTAAGAAAATCAGGATCTTCTATAACTTCAAATATCTGGATGCTGTAGTACCAGATGAAGGATAGCCCAAACCACAGCTGCAAAGACCAAACTTAAAGTCCTCTGGAATGACAAGAACATCGCCATTAGCTTCAAGATCAGACTGATGGTTCCCTGATCATAACAATATATTTGTATGCATGTGAAACATGTGGGGGGGGGGGGGCGGGATAGCCTAGTGGTCAGAACATTGCGCTTGCAATTTGACGACCCGGTTTTCCGTTGGAGGGGATTTTTCCCCTGGAGTTAACGTCAGTGCAGACTCAACTCTCCCCAAAAGTCCTTCGGATGGTACTATAAACCAAGGCCCCCGTGTGCGAACGCACGCAGGACATCTTGCGCACACGTTAAATCCTGTTCCACTTTTCGTAAGAGTAGGCCATTGTGTGCCAGTGGGAACAGATGACAATATTTACAAAACAGCAAACTCACGGGGACTGGGTGTAAAAAGCACACGAGTGCTTATTCCATTATCAAATAAATGAATGAAATCAAAAGGACTATAACAACAGATATTGAAAGGATACAGGCAATGGAGATGAGATGCTTTCGCAAACTCCTTAGCAGTTTATACAGAGATCACTTCCCTAATGAAGAAGTGAAAACCAGAATTTAAAAAATACCATTGGACCATATGAAGAGTTCATGACATCAGAATAAAAAAAAACCTGCAACAGATGATATTTACAAAACTGCATGCACACAGGGAGTGGGTGTAAAAAGCACAAAATATTATATATATCGATATAAAAGAATGAAAATAAATAACAAAAATAAATAAAACACACACAAACACACACACACCCACAAACACACATACACACACGCACCACACACACAACACACACACACACACCCCACACACAACACACACACACACACACACACACCACAAAACACACACACACACATCAGTGCTGACTCCACTCTCCCCAAAAGTCCTTCGGATGAGACTATAAATCGATGTCTCGTGTGCGAACGTATACAGAACATCTTACGTACACGTTAAAACCCGCTCCTCTTTTCGGAAGCGTAGGCCAGTATGTGCCAGCGGGAACGGATGACAAAATTGACAAAAATGCATACACACGGGGACTGAATATCAAAAGCACATGAGTGCTTATTCCATTATCCTCGAATTAAAAGAATGTATAAGCGCGCGTGCGGCGCGCGCGCGCGCACACACACACACACACACACACACAACACACAACACATACACACACCCTACTCACATACACACTCGCGCGCGTGCGCGTGCGCAGGCACACACACACACGGCACGCACGCACGCACGCACACACACACACACACACACACACACACACACACAGGCGGGAGAGAGGATAGCCTGGTGGTTAGAGTGATGCGCATTGCGCTAGCATCTGCTGGCCTGGGTTCGAGTCTCGTTCAAGAGGATTATTCCTCTGGAGTTAACATCAATGCCGACTCCACTCCCCCTAAAAGTCCTTTAGGTGAGACAATAAACTGAGGTCCCATGTGCAAACACCACAAAAAATTCACGGAACTGCGTAAATGCGGTAAGAAAAGGTCAAAGTGTCGCATACTTTATGTGGTAGTGGGAGAGCGAGGCATCAGAGACCTCAGCTTCTGAAGAGGCCAGCATATTGAGGGCGGTTCCCATCTCCCCTCCCCCTCTCCCTTGCGGCTATACCTGCCCTGACCCTATAGAGGGCCGGTACCCATTTACAGTAGGGTGAACTGGGGGGACTGTACTGAAGCCAAGGCATGCAAACAGTCACCCATCCAAAGGGTAACCACGCTTGATGCTGCTTAACTTAGACTTGGGGAAAGCCAGTGCTCTGACCACCTAGCTATCCCCCCATACATGCGGGGACTGGATGTAAAAAAAAAAAGCACATGAGTGCTATCCCATTAGCTTCGAAATAAAATGATAAATAAATATAAAATGAATATAAACACACACACACACACACACACACACACACACACACACACACACACACACACACACACACACACACAGATTTTTCTCCTGGAGTTAACATCAGTACAGACTCCACTCTCCCCAAAAGCCCTTGGGATGAGACAATAAACCGAGGTGTGTGCCAACCATGCAGAATATCTTGCACATGTTAAATCCTGTTCCGTTTTTCAAAAGAGTAGGCCATGGTGTGCTGGTGGAACAAATGACAAAATTCACAAAACTGCATACACACGGGGGACTGAATGTAAAAAAAAGCACACGAATGCTTATTCCATTATCCTCGATATACAAAAAAATAATTATAATAATATAAATAAAACAACACACACAGGGCAGAAAGACAAAGATCCTGTTTAGTTTTCTGAACAAAACACTGTGGAATTCCCCACTTACATACAGTAAAAGAATAGCACAGTGACGACACGACTGACTGACTTTAGCGAGTTTACACATGCACAATGGCTTTACTGGCAGAAAAGCGAGGCTAACAGTCTGTTTCTATATTACATCTCGCTGTTCAGAACAGCAGTCAAGCAAACCAGCACGTTGAAAGATTCAGCTCCTTCTTTCACGCCTGAAGGCATTAAATGGTGTCAAACAGAAGTGGGTGGGAACATGGTTGGATGAGTACATCCAGGATGAGGGGATTGGTTTTCTTTGTCAGAGGTCAGATTTGAAGAAACTGCCTCTTCAGATTCAACATTTGGGAAAAGTCCAGATTTCTTTCCTAACTATTTGAATGGAACTTTGAGCCAAGATCCCATGTGTACACACATTAAACGAAAATCGCTTTTGTATATACAGTTGATATGAATGGAGAGGGGAAATGAAGGGCAAGGTGGGGGTGGGGGTGGGGGGGGAGGCTAGGTGATGAAACAGTGAGAAGAAGGAAGAGGCAGGGGGAAAAGAGGGTTTCTGTAGAGAAAGATGGAAAGAAAAGAGGATGAAAAAGATGGTTTCTGTTGAGAAAGAAGGAAAGAAAAAGGATGAAAAAGTTGGTTTCTGTTGAGAAAGAAGGAAGAGGAAGAGGATAACAGAAGGTTTGTGTTGAGGGAGTGAAGTGCACACATGGATGGAGTAGATAGTTAAGTGTTTTAGTGTTTGCCTTTTGGGACAGCCTCTCACATGGTTATCTGGATGCTGTCACCAATGTACATAACAGTGAAACCCTCACACAAATGCATAGATCTGCTGGCAATTATAAACAAGACAATACCTGGGTAAAGTACCTGCGAGTAAAAAAAAGATATTCCGTGGCATCACTAAAACTGTATTCTGTTATTCAGAAAATAGCAATTGAAGAAGACAAGTGCAGGTAACCACTTACAACTTCTGCATCATTTTGAAATGATTTTTTAAGATTCATTAACAAAAAAACCACTCTAGAAAATATTTTCTATCAATGACAGCATATTAAGGCATTTATTTGAGTAAAGACCATGCTTTTGGCCTGACCGGTCGTGAGTTTTGACTCCTGGGTGGTGATTCCTGGTCAGTGATCCTGGAGGTGATTGGAGCTTCATCCTCTGTTGTACCTTACAGTGAGACACTTTTCAGAATTTAGAAGTGTCAATGGCATTCACAACAATATTTCATATTTCTGTGCCTTATCTAAGCTGCCATCGAAAGAATATGATTTTTAAAAAAATTTTAATGCTTTAAATGTATGATGCACAAAAAACACAAAAAACAAGTATAAACAGGAGAAAATAAACACCAAGTGAATGTTTTTGCCTTGTGTTTGGGGGCCCTGATTAAAGGATGCAAGGGAATCAGTTCTTTCGCTAGATAATAACCCAAACATTGTGTACACTTACAGTGCAAGCTCAGGCAAGAGAATGTGGGGAAAAGTGGGCCATACTTGGATCTACAGGGCTGCAAAACTGTATTCTGGGGAACTGTTGGGAGAGAGGGCGAGTGTAGAGAGCGTTTGACTTCCATCACTGTGGCTCCCTGAAATCATGGTGTCCAGTTTCTGCAGTGGCATCTGGGGAATGAAGGGGGGGGGGGTTGTTTGCTTGAGTTTTTTTTTTTTACAACATCCTGGGTCAACTTACAGTGTGAAACTGGCAGGGCTCTGATCCTTGATCGTTGAGTCCGTGGTCTAGAGGTATCGTGCCTGCCTACAAAGCGGAAAGTCCGGATGGGAAGTGTGTGGTGGTTCGAACCACGTTTGAGCCCCAAACTTTTCCCCTATCCTTTATACCATGAGGGGTGGTCAGGTGTGCCAGTCTTTTAGATGAGACGATAAACTAAGGTCCCGTGTCTTACATACAATTATTTCACGCACGTAAAAGAACCCACAGTGACAAGAGAGTTGTCCTTGGCAAGTTTCTGTACAAAAAAGCCACTCTGATAGGGAAACAAATACAGTGGCAAACAGGAAATGAAAAAAATAATGGGTGGCGCTGCTCTTGTGGCCACACGCTCTCCCTGTGGATAGCAGCCCGAATTTCACGCAGAGAAATCTGCCCTGACATAAAATGGTACACATTTTTTTCATCCCCTAGGTATAAATATTTCTGTGCCTGACTTGTGAGTAAAGAGCTGTTCTTGTATTGCAATTGCTTTCGTTTGTTGCTGACTCACTAGTTAAGTATTGCAAGTCTGATATTTGAAGGAGACTTTTCCCCTGAGGTTAAACATCAGTGTGACCCCACTACCATCAAAAGTCCTTCAGATGAGACTATAAACTGAGGTCCCATGTGTGAACGCACGCAGAACATCTTGTTCACACGTTAAAACCTGTTCTGCTTTTCGAAAGAGTAGGCCATGTGTACCGGTGGGAATGGATGACAAAATTGACAAAACCGCATACACTTCGGGACTGCATATGATACAGCACTTGAGTGTTTATACCACTATCCTCGATATAAAAGAATAAAAGAAAAGAATCAAATGTGAAAAATACAGTATGGAATTTCCGTAACCATGGCAAAATGTTAAAATTGGGATGTGGCCCAAACGCACTTTCAACCCACGAAACCGTGGTTCATTGCGTCACTTACTCCTCATGTGGTATCCGGTTGTCTTTCGTCGCTGGTTGGACAACGGGATTGGGATTTCCCCTCTCTTAGTAAAGCTGCTGGTTTGAGGTGGATTACTTTTCTAATTATAGGCCAACACAAAGTCCGTGTTGGCGACGATATAAATTACAGGAGAGGCTTGCGGTAGGGCTATCTGCATGCATAGCTGTACCTAGAGCAGACAGCAGGGCTCCGGTCTGTGAGGTAGTCAGTCTTTGCTTTCTCTCCACTCTCTGCCGTCAGGTGAACACCAGGTGATAAAGAAGTTTCTCAGCATGGCGGACGAGCAGCCAAGTCCCAGCCACCAGAAAACAGGAAGACGTCCACTGGTAAGCTGCGTTTTGTTTGAACTATGTAAGTGGATCAGTAAGAAAGAAATGAAATAGATGAATAATGAAAACGATATGTTAAAAAAAGCTCTTGAGAGACACAACAACAGCCTTTCTTTTTCAAACTTCAGCTCCAAAACTGATGGACAGTTAGGTACTCTCTCTCTCTCTCTCTCTCTCTCTCTCTCTCTCTCTCTCTCTCTCTCTCTCTCTCTCTCTCTCTCTCTCTCTCTCTCTCTCTCTGTATCCCCCTTCATGTCTATTTTCTGCCATCTTTGTCTATTCTCAAGCCTTTTTTTCCTGAAATAATCCAAACAGATTCTCTCTCACGGTGAAGTCGGATGCACTGGGCCTGACTTGTCAGTATAACAATTCTCTCCCACGCTGAAGTCAGATGTACTAGGCCTGACTTGTCAGATGCTTAATCGGTTGTGCAAGGTATTTTCGCTCGTGACAGACAATAGATGCTGTCTGAGTGTTTGATAAGGAGAAGAGGAATACACACAGAGAGAACAACACAGCACACACAACACAGCACATCAATGCACTACACCACAACACAACACACCAACCTACCACGCCACACCGCGCGCGCGTGCACACACACACACACACACTCATATTCACACACACACAACACACACACACACACACCAGCACGCACACACACACACACACTCTCACACACACACACACACACCTCTCTCTCCCTCTACTCACTCTCCTACTCTACTCCTACCATCTACACACACACACACACATACATACAACAACATACACAACATACATACAACATACAACACACATCACACACAACACACACACAACAACAACAACAACAACACACACACACACATTGAACACTGCGCTCAAAACATTGCGCTCGCAATTTGACGACCCGGGTTCGATTCCCGTTCGAGGGGATTTTTCTCCTGGAGTTAAAATCAGTGCTGACTCCACTCTCCCCAAAAGTCCTTCGGATGATACGATAAACTGAGTCCCCGTGTGCGAACGCACGCAGAACATCTTGCACACACGTTTAATCCTGTTCCGCTTTTCGGAAGAGTAGGCCATTGTGTGCCGGTGGTAACAGATGACATTTACAAAACTGCTTACATACAGGGACTGGATGTAAAAAAGCACATGAGTGCTTATTCCATTATCCTCGATATAAAAGAATAAATAAACACACACACACACACACACACACACACACACACACACACACACACACACACACACACACACACACACTACACCACACAAAAACAACACAACACAACACAACACAACACAGCACAGCAGACCACATCACCAAAATACACAAAACTACACCACACTACACCACACCCCACTACAACACTACCTACTACACTACACTACACTACACTACACTACACTACACCACACTACCACTACAATGCACTGCACTGCACTATGCTGCTACACTACACTACACTACACTACACTACACTACACTACACTACACTACACTACACTACACTACACTACACTACACTACACTACACTACACAACACACGCAAGCATCCACGCTTGGTTGGCGGGGGGGGGGGGGGGGGGGGGGGGGGGGGCAGCCGGATAGCCTGTTGTTTGAGCGTTGTGCCTTATGTTTGTGATCTGCTGACCTGGGTTCGAATCCTGTTCGTGGAAGTTTTAGTCCTTTGTCGTTAACATCAGCGCCAGTTCCGTTACAAAAGTCTTTCAGATGAAACTATAAACCTAGCTCCTATGTGCAAACGCAAGCAGAACATCTTG
>CM060316.1:38386877-38396877 GCA_030674155.1 Stramonita haemastoma
TGGTTGGAGGGTTTGGGTTGGTTGTTGTTAGCTGCTTCATTTCTGGTGTAGGTGTTGTGACTATCGTTGTTCTAAAACTCCAGTGATATGACTCTTGTTTGGATTTTTTATAATGATTGTTTTTTCACTGTGCTAGTTACACACTGTAAGAAAAGTTCTGTAATCCAATTATCCTACGATTAGTGGATCAGATGTTACAACGATCATTGAAAACACGATGGCAGGATTCCACACTGGTGTTGTCAGACATTACGCTGCGTCTCTGCCTCTCTACAGATAGGTCAGTGGTCAGACAATTGGAAAACAACTACAGAAACAAATCTTTCCAAAGGTGACTGTGTTATCAATCAAAAAATAGGGATGTTATCTTTCGTATATCAGATAACTCTGTTCTGGAATATGCAAGTGATGAGGACAATGGGGATGCACATACTGGTTCCTTAGGCAAAAGCAAAACAGCATGCTGCCAGAGGAACTGTTCAAGCTGTCCAAACTTCAAAAGAGAAAGCCAATGTGGCTACACACCAGGGGAGGCCAGAGCACGTGTGGAAGGAGAACGACAAGCTCTCTGTGGCCTGATCCACCTCTCTAATGGCTAATGACGTCTGCTGTAACACATAACCAGGATGTTTTAGTGACACTCTGACTCTATGAGAATAGCGAATGTTTCACAGTGGATCGTAGATGTTAAGAAAAACATTGCCGTGGATTCCATGTCATTGTAATAACATTGCCAGCGTATCGTTTTGTCATGATGCAGTGTCTAAAGGCTTAATAGCTGAAATGGCAATAAACAGTATTCATTGCTTGCTCTCTCTCTCTCTCTCTCTCTCTCTCTCTCTCTCTCTCTCTCTCTCTCTCTCTCTCTCTCTCTCTCTCTCTCTCTCTCTCTCTCTCTCTCTCCTCCTCTCTCCTCTCTTCTCTCTCTCTCTCTCTCTCTCTAAAAGTCGTTGTCTGTCTTCAGTTTTACCTGATTTGGGTTGTTTTTGTTGTTGTTGCTGCTGCTGCTGTTGCTGCTCTGCATTTTCTGCCGTCAAGTCACTCTTAATCTTACTCTCTGTCTTCAGATGGATTAACATTCAGGCTCCTAACACTCTGCCTTCTGGGGAGCCCGGCAAGGATGAAGATGTGACCATTTATCAGACGAACGATTATAAACAGTACTTCACATTTACGTCTTGCTGGTGAGTATGTGTGAAGGGGGTATAGTTTCTGCCTTTACTTCATTGTTATGATCACCATCATCCAAGTGTACGCATCAACATTAGATAACAACAAAGGGGAAGTAAAAGAGTTTTATGACTAACTAGGAAACATTATGAACAAGTGTTCAAGAAGACTGGAATGCTGAGATTGGCCTCGATGCATTCCAACATTGAGTCAGAATGGTGGGGAAGTGTGATGTAGGAGACACAAATCTAAAAGAGCTCTGCCTTCTGGCTGTTGCCAGTAGCTACAGGGTCACCCTTGCCAACACACTGCACCTCCACAAACTACCGAGACAAACAACCTGACAGGCTCCTAACTGGTTGGTTCACAACCTGATAGACATATTCTCTACATCGTTGACACCACAAAGCCTCACATCTAGTATTACCAAGGCCCGGACAAGAATATTCACTAGAGCTGACGGTGGCAGTGATCGTGACTTAGTGCCTGTAGGCATGAAATTAAAACTAAAGCAAAACCATCATTTCCCAATACTCGCATCAAATTCGGTCTTCACCTTCACATTCACCTGTCCCGTAGTCCCGTGGACCGTGGGGGCACAACTGAAGATTCTGCAACCAGTTGTGCCCCTACGGTCCTGAAGGAATTCGGTCTAGAGAAGCTAAAAGACCCCCAAATAACATCAGCTTTTCAAGCTCAATTAGGAGGGAAATTCGCAGCATAGAATATTCTGGTCATACATTAACACATTTGCTAATGATTTCAAGCAAGTCAAGGCAGACACAGCTGAAGAAGAGCTGGGAAGACAGAGGAAGAAAATACAGTCAGGATCACTTAAAGCATCCTAGACCTTTGCAATAAAAGAAGACTTAACTTCCCATGATTTAAGTACAAAACCAGCAAACAACTACCACAAGATAAACAACAAATCAAGCGAAAAGCCGAAGGAATCGAAGAAAAGCGTTGTAGAACACAGACAGAGGGAGCAGTGACCAAATATTCAACACCTTTACTAAGCCCACCAGGACCAAGCAGAACAGATTATCAATCATAAGTCATTGATGATGGCATTTCATTATTACAAAGGTTAGAGGAAAATATTTATCTTTTCCCCATGGGTTGTTTTTTCATTCGCCTTCAGTGTGCATTCACATCAAAAACTGAAGTATGACTTATCTTTGTGATTTTATGTTGCGTCTGTATTTTTTTCAAAACAAGTTCAGCAAATTCAAATCAAAGGATAACGGACCGCCCACATTGAAGGTGTATCATGGGTATTACTATCAATACTGAAACTGA
This sequence comes from Stramonita haemastoma, assembly GCA_030674155.1. Lineage (NCBI taxonomy): Eukaryota > Metazoa > Mollusca > Gastropoda > Neogastropoda > Muricidae > Stramonita > Stramonita haemastoma. Next base: position 38,389,347 of record CM060316.1, read on the forward strand.
GTGACATATTATGCCTCTGATTAGAGCTAATTTCACATAATTTCGATTTGCACAATACGATTTACTGGAAGGCGGTTTCACTTAACAGGAATTTCAAATGTTTTGGCAGTGGAGAGATCAAAGCAACATAGGCCTAGGCCAGAATGCGGCAACGTGGGAAAAATTTTAATTTAAAAAGAGACTAGCAAAAAATATATATTAATATCTATCACCATCGTGGACATACTACGAGGGAAGAAAATACCTTGAATAATAATATCCAAACATATCAAACCTATATCATGATTTTTGAAAGCGGTTTAGATCAGCTTTTCCGTCCATATCCGAGCACACCCACGACAAAGTGTCAAGGAAGATAAGTCATAGACAAAAAAAGGAAAGCAAATTAAATCTCCATAGCAAAGTTTAGAATAGCATAAATAAAGCTGCGAAGTTTAAAAAATGATTTATATCAAATAAAGCCATAAAACAGAAAATAATACAAACACACAGATTAAACAGTATTAAATAAAAATTTTAAGATAAGGAGGGATATACAATTTTAAACTGTAAAATATATTATACGCTGTAAAGCAACACTACTTTAAACACAAATTTAAAAGATACATTTGCGGTGGCCCAGTAGTAAAAAGTTGTCTGTGATAGCGCGAGGCTGTATAGCGCTATTTTACTCACACTTTCACACACACTCTCCCTCAGGATTACCGACATGTAGGCTAACGACAATATTGTTGATCTATCATTTAATGACAAGTTCTGACTTGAAAATGACTGTTTACCACCAACACATGTCGTTAAGCACTTTGGTAATTGTGACAAATTGTTAATGTCATCGGCCAAACTTGGAATGGAAAGGAGAGTATGCCTATATAATTTAACTAAATATGCTTGCCACATTAAAAATTATGTAGGCTTAGGCTTACACCTCTATTAGTAGTTTATATTCTACCTATAAGGACCTAGGCCTAGTCTACTTCCAGGATGGACAACGCCTGACACAAACAAAATAACGTATGTTTTTTGTACCTATGCAACTGTCCCTGGGTTGCAACACAAGCACATAACCACAATAATGAAAGAGCAACTCAACAGTATGTAAGGCAACAAAATATGCCCCCTCCCCTCTTAACAAAACAAAATGACAGTAATTAGGTCAATTTCTTTAAAATCTAACAAACATCCCTCACCTAGCCCCATCAATCACTACTTCTTCCTCTGTTCATATTCCTTTTTGCATGTTGCGTTTGCCGCAAAATTGTTATTATAACAAAATAGAATGAGTATTTTGTCATTGTCATTACATAAATTGTATCACTATCACCTTTAAATTCAAGTTCTGAGAGATGTAAGTTTAGGAAGAAAACAAAGTGAAATGAACAGTTCTTGAGAAATCATCGCATAAATTCAAGAAAAAAGGTTAAAATATTCTAGAGAAGTTCCAGACGAATAACAAAAATACGTAACAGCGCTATCTTATTATCTTGATAAACAGGATGACACTTATAACAAGAATTGACAATGCAAGACCGTAGGTTCAATTCCAGTGTGAACCTGTCTATCTATGCCTTAGTCTGGCAATGCTTGTATTTTTCTTCCATGAACAATCTAAATAACTGCACATTAAAGAAAAGTCAAGAATACTTGGCCTATTAAGGTGTGCAGTTCTCTTACTTAAAAGTTTCGGAAATTATATAGCAAAAAATGTGAATGCTTGAGGGTTTTTTTTACCCAAAGCGAACCTTGCTTGTTTTTCTATTGTTTGTAAAAGAGAAACTTTTTTTTTCAATGTTCCCAAACTGGTTTTGCTTCTCCTGAATATTCATGTGTGATCAGACTGGTTTTAAGAGTAAACTTCGGTTTAAGTGAAGTATTTTTTATATGTATATTTGACTTTGTTAACAATGTAAATTGTTATTGGTTGCACGTGTAAAAAATTGGTTGAATGTAAGTGCTTTGATTTGTTTCTGCAAGATATGGCGCTATATAAATTCCATTTATTATTATCATTATCATTACATTAATTTCTTACTTAACTATGCTTTTCTGTTGGCTCTATAAACTAAATAAAAATCATTTAAGGTTTTTTTGAAAAAAGATTTATCAATCATCGAAAACAAAAAAACTGCTGTCAGTAAGCCCTGAAGTTCTCAACAGATGGCCAGACTATTGCCAAGAATTGTACAACCACCAGATCCATCCAGATACCGCCACGCTAGAAGAAGTAACATCAACCAGAAAACCAGACCTACTACCAGTGTGGAGGAAGCAATACGTTGCCTAGAAGGTGGTAAATCACCAGGAATGGACAACGCCCCTGCTGGTGTGGAAAAAGACTATAAAGATGCTGGAAAACTTTGCAAAAAAATCTGGTAGGCTACACTAAGATTTGCCTTCAAGAGTGGACAGTCTCTAAGAAAGGTAATCTAAGACATTGGCACAACTACCAATTAAACAATCAGCCTCATAAGCTATTCCAGCAAGATACTAATACTTTTGGGGTGAAATCAGGTGCAGATGCTGGATACACTGCACTTGGAATTGACAATTAGTATGTTCGCAAAGTTCACTAACGGTGAGATTGGAGGTAGCCTATGCGACCATTTGTACCTTAAATTCAGGTAGCTTCATTCCTACTGCGAGGAACTCAGGGGCAAATTGGACAACTACGTCCCCTATCTCGTTGGAAATATATATGTCCCATTGTCTCTCTGGCTGCCGTTAAGCCATACAACATCTGTATGACACTGCATTATATTCATCTGCATCATACCATTCATTTCTGTTTCGACAGCCAACAACGGACCTGCAACGAGAACTGCCTCTGTAACATACTCCATCACTCAACAAGTGCCGTAGTGGTTGTCCCCAACCACGGTGGAACTCTTTGCCAGTTTCAGCTCGTGCGTGTGCCCAACTGTTGCATGTGCGTGAATAATTGAGTTGAACAAAACAGTTTCTCGTGTATGATTGATAAATTTTTTGTCTTCTTATTTTTTTCTTGTTTTGTTTTTGATGGTCACCAGATATATATGATGTTCTTCCCCTCATCGTTCTAGTCTCACTTGAAAAAAGTCAGCCACCGTCACCGCCACCACCACCACCGCCAACCTCTAAAAATAAGGGACCAGTACAAGGGTCAAGGTCACACATAATTATCGGAACTGCTCACACATTCTCGAACTTTGTCAAACGATGGCTTTCTTCTGGTGGGTCTGTAAAGAAAATATGTGGCAACATTGGGATAGGAAGAAAAACGAGAAAGAAGAACCACTTTCCAATCCCTTTTTGCCCCCCCTTTTTTTTTTTGGGGGGGGGGGTAGGAGAATTTTGTTGTTATATTGTGTTGGTGTGTTGTTACCCCCTTAATAGAGATGGATAGATGGAACAAGTTTTGAGATGTTGGCTGGTGATTAGGGTAAATGTCGGACATGTCCTTGTTTCTTGCACTGTGCACCTTCCCCTGTTAAGTTTAGATAGTTCTGTTGTCTTCATGGCAAAAAACAAATCTATAGCATTTAACTATGTTCAGTCTGAATGATTATTGTACTATTTCATCTTCAAATCATGTGAGACGTTAGCTTTTTCATCAAGAAAAAGTCATCAGTACTACTTTCTGTAAAGTTTTTTTGTGTATGTAAAATCTTAGCACGAAAGCAAACCTGTATAGTCCTGAGTGAATGTTGAAAGAAAGGCATGGTCTCTTTAAAAATCAGTGCTGTCATCGGGAATTCGTGTGTATATATGTATAATATATATATATATATGGGGGGGGATGGGGGGGTGTTTGTGTCTGTCTGTCTGTCTGTCTGTATCCTCTTAGAGGTTTAAACAACAGAATGAAAATGTGACACTATCTTATCCACAGATGAGATTAAAAAAAAAATTAATAAAATAAATAAAATAAATATAAAAAAAAAATATATATATATATATATATATATATGTGTATTGTGTGTGTGTTGTGTGTTGTGGTGTTGTGTGTTGTGTGTGGTTTACATCATTAGCAAATCTGCAGTTCTTACAGATTAACTTTTTGTATCAAAAATGCTATGGAATTGTTGCCAAAACAACAAGACGACTTATGCCTGTGAAATTCCCGTGGGAACAAAGGGCCACAACAGCACTCCTCCAACGGACTCGGTTCTGGGAGATTCTCTTCAGCTCGGCCCACGTCATTCCAGCTGCCTTCGTCTCTGCTTCAATGCTTCTGTGCCAGGTCTGTTTTGGTCGACCTACTTTCCGAAACAACAAGTAATGCCAACGACTTCTGTTCCAGAAGTGTAATATGCTGAATACTGATCCTAGGCCTTGTCCATGAATGGGGCTGAATAAGTACAGTTAGTCTGGAAGACTGTTCCAACGTGATGGCATTCCTATCTAGTGTTTGCTTTCGTTGATTCTTTTGTAGAAAAATGAATGGTGAAATATCCAGTGTATTTCTGCTTGTTTTGGGGTCTGTTTGTTGTTGTTTTTGTCGTTGGTTTTTTAGGGGTACTTTTTTTTTCTTTTTGAATGTTTAATCGATCCACTGGTTTAGGCAGAAGAGGTGGATCAGGGAGTGGTTTGATTTCGGTAAAGTTTTTTGTTTGTTGTTGTCGTTTACAATCTCACACTGACAGCCCAACAATTCCCGGTTATGGGACGAGTGAGTGTGTGGGTCTGTTCTGTACAAAGACGCCCTTGAAGCTCACTTAGCCAGACTTGTCTGAGTGTGAAATGAGTAAGAGAAAATCAGGAAATATGCTGGGTTGTTGTCCTATCCTCTACTTTATTCATTTCTTAAACTTCTGCAATGACAAAGACCAAAATGAAAAACAAACAGTTGGAGAAAAATAAAGGAGAAAGGATTTCCTGTCCCTGTCTTTATTCACAGCACGGCAGAATTTTCCAGAAGTCTCTGATGATCAGTATCTCCAGCAAACAGATCCATGTCTGAATCTTTTCGTGCACCTTACATTCTCATAGAGAATTTCCGTGTACACTTCTCTACATTTTAGTTTTCTCTCTAACAGTGTGACCACGTACAATCTGTATCAGGAGTGCATAAAATTTAACCAAATTCAAAATTGGCTATGTGCATTTACATACTGAGGGGAAAACATGACTGTCAGTCATGCATGTTTAGAGTGCTTTGCCACTGAGGATGATGTGTGATTTGCACTTAGCAGAAATAAAACTACTGGTTTAAACAAAATGTATCCAAGGCAACTGAAAACTGCTGAAAAGGAAAGTACTAATATATCCTTTTTCTAGCTCACTTTGTCAAACCTAACACATCCTCGACATGTTCACGTTAATGTTTGTGTCCAGTCTGCTACCAGTATCAAATACTTCACACAGATCGCCATGCAGTTCCCGTCAAGGTAGATCTTGAGTACTCTTTAAGAGAGCGAAGACTAAACAGATATATAAGCTTTTTTTTAATAACCAGCAATGTGCATCCGATTTCCATACAAAACTACCTTTAAAAAATTGGAAGAGATCCGTTTGAAAGGATGATATCATGTCAGTTTTGATCTAAACATATTCTCTCTTCTTTTGTACTAGGGGGGGCTTGGGGGGGTCGGCAGATGAAGCAAAAAGTTATTTTCAGCATTCTTTGTATTGTTAGGTGTATAAATTTCAATATGTTTATGCTGTTTTCCACACAGTTCCTAATAAGACTGGCTGACATACAGAATGGCATCACAGATGGTTTGTTTACTCATATAAGGACTTCTCCACTCTATAGAGCATGATATGTGTGCGTGTGTTTTTGAGTGCTATGTGTTTTTGCCTAAAGGATGTTGAAATGTTCGAATGTTGTTTGCCAGGAAAGCTTTTTCATTGGTAATAATTATGTCCAAGTGTGAACGGGTTCTTTTTATTCTGTTCACTAAACTTCTTTCCCCAAACCTCTTGCTTCAGCAGCACAAGCCGATGGCAATTGATGGTAGAAGGGGGAAGAGAAGACACCCAGTCTGATGCCAGTGAGGACTTCAAACCACACACTGTTGTCCATTTCTGTCCTAACCCAAGATCTGAAGTCTTTAAACATTTGCCCCGTGACTAAGACGAGTGTCTCTAGAATGCTACAGACCTTCTGTGTCTTTCAGACGGTAGATTATTTAACAGGATGGTTTGCTGCAGGCTAAGACCTCAGCAGCTAAAGGCACTGGAGTGTCTTCTCCTCAAATGTGCATGAGTGTTCACATTCTGTTTTCCAAAAGTATGATGGAACGCATGCTGAAGAAATTCTGCATGGGTTATTCCCAGAAGCTGAAATCAGATTTTTTTTTCTGTTTTACATTATCGTCACTGGTTACCTTTCTAATATATGATTCTTTACAATGCTGCTACGCTACTTTACCGCCATTTGTAGTGGGCGTTGAGTAGTTTAGAATTTTGTTCTGTGCGTTTATGTTCCTTTCCACTCGCTGAATGTTTGTGGGAAAACCTATTCAGATCCCCTAAAATCGATCAGAATACTTCAGTCACAGAGCTCTCAGGATCAGACCACTGTTACCTGGAATTCTTCAGGGTTACAATAAACAACCACCTCGGGCGAGGTGTTCACACAAACAACATATGCAAATAAAAACTTATGAAAACTATTAGTGTAAACAACCATAGAAACCTACGCGCCATGAAAGTTTGTTTTTAAAACCTTTCGACTGCTTAGAATGTAATTATGAGAATATATGACACAGGAGAGGCAAAAAGAAATTCAAATTTCAAAGGCAAACAAAAAAGCCAAACACCACCTCTCTTGAAAAACACAGGCTGAAATGTTTCTCTTTTTTTAGCCATTCTTGTTCCTATTGTTAAGTTCCGAGATAATGGACTAAGTAATCATGATGATGCAACCCCTGATGGACTTCATGTATTAAATGGAGTAACAGAAGTCCCCAGGGATGACTTCCCGAATGATTTGGCAACAGTCACAGGAACTGTATGACTTTTTCCAGCAGTCAAGAGGTTAAATTTAAATGACCAAAAGTTAATCCGATCTGCTCTCTAAAGACACCATTCAAATTCTAAGTTACACAGCGTTAAAGAAAGTTTAGTTGTTGTTATTTGTTTGGTTTGACAGCAGTATATTGTCACTGCTACCACTTTCGTTGCTTTCGTTTTTTTTCCTGCTGGTATGATAATTAAAACATCACTATTCAACTTTCTGCTGTGTTTGTTCTTGGTAGCGTTGGCGTGGAGTTGCTATTGTTGATGATGTTTCAGTATGTTGTTGTCGTAAAAATGTGATTAATGTTGCATTAATATGCTGCTGAGTGAATCTCCTTTCTTGTGCAACTGTCAGTTCAAACAGATGCGGTCCTTCTTTGCTTGAGGGGGGGGGAGTTGCTTTGGTTCTCTGATTTTTGTTTGTTGTTTCTGGAGGGAGCGCGCGCGCGCAACACACCACACACACACACACACACACACACACACACACACACACACACACCACGGCAACAACACACACACAACACGCTGCGTGCGCGCGCCACACAACCACACCACGCACACAATACACACGCACAAAACCGGTGCGCGC
>CM060316.1:38406877-38424377 GCA_030674155.1 Stramonita haemastoma
TAGTCTAAACAGTTAATGGGAATAAACCACTGTAAATTGGGGGGGGGGGGGAGTGAATTGTTAATGGTGTCGTTAAGCGGCTTGTTGTCGCAAACTAGTGGGGTTGAGCAGAGATAGACCCACTGCCTCCCTCCCTGTCCTGTCTGGGAGTGACGTGTGACATGCTGCCTGCCGCGCTGGAGGAAGAAGTGTGTGCATTCGGTGTGAAAACGCGTCAGTCACGACCTGGAAATAGTCGTGACGAAAGATTCCAAACCTGACCCTATCCGTTGTATCGGTGAGCCGAAGACTGGGGTCACACTCCCCGGTTTCTCCGGTCAAGTTCGGGGAAGTCCTCTTTTTTTCTGATCACAGTCATGACTGAGGTTTGGGGGAGGGGGGGGGTTGTTGTTTTTTAATTACTCTCTTTTCACTGCTGTTACTTCCATATGTACATGTATACGTACAGTGCAGAGCGTACGTCTTTCCATTTCCCTCTTCATTTTATCAATATTTTAACTGTTATTATTATCATTCTGTTTTTATCATAAGGGGTTTTTTTGGTTTTTTTCATTAATTTTCTTATTAAATTTATTAATTTTATTATTTATTTTTTGTTTATATATTTCACTTTATTGTATTTTTCCACAAACTTTTTTTAAATATCCCCCCCTAACCCCGTCTGTATATACTTTATGTGAAGGACGTAAAATGAATGACTACATTCATACATACATACATACATACATCATACATACATACTGATACATACATACATACATACATACATACATACATACATACATACATACATACATACATACATACATACATACATGCACATTCATTTCATTTCATTTCATGTTGTTTATAGCCCCAACAATCACGAAGGCCATATCAGGGCTAGCTGTCACCTCATATCCATTGCAGCAACTCCAATCATATTCAACACAAGTTCAAAATCAATAGTATCTAACACCTTGAAATATTTTCACATCGCCAACCTGAAAAAAAAACAAATGACAAAGTATCTTAAATACTTTATTCCATAAGGCCAATAAAACCAGTCCGTCTTGAGGACGCCGCAATTCTGCTTAATTGAGCAACCAAAAAAATGCTTTTCAATTTAAGGGTAATGAGCACTACTGTTTACAAAAAAAAAGTATACAGAACAAATACCATATTATGGGCGAAGAAGACTGCAGAATGGACACCCTGTGCCCATCCCAGTCTGTATGATGATAACACTACCTTGTTGCCAAAACAAAACAATACAAGCAAGATACATACCTATAACGTCATGAAGAGGAAGTATTTGTATGATTTGCTCTAAAGGAACAGACATGACAGTGGATTGGTGAGGCAGATAGAGGATAAGCAAGGGAGATAACAAACGGGTCAGAAAAAAAGACCGAGACACAGACAGTCACAGAAAAAGGGGTGAATTGCTAGGACAGAATTTCCAGAACGTGGGGATGCTGGCTAGCTTTACCACCAAAAACATGTTTAAAAGCCTTCAGTATCCCCACGGGGTGGGGGGGGGGGGGAATATGTGTGTGTGTTGATAGATAGATAGATAGATAGAAGATAGAAGATAGATAGATAGATAGATAGATAGATAGATAGATAGATAGAGAGAGAGAGAGAGAGATATAGAAGATAGAAGATGATAGAGAGATAGATAGATAGATAGATAGATAGATAGATAGATAGATAGATAGAGAGATAGAGAGTAGAGAGATAGAGATGAGAGAGAGAGATAGATAGATAGATAGTAGATAGGTATAGTAGTGTAGTAGTAGATAGATAGATAGATAGATAGATAGATAGATAGATAGATAGATAGATAGATAGATGATTGACAGAGACTGACTGACTGACTGAACTGACAGACAGACAGACTGACAGACAGACAGACAGATAGATAGATAGATAGATGATAGATAGATAGATAGATAGATAGATAGAAGATAGATAGATAGATAGATAGATAGATAGATAGATAGATAGACAGACAGACGACAGACAGACAGACAGACAGACAGACAGACAGACAGATACATGATAGACAAAATAGACTTCTGGAGGCGTTCTTGTCCTTTCATGCAAGTTTAAGTCTGGGCTGTGCCATTGTCGCCCTTGTCTACTAACAAACGTCACAGAGCATGAGCGTGTCAGTCTCCCCAGAGACCTTTGTGAGCGACAAATACAGACTTACCTGTGTCAGAGTGGGTGGGTTAACTGTCTGTTTTGATTATCCTACCAGGACCTCCCTCCTGGAGGGGGGGGGCAATTTAAACACACACACACACACACACACACACACACACACACACACACACACGCACACATGCCCTTTCTCAGCCCCAATCTCAGTAACAAGGAGAAACAATACTCATGAATATGTATGACTAAAGTCAACCTTGCTATAAAAAAAAAATAATAATAATAATAATAATAAAACAGCCAGTGTCGACGTCAACAACTGTACAAGCTGTCCAGGATTCGAAGTTTTGCAGGTCGGTCTGTTTGACCGTAAACAAAAACAAGGGCTAATAGTCATCAGCATCACCTTGTCCCATCGTTGACAGCTTGTTTGCTTCACTCGTGCCTCTTTTGGGAGTATTTCCTGCTGCCTGGGAGATCCTTGTGGTGTTTGTGCTCAGCGATGCCTCTGCAGCTAAACTTGCTGTTACGTGAAATCATAGTGTTGCTTGTGCTGCCTCTGAATGGAAATAACATGTCTGGACAGTATGAAGTCCCGACGTTCGAGCCGCACACTTCTGTTCCAACAACTACTCCTACTATGACTACTACTACTACTACTACTACACAGAGGTAAGCTGTAAAAAGGTCGTAAAAGTTTGGGGGTTTTAAGGAACTGTCAGCGATTTTCGTGCTTGTGACAAAGCAGACGAGAAGAGAGATGCGGGTGGAGAGAGCTAGCTAGCTAGATATGCACAGGATTGTTGGGGGAAATCACAAAGACAGTGAGTGTGACAAGTTGTAGCTGTGGGTATCCCGGCTTGAACGTCCCTGTGGATTGTGTCCAAAGGCCTCTCTCTCTTACCCCAACCGGAATACCCTGGGGAACATAAGCACACAGGGAATAGGAAGTTTGCTTGTGTGCTTTTGCAAGCGTTTCCTCCATGAAGGTGCCATACCTGTGGAAAAGAAAAGGGATTTGGGATGAGAATTGAATGTGCACGAAATTGTTGGGAAAGATCACCAGAAGGGTACATGAAAATGCACTTTCGTCGTTTCTTACAAAAGAATGGACAGATTGTTTTTTTCAAAGATTTTCACAAAGATTAACTCCAGCACTTTAGTCATTTCTTACAAAAGAATGGACAGATTGGGTTTTTTTCAAAGATGTTCACAAAGCTGAACTCTAGCGTCTTTAAAGCTATGACAATTGTAAAAGAAAACATCAGTGTTGTGATCGATCACGTTAGTCCTAGATTGTTGAAAACGCCTCTGACTTGTGAGAACTCTGTGTGTGTGTGTGTGTGTGTGTGTGTGTGTGTGTGTGTGTGTGTGTGTGTGTGTATGTGTGTGTGTGTGTGTGCGTGCGTGCGTGCGTGTATGTATGTATGTGTGTGTGTGTGTGTGTGTGTGTGTGTGTGTGTGTGTGTGTGTGTGTGTGTGTATAGACGGCATCACGGAGGGTGATGTACCGATCATTAAGGGGATGAAACTCGACCAAGTGTGAAAACAAAAACGCAGGCCCCTACTGCAAAATGTTCTTAATGCCCCTATCTAACGTGTTCATAGAATTATTTTTTTGTTTGTTTGCTGTTGTTTTTCTTTTGTTTGATCTTATCATCAGGAGTCATGTTCACTATGACCAAAATGTTACAAAATCTTCAGCGGTGTCCCAACGGTCTGCAGGACCAGGGGAGAGGTGAAGATGAAGACTAAGATGGTGTACGGGATAGCTTGATTTCGTATTCATTCTCCACAGCCAGTTGCTCATTTGTGTAATGTGTGGTCAAATGTGTGAAGTGACATGCTGCGTTCATTCTTACCTTTCATTTGTAAAGATCTGATTATTTCACACACAAAAACCAGCAATAATATTTCCCAACAGCAAGCCTTGGGTGACAAAAGTACTCAAATATGACGGGATAGCCTACTGGTCAGAACATTGCACTCGCAGTTTGACGACCCGGGTCCGTTCGAGAGGATTTTACCCCTAGTGTTATTAACATCAGTACTGACTCCAGTCTCCCCAAAAGTCCTTCGGATGAGACTATGAACCGAGGCCCCGTGTGCGAACGCACGCAGAACATCTTGCACACACACTAAATCCTGTTCTGCTTTTCGTATGAGTCGTCCATTGTGTGCCGGTGGGAACAGATGACAAGATTTACAAAACTGCATACACACAGGGACTTGATGTAAAATATTAAAAAAAATAAATAAAACACGAGTGCTTATTCCATTATCCTCGATGCAAAAGAATAAATAAATAAATAAATAAATAAACAAATAATTTTTTCACTGAAAAGAAAATAGTGTTTCAAGGTGGCAATGGAATGATTTAACAAAATAATACAGGAAAAAGTTCACAAAGATATAAGGGAGGGTAAAAAAACCAACCATACAAACAGAAGGTTGAAAAACAGTTTCAAATGGGTCATAATAATTATTATTATTATTATTATTATTATTATTATTATTATTATTATTATTATAATAATACATAGAACTTATATAGCGCTATATCTTGTAAAAAGAAATCAAAGCGCTTAACAAATCAAAGCGTACGGCAAACGAACATACACACACACACATACACACACTTACACACACACACACACACACACACACACACACACACACACACACACACACACATATATATATATATATATATATATATATATATATATATATATATATATATATATATATATATATATATATATACACACATACACACATACACACTCACATCCACCCACCACCTTACACACACACGCACGCACGCACGCACGCACACACACACACACACACGCACGCACACACACACACACACACACACACACACACACACACACACACACACACACACACACACACACAATCACTGACCGATGGTGACCAGTCTTGTGGGGCCTTGACCTTCACGTCACGGTTCAGTGCAACTCCGAAAAACACATGAACCCGGATACACCCTCATGTCATAACAACACACACACACACACACACACACACACACACACACACACAACACACACACACACACACACACACACACACAACAAAAAAAAAACACACACACACATACACATACACACACATACACACACACAAACACACACATACATACACATACACACACACGTACACACACATACACATACACACACGTACACACACACACACACACACACACACACACACACACACACACACATATATATATATATATATATAATATATATATATATATATATATATATATATATATATATATATATATATATATTAGTGCTGGCTCCACTCTCCCCCAAAGTCCTTCGGATGAGACTATAAACCGAGGCCCCAGGTATGAACACTCGCATAATATCTTGCACACACGTTAAATCCTGTTCCGCTTTTCGTAAGAGTAGGCCATCGCGTGCCGGTGGGAACAGATGACATTAATAAAACTGCATACATACGGGGACTGGATGTAAAAAAAAAAAAGCACAAGAGTGCTTATCCCATTATCCTCGATATAAAAGAATTTTTTTAATAAATAAATCAAACACACTCACACAAACACACACACAAACAAACAAACTCTCATACTCACACACATGCACACAAACACTCATCTCTCTCTCTCTCTCTCTCTCTCTCTCTCTCTCTCTCTCTCTCTCTCTCTCTCTCTCTCTCTCTCTCCTCTCTCTCTCTCTCTTCTCTCTCTCTCTCCCCTCTCTCTCTCTCTCTCTCTTCTCTCTCTGGGGGGACGGATAGCCTAGTGGTCAGAACATTGCGCTGGCAATTTGACGACCCAGGTTCGAGTCCGGTCGAGGAGATTTTTCTCCTGGAGTTAATATCAGTGCTGACTCCACTCTCCCCAAAAGTCTTTCGGATGAGACTTTAAACCGAGGCCCCGTGTGCGAACGCACGCAGAACACACGCAGCACACGTTAAATCCTGTTCTGCTTTTCGTAAGAGTAGGCCATCGTGTGCCGGTTGGAACAGATGACATTTACAATACTGCATACACACGGGGACTGGATGCAAAAAAAGCACAAGAGAGCTTATTCCAATATCCTCGATATAAAAGAATAAATCAAATCAAATCAAATCAAATCTTCTCTCTCTCTCTCTCTCTCTCTCTCTCTCTCTCTCTCTCTCTCTCTCTCTCTTCTCTCTCTCTCTCTCTCTCTCTCTCTCTCTCTCACACACACACACACACACACACACACACACACACACACACATACGCACGCACGCGCACACACACATACATACATACATACATACCATACATACATACATACATACATACATACATACATACATACATACATACATACATACATACACACACACACTCACTCACTCACTCACTCACTCACTCACTCACTCACTCACTCACTTATATACACACATACATATGCACAACCTCAGGCTGACTTGACGCCGTGAGTAAGACGCCATGAGTAAACAGAGTCTAAATGAAGTCGGCTGTCTACTATATTTTACAGGGATGTAATTCTGCCTAATATCCTCTACCACTGGACAGCATAACACAAAATGTACTTCATCCTCAGGAGCTTGCTAACATAATGGGCACAGTAACCTGGGGTCATCAACATCATCTTTATCTCTGTATCTGAATTTATTAACATTTACATCTGATACACCAAGTCTAAACTTGGACATCAGAGAGAGAGATTGTATTGTATTGTATTGTATTGCATTGTATTGTATTGTATTGTATGGTATGGTATGGTATGGTATTGTATTGTATTGCTTTTTAATTTGGGCATGGTATAGTATTGTTTTGTATTCTATTCACACCCGGGGCAGATTTCTCAACCGTGAGAGCAAACGCTCTAACCACCAGAACGCTGGTATACTAAAACAAAAACACAAAAAAAGTATTTTTAAACCTCTGTACAGACCCGTTTCATGAATCCAAACCTCACGGGAAAGCACGCGGGGGGGCGGATAGCCTAGTGGTCAGAACATTGCGCTGGCAATTTGAAGACCTGGGTTCGAGTCCGGTCGAGGAAATTTTCTTCCTGGAGTTAACATCAGTGCTGACTCCACTCTCCCCAAAAGTCCTTCGGATGAGACTTTAAACCGAGGCCCCCGTGTGCGAACGCACGCAGAACATCTTGCGCACACGTTAAATCCTGTTCCGCTTTTCGTAAGAGTAGGCCATCGTGTGCCGGTGGGAACAGATGACAAGATTTACAAAAACTGCATACACACGGGGACCGGATGAAAAAAAAGCACATGATTGCTTATTCTGTTATCCTCGATATAAAAGAGTAAATAAATAAATAAACGCCACAGTCAGTGGCTGCGCGCGATGACTCACTAATGTTGACCCAGCATAGCCTTCCCAGGGTGTCATGTTATGTATTAAGCAGTTCGCGAAGCGGCCTATACATACCTGTAGAGTAGGGTTTTTTTTTTAGAAACCCGTAACCCAAAACCACACACAGTCTCACATCAATTTGCTCTCTCTCTCTCTCTCTCTCTCTCTCTCTCTCTCTCTCTCTCTCTCTCTCTCTCTCTCTCTCTCTCTCTCTCTCTCTCTCTCTCCTCTCTCTCTCCTCTCTCTCTCTCTCTCTCTCTCTCTCTCTCTCTCTCTCTCTCTCTCTCTCTCTCTCTCTCCAAAAAATACCCTTTGTATTTAGTATTTGCTTGTTCGTTCGAAAGTATTTCCTTATCTATTTTCATATTGGGTACATTTGCAACTTTTCATGTATATTGGTGGGGTTTTGTTTGCTTGTTTATCTTTTGTTTTGGGTGTGTTGGGGGGGGGGAGGTGGGGGGGGGAGTCTTTTCCGAGGGCTGGATGTAAAAAAGCAATCTTTGCTTATTCTATTACCCTCTTTGAATAAAGAAAAGAAAGTTTTCTCCTTTCCTTCACATTCCCTCTCGGTGTCTGACCTTCAGAGACCCTGGTTGCCACTCTGGCTGTCACGGATCTAGTTCAACGATACGCTCCACTGGCCTGCAACAGAGCCAGCGTTGTGCTACACAGCTATTCACTGATATGATGATGGCTGCTTTTTAACTGGCTTGCTGCACAGCCAATTGAATCGCTGAGCGCGCTGTCGTTTCTGTATCCTGTTTCAAAGATTTATTTATTTATTTATTTATTCTTTTATATATTTATTCTTTTATATCGAGGATAACAGAATAAGCAATCATGTGCTTTTTTTCATCCGGTCCCCGTGTGTATGCAGTTTTGTAAATCTTGTCATCTGTTCCCACCGGCACACGATGGCCTACTCTTACGAAAAGCGGAACAGGATTTAACGTGTGCGCAAGATGTTCTGCGTGCGTTCGCACACGGGGCCTCGGTTTAAAGTCTCATCCGAAGGACTTTTGGGGAGAGTGGAGTCAGCACTGATGTTAACTCCAGGAAGAAAATTTCCTCGACCGGACTCGAACCTGGGTCTTCAAATTGCCAGCGCAATGTTCTGACCACTAGGCTATCCGCCCCCATCACATGACGTCATCAGCTGCTCCGGGAATTTGAGATTTCTCGCCCCTCCCACCCCTCCCCCACTGCCACTTCCTCCCAAAAAAACCAAGAAAAACAGCAGAAGAGAAAACCTGTGTGGGTGGCATCCCAAGACGTGAGCAGGTTGGGTAACTTTTTGTTGTTGACATACGTGTGCTTTAAAAAAAATATGATAATAATTATCGCGGTGGGATTTTTTGCTGGTTTGTTTCTGTAGGAGGAGAGAAGGTGGGGGGAGGGGGGTGCTGTCTTACCCTGCCCCACCAAAACTTTCTCAGAAACGTTTCCTTGTCGTTTCTTTTCTCTGTATCTGTACTTGTGAAGAAAAGATTTTTTTTAACCCTTTCCCACCTCCCCTAGTTTGTAACCTTTTCTGGGGTAGTCCGATATCTCAGTACTTGGCTGACAGGATGCAAGCGTGTGGCAACCGTTTCATTGGCTGTGTGTGACACCTCTTGTGTCACGCACGCACGCACAGAGAGAGAGAGAGAGAGAGAGAGAGAGAGAGAGAGAGGAGAGAGAGAGAGAGAGAGAGAGAGAGAGAGAGAGAGAGAGGAGGGGGGGGGGGGGGTAGGATGAAAAAAAAAATTGTGTAATCTTACCCACAGTATATAATCATTTGACTTGATTTGACTTCACATGCTCTCTCTCTCTTTCTCTCTGTTGTAACATAAAGGGGTACAAAATACAAATAGTCATTCATTCATCAGACCTGATTAGTTTTATTTCAGTTCCTGCTGATAATAATCATCATTACAACATCAAAAAATGACATCATTCCTTCATCGTTTCTTTTTTTTCTCTCTCTCTCTCTTTCTCTGTCTTTTCAACGTCGACAGCGCAACCCCTCCCAGGCAAGAAGACATCGAGACCTTTGTCACACTCAACACGACCAACGTGACAGAAATCCGCCAGAAGTTTCCGGGCTATTTCAGGACCTTCCAAGAGCAGGAGGCTTTGACAGAGGCCAACCTCAACCTGCCGGTGCCCGTGACCAACGTGTCCAGTGTCTACAGACGGTGCTTCACCAACGGCTATTGCGAGCTGAAGGGCGCTGCTGCCTTCGCCACCAACACCAACACCCCCTCTCCCCAGGGTGGTGGCCCCCCCAGGGCCAGGCGTGAGATCAGTGGCTCACCCAAGTGTCAGCTGGACGACTTTAAACAGAAGGAGTTGTCCTTTCATGGGTGCTGCGTATCGTAAGTTTTGACTTTTCTTTCTTTCTTTTATTCTTTTATATCGAGGATAACAGAATAAGCAATCATGTGCTTTTTTTCATCCGGTCCCAGTGTGTATGCAGTTGTGTAAATCTTGTCATCTGTTCCCACCGCCACACGATGGCCTACTCTTACGAAAAGCGGAACAGGATTTAACGTGTGCGCAAGATGTTCTGCGTGCGTTCGCACACGGGGCCTCGGTTTAAAGTCTCATGACTAGGGTGGGGAGGGGGGAAGGGAGGGGGGGGGTTGTAGTGTGTGTGTTGTGTGTGTGTTGTAGTACTGTGTGTGTGGGGGTGGGGGTGGGGTGTTGTAGTGTGTTTGTGTGGGTGGGTGGGTGTGGGTGTTGTAGTGTGTGTTGTGTGTGTTTTGTGTTAGTGTGTGTGTTGTAGTGTTTGTGTGTGTTGTGTGTGTGTGTGTGTGTGGTGTGTAGTTGTGTGTGTGTGTGTGTGTGTTGTGTGTTTGTAGTGTGTGTGTATTTGTTGTAGTGTGTGTGTGTGTGTGTTGTGTGTGGTAGTGTTTGTAGTGTGTGTGTGTCTGTGTTGTGTGTGTGTGTGTGTGTGTCAAATCAAATCAATTTTTTTCTTTCCAGATGGTACATTGAATAAGCATTGATTTATTTGCTTTTTTTCCATCAAGCCTGTGTGTGTGTGTGTGTGTGTGTTTGTGTTTGTTGTGTGTGTGTGTGTGTGTGTGTGTGTGTGTGTTGTATTGTGTGTGTGTATGTCTGTCTGTCTGTGTGTGTTGTTGGGGTGGGGGTATATGTGGGGGGGAGGGATTGCTTGTTGTGTGGGGGTTGGGGATGGAAGGACGGGGTTGTGTGTATGCGTTTGTGTGTGTTTATTTGTTGCGTGTGTGTGAGTATGTGTGTGTGTTTGTGTGTGTGTGTGTGTGTGTGCGTGTGTGTGTGTTGTGTGTCGTGTGTGTGTGTGGTGTGTGTGTGTGGTGTGTGTGTGTGTGTTTGTGTGTTGCGGGGTGTGTGTGAGTTGTGATTGTTGCGTGTGTGTTGTATGTGTGTGTTTTTATGTGTGTGTTGTGTGAGTATGTGTGTGTGTTTGTATGTGTGTATGTGTGTGTGAGAGTGTGTGTGTGTGTGTGTGTGGGTGGGAGGGGGAAGGGATTGTTTGTTGTGTGGAGAGTGGGGGCGGAAGGAGCGGGTTGTGTGTATGCGTTTGTGTTTATTTTTTACGTGTGTGTGTGTCTGTGTGTGTGTTTATCTATGTGTGTGTTTTAATATAGACTATATATGTGTGTATATATATAGAGAGAGAGAAAGATACAGACAGACAAACAAACAGACAGACAGACAGACAGACAGACAGACAGACAGACTAAAAACAGCAACACAAATATTCCGTCGCCAACTCTAAAATCATTATTGATTTAAGCTTATATTTCTTTTGTATGCAGAGTAAGCAAAAAATACGAGGCATGAGCTTCAAAAAGAGATGCTATATGTTCGTTCCAACAAATGCATGCAAGCATAAAAGACAAACGAAATATATTTGATATCAATATGTAGAACAACCACTGAAATCGTTATTTCTCTAAACTCAACACTAAGAGAGAGAGGGGGGAGAGACAGACAGACAGATGGCAGAGACAGAGACAGACAGCAGAGACAGAGACACAGACAGACAGACGACGAGAGACAGAGACACAGGGAGAGACACAGGGAGAGACATAGAGACAGAAAAACACAAAGAAACAGAGAGAAGAGAGAGAGAGACAGAGAGACATAGAAAGACACAATGAGCGAGAGGTTCATACACATACAGCCTGTCAACTCTGAGAGTTTGTACCATTATAGTTTGTAGAACCAGAGGCGGGGGTAGCTTAGTTGTTAAAATGTCTTACTCGACATCTGACTGTGACTGAGTGAGGGTCAGGGTTCCATTCTATGCGGTGGCCCTTCAAGAGACTGTTTACCCTGGAGATAAGATCGGTGGTCTAGCGGTTACTCACCTGCCTAGAAAGCGTGTGTGCTGGTTCGATCCCCGTTTGCGCCCGGAACCTTTATCCCCATTCACTAGACCGTGAGTGGTCGTCTGGGTGCTAGTCTTTCGGGGGAGACAATAAACCGACGTCCCGTGTGCGACACGCGTTTAGCACACGTCAAAGAACCCACGGCAACAAGAGAGTTATCCTTGGCAAAATTCGTTAGGAAAAAAATCACACTGACAGGGAAACAAATACACATGCAGACTGGAAAAAAAAAAAAATAATAATAATGGGCGACGCTGCTCTTGTGATGCATGACACACTCTTTCGGGAAGACAGCTTGGATTTCGCGCAGAGAAATTCTGCCGTGACTGAAAGTGGTATGCAATACAATACAATACATACAATACAATACAATACAATACAAACAATACAAACACAACACAACACAACAATAAAGATTGGCACCAAATCCATGCACAAACACATGCACACACGCACGCACGCACACACGCACACACACGCACCACACACACACACACGCAACACACGCACGGACACAACACACGCACCAGCACGCACGCACGACACACACCACACACACACACACACACACACACACACACACACCACACACACACACACCACACACACACACACACACCACACACACACACACACCTCTGAAAGCCCTTCGGAGACAGTCAGGGCCCCGTGGCGAATGCAGAGGGATGCAGCACATCTTGGACACGCTTGACAAACCTGTCCACTTTTCGGAAAAACGATGCCCTAAATATGACTATTGATGGGGATCAAATCAACATACCTAGCATGCACCCTGCGCCCTGAAGAGAGGAATGAGCTCCACCAAATTCGGCTGACTTAGGAGACTCTATCTGAAAAAAATACGAATGGAGTTTGTTGCTTCAACGACTTCTCTAGAAGTTAAGGTAGAAGTCCAGTTAAAGCTAGTTGTATGTTGGTTTGTCATTTGGGTGGATCGGTGTTCTAGGTGGTATCGCGCCTTGCCTAGAAAGCAAAAAGTTCGGGTCGGAGTGTGCATTTGTTCGTGCCCTGTTTGGGCCCAAAACTTTTTCCACATCCATTAGACCCTGAGTGGTGGTCTGGGCGCTAGTCTTTTGGATGAGACGATAAACTGAGGTCCCGTGTGTTACACATCACTATTTAGCGCACGTAAAAGAACCCACGACAACAAGGGGGTTGTCACTGGCAAAATTCTGTAGACAAAAGCGACTCTGATAGGGACACAAATACAGTTGCATCCAGGAAAAAGAAAAAAAAATGGGTAGGCGCTGCACTTGTGGCGACGCGCTCTCTCTCCCCAGGGAGAGCAGCCCGAATTTCACGCAGAGAAATCTGCTGTGACATAAAGGGGTGCAAAATACAAAATACATGAATCTTCTGTGCGTTGCAGGCACTCTCTGCTTCAAGCACCCTCGTCACTGCAGACAGCAGAACCCGGGCAGAAAGGCAGCGTGCGGGTGGCTCAGTTCCCTGCCTTCAGGCAGTTCTTCGAATTCCAGCAGTGCTGGTAAGTACGATGCATCCCTCCCTCCCTCCCCACCCCTCCCCTCCCCTCCCCATCCCTGGAGATGCCAGGGATCTTTCAGTTTAAGCAGCATCCCTCCACCTTGTGGAACGTGTGTGTTAGAGATCCCGTCTGTTCTGTCCCCTTCTTTCTTTCTTTCTGCCTTGTTCCTTTTTTCTTTCTGTCCCCTCCTTCTTGTCCACATTCTGCCATCGTGATCAGTTTTCATGCTTTTTTTTTTGTCTAGAAAGACTTACCAGATAACAGTGTAGTATCTCACATTGAGGTCGGATGCGCAAGGCCTGACTTTGTCGGGCGCCTAACGGCAGCGTAATGCATTTTCGCTTATTTGACAGACAACAGATGGATCGGTGGTCTACAGGTAATAGATGAATCGGTGGTCTAGATGTAACACGCCTGTCTTGAAAGCGAAAAGTCTGGGTCGGAGTGTGCGGTGGTTCGTACCCCGTTTGGGCCCAAAACTTTTCCCCCATCCATTGCATCATGAGTGGTGGTCTGGGTGCTAGTCCTTCAGATGAGACGATAAACCGAGGTCCCGTGTGTAATACATTATTTAGCGCACGTAAAAGAACCCACGGCAACAAAAGGGTTGTCCCTGGCAAAATTCTGTAGAAAAAAGCCACTCTGATAGGGAAACAACAGACAGAAAAAGAAGAAAAATTGGGTAGGCGCTGCACTTGTGGCGACGCGCTCTCCTCGGGGAGAGCAGCCCGATTTCATGCAGAGAAATCTGCTGTGACATAAAGTGGTATAACTGAATAATGAATGGATAAATAAATAAATAAATAATAAATAAATAAATAAATAAATAAACAAATAAATAGATAAATAGTTGTTGTCTGAGCGTTCGAAAAAGAAGATGGTTGTAAGGCGCTTGGTCGTCTCTGTGAGTGTTTTTTTTTCATTCCTGAGAGAATGGGGTGGAGTTTTGACTCCAATGATTACATTTCTCGTGTTTCTTAGTTCCTGGCGTATGATCTGTTGGGGGGAGTGCTTGGGTTTTGGTTTTGGGTTTTTTTTGTTGTTGGTTTTTTTTGTTTTGTTTTGTCGTTGTTGTTTTGGGGGGCTGATTTGAGTATCATTCTGTTGGTGTATGTTTTTTGTTCATTTTCTCCTAGGAGTATCAGAGATTTTGCGGGGGGAGAGAGTTGTGTGTTTTCTTGTTTGAATTTCTAAGAAAAGTCGGCATTTTGGCATGAAATACGTATCCTATTTTCAAGATTAGTATTCTTTTTATCTCGGAAAAACGATAACACTTAAAACTGTCCCCAAAATTAGAACACGCATGCGATTTTCTTCTCTTCTCTTTTTTTTCTGAGAGAGAGAGAGAGAGAAGAGAGAGAGAGAGAGAGAGAGAGAGAGAGAGAGAGGAGAGAGAAGAGAGAGAGAGAGAGAGAGAGAGAGAGAGAGAGGAGAGAGAGAGAAATCAGCTGGTTTCCTGACTATGAAATATACTCGTGTATTTTTTTTCCCCCCAATGCAATATTTTTGGTCTCACTTTCTTGTTCTTCTTTTTGTTCCTTTTGGTTCAAATAGTTCTTATTGAGAATTTGGAACAAACATTGAAAACAACAGCATTTAATTAAGAATCATAGCAACAAACAAGCTTGTAGCTTGTCACTAAGTGTGCTCAATTTAACGATGTAAATTAACAATTGATTTAATTTTGGTCCTTTGACACACAGCCAGGCCCAGAACTGCGAGGGTGCCAGTGCTCGCAGACGTACTACGTGGTGACGGCGGTGGTGGTGGTGCACAGTACCCTGGAACCACCCTGTACGGCATAGGCCATGTGCGGGTGCCTGGCTGCTGCAAGTGTCTCAACATCAGCCCCTTCCACAAGAAAGAGTTGGAGCGAAGAGAGCGAGCGAAGAGCGAGAGAGAGAGCGAGAGAGAGAGAGAGAGAGAGAGAGAGAGAGAGAGAGAGAGAGAGAGAGAGAGAGAGAGAGAGAGAGAGAGAGGAGATTTGATTTGATTTGATTTGATTTGATTTTGATTTAGTCTTTTTTATCGAGGATAATGGAATAAGCACTCTTGTGCTTTTTTTGCATCCAGTCCCCGTCTGTATGCAGTCTTGTAAATGTCATCTGTTCCCACTGGCACACGATGGCCTACTCTTACGCAAAGCGGAACAGGATTTAACGTGAGTGAGAGAGAGAGAGAGAGAGAGAGAGAGAGAGAGAGAGAGAGAAGGAGAGAGAGAGAGAGAGAGAGAGAGAGAGAGAGAGAGAGAGAGATGCGTGCCCGCAAAAGTAATAGAATAAAATAAAATAAGTTTTGAAAAAAAGAAAAGATGCGTGCGCGCACACACATACCCACACGATGTTCTGTATGCGTTCGCACACGCGGCCTCGGTTTGTAGTCGCATCCAAAGGACTCTGACATTCAGTTCGATTTTTTTTTTGCCAAACTGGGAAGAAAGGGTGAGGCTGGGAATCGAACCCAGAACCTCAAGGTTTAGTTGTTAGGTAGGCAAACGTCCTTAACATTCTGAGGAGCAGATGCTCTAGTATTCATTAAACGGGAACGAGATGTCAGTACGACGCAAAGTGGTATGTTTGAGTTTTATGGTGTTTGATTTATTATTATTTGTTATTTTGGTGATACTTTTTTAACCCGTAGGATTATGAATTAAGTTGTGCTTTTTTTGCATCCTACCCGACCGAATATGTCTTGTATTTTCTCGGTACTGGCACAGTGGCCTCTGTTACGCTGAGGCGGATTTTTGATTGTTTTTTTTTTTTGGGGGGGTTGAAAATCTAATGTAGAAGAGTAACTGAATAACAGGATATTGAGCATTGTGCATATAAAGTCGCTTTGGAAGAGGATTACATGCAGGGAACAATGACAAGATTACAGAAGGAGACACACATGAAAATGAATAATAGAGACACAGATACCAACGAGAGCAACAGACACACACGACCACACACACACACACACACACACACAACAACAAACATAATATAAATATATATATAAATATATAATATATATTATATATAAAACACAGGGTGTTATCATATTTCGAATAAGATCAATCAACATCATCAATCAATGAAATGTAGGAGAGGGGAGAATTGCCGCAAAAGTATAGAAAAATTTAATAAATAACACAAAAACAACAAACATCACGCGCACACACATACCCACAACCAGTTCGTTCGCGCCCGCGCGCCGGTGTAAGCTCGACATCTAAAGGACTTATTGCAATCATTTTTTTTTCCTTTAAATCTGAGAGAACAATGTTTAGCTGGATTCCAACCCTGAACTGTTTTTGGTTATGAATAGGACAAAGTAGCCATCAGCAGCAATTCTTGCGTCCTACTGTCTCATTTCACACTTTCTATTCGTGAGGGTATGCACTGTATCACAATGTTTGGTAACTTTGGTTTTAAGAGATGAGGTAATTGACTTATATCACCTTGTATTGTTCATATACTATATTTTGAGAATTCTGTCCTGTAGTTATCAAGAGTCTTGTAAGAAAAAGTTGATGTAGTGCCTAACCGACCGAAATAAATTGTTTTTTTCGGAAATTGCAAAAGGTATAATGTTCGTGGGGGGTTAATTTTTTTTTTAGTGATGGTTGTATCAATCTAAGGTTTGTGAAAATTGCTTAACTATCATTTCAAAATAAGTCCCTACACATTTAAAACCTGTTCGCTTTTGTGTGAGATAGCCATTACTCCGATTGCGACACCAGAATTTCATAACTGCGAAACATTGGTCATTACGTATGAACAGATTGAAATCAGAATGACCAAGACACAGCTCAGTCAGCCCCCAATCACACATCTTTGTCAAGTATACCACTTTTGTATTTATTTGTTTTTTTTTTATATTTTTATATATTTATAATATATTTTATATATCTATCATATATCATATACTCAACTCACATGAGGCTTATCCCCACTTACTTCGCAACGACACGCAATATAACTAGCATAACTAATCTGAATGCTAGGGGCAGAATTCATCAAGTAATAGAACAAAGCTGTTGTAAGACAAACACACACACACCCCGCGCCACACCGCGCACACAAACACACATAACACACACGCACCACCCACGCACACACC
>CM060316.1:38434377-38461877 GCA_030674155.1 Stramonita haemastoma
TACCTTTACCTTTATACCAGGGTAAGAACAAAATTGTCATTCCCCCATGTTTTACTGGCCTTTACCTTTACTTTTATACCAGGGTAAGAACAAAATTGTCATTCCCCCATGTTTTACTGGCCTTTACCTTTACCTTTATACCAGGGTAAGAACAAAATTGTCATTCCCCCATGTTTTACTGGCCTTTACCTTTACCTTTATACCAGGGTAAGAACAAAATTGTCATTCCCCCATGTTTTACTGGCCTTTACCTTTACCTTTATACCAGGGTAAGAACAAAATTGTCATTCCCCCATGTTTTACTGGCCTTTACCTTTACCTTTATACCAGGGTAAGAACAAAATGTCATTCCCCCAGTTTTACTGGCAAGAATCATTGTACCCATCACAGATGTGAAGTTTGTTTGCTGTAGGATGAAATGTAGCTGTTCTGCTGTCTTTTCTCTTGTAAAAAAAATGTTTCGATTATTCAGGACACAGCACTGGAGGTACATGGGTGCAGGTAACCTATACTACTTCCCCATCATATCAAAAGGGATAATAGAAAGATAGTCGAAGGTAACGAAATTCAACAATGGTGATTTTGTTTTAAATCTAGAAAGCAGTAGCTTACAACGACAACATATATGTATTAAAGTGGTATGAATAAATAAATGAATAAATATTTGTGTTGTTCTACTGTTTTTCATGTTCTATACTTTGTTGTTCTAGTTTTGCAGTTCTAATTTTGTTGTTCTACTTCTGCAATTCTATATTTTGTTGTTCTATGTTTTTGCAGTTCTATATTTTGTTGTTCTAGTTTTCAGTTCTATACTTTGTTGTTCTACGTTTTGCAGTTCTATATTTTGTTGTTCTACGTTTTGCAGTTCTGTATTTTGTTGTTCTAGTTTTGCAGTTCTATATTTTGTTGTTCTACGTTTTGCAGTTCTGCATTTTGTTGTTCTACGTTTTGCAGTTCTATATTTTGTTGTTCTATGTTTGCAGTTCTGCATTTGTTGTTCTACGTTTTGCAGTTCTGTATTTTGTTGTTCTACATTTTGCAGTTCTGTTTTCTATTTTGCAGTTATTTTGTTGTCTACGTTTTGCAGTTCTATATTTTTGTTGTTCTACGTTTTGCAGTTCTGTATTTGTTTTTTACGTTGCTTCTGTATTGTTTTCTACGTTTGCAGTTCTATATTTTGTTGTTCTACATTTTTCAGTTCTATAATTATTTTGTTGTTCTATTCTTCGCAGGCGGACTTCAGCATGGAAGCAGAAGTATCGGGCCAAAGCCAGAGGGCGGTCCTGTGTGACATGTGCCAGAGAGCAGCTGAGGCAGGCTGCCAGGAGTGCCAGAAGAGACTGTGCCCCACATGTCGCCACATCCATGACCAGTTTAAAGGGGCCCCCTCCATTCCTTGACCGCCCTCAACCCACACCTCCTCCTCCCAGAGAAGACGCCAGCTTCGTCCAAAAGAGCAGAGGTCAGAGAAGGACGGTGTGCAAGATCCACGCGAGAGACTGCACCCTGTACTGCAGGCAGTGTGACGTGGCCCTGTGCTCGCAGTGCCTGGCCACGTCTCACGGAAACCATGCCCACTGAGAAAAGCTTGGCCATCGAGAATTGGAAACAGAAGGTATGAGAGAGTGGACGTCAGGGGTGCTGCGCTTCAGATAAGTGGTCGGAAGAGACGCCACAAGACTAGCATGTCCGCTGATGTCAGTCGGATCCTTTCATGACTTACAGTCCCAGAAGGAAGACATGGAGGCATCCCTGTCTCCTCATCCCGCTGCCACTGCTGGACAGCCCGAGGCTGGGGGCGGTGCCACAGACATCGTGTTCAGGCGGTGTTCCAGTGCTAAGGACACTCTGCAGACCGCGGTGCCAAAGTTTGTTGGAGAAGTGTCGTCCTTTGATGCTGACACACATCTTCAAAACGATTCTGCCTGGGGCTTTCCTCTACAACAGTGTGACACTCGACTTCGTT
Organism: Stramonita haemastoma; assembly: GCA_030674155.1. Classification (NCBI taxonomy): domain Eukaryota; kingdom Metazoa; phylum Mollusca; class Gastropoda; order Neogastropoda; family Muricidae; genus Stramonita; species Stramonita haemastoma. Next base: position 38,436,344 of record CM060316.1, read on the forward strand.
CTTCACAACTGCCAATGGTCTTACTGTTTTTCTCTTCAGGAGATGTTCTTACTGCCACTGAATTCCACCCGGAAATGAGGCAAGGGTGAAGTTTGCCAGCTTTCCCATAGACCAAACCTGATTGGGACCGTTCAGCTCGGTATCTTTACCATCTTCCGACATACTGCTCCTCTCGACAGTATCTTGTCAAGCTTATGTCGGTCCTGATTTCGGCAACTTGATCAGTAGGCCTGTAACCATTTTCCAGAATCTTTAGTACAATACTTCTTGTCACACGATTCTCTACCTAACGGTCGCAATGCTTACGTATGTTACAAGAAGTTCGAGAGTGTCTGCGAAATCCAAGAACTTGTTTACAACCCGCCTGGCAACCTCATCAGCCGACCCGTATTTCAGATTGTCTGCAATACACACAGCATCGTGGCTTTTGATGTGTCTTCGGACGCTAAATACTTCGCTGTTTTGGAAGGGATTTGCTTTGAAGATAACCAATCACAGTATTTCAGGCAATTTCGAGTCAGTGTTTTTGAGCGCATGAAAGCAGAACCTTGTGCGGTATTCCTCTCACCTAGGCTGCTGTAGACCCCAAATCTCCAATGGAAGGTGATGTGTGCTTTGCTTCTTACAAGGGAAAAGAGATGCTTCGTGTCGCAGTGTACCATGAGGATGCTGTCTACAGCCTTGATTTTCGACACGACTGCGCTCTTGTGGGAAGAACGCCGCTGGACAGGCCAGTGCGAGTGAGAACAGACCCGGCAGGCAGGATCTGGGTCGTGTGTGAGAGTCATGTGGTTGCTTTCAACTCTTGCTAATAGCTCACTATTCCACAATGTGATATAACTACTGAAACTTGAGGGGTTTTTTAAGGGCTGTGTTTAGTTTCGAGAACTTGTGTGTGTGTGTGTCTCGTGTCTGTGTCTGTGTCTGTGTGTCTGTGTGTCTGTGTGTCTGTGTGTGTATGTGGCTACCTGTCCCTCTCTCTTTATGTATGCTCACACGCTGGCGTCAGCACCGGGGAAAGGTTTTTTTCTTTTATTTGCATTTTGGTTCTGCTTCCTTTGATTTGGGGGGCAGGATAGCTAAGTGGTCAGAGGGTTCGCTTTCCCCAAGCCAAAGTTAGGCAGCATCCAGCATGGTTACCAGTTGGATGAGTGACCGTTTGCGCGCCTTGGTTTCAGTACAGTCCCCCCAGCTGTAAATGGTACCTGCCCTCTTTAGGGTTAGGGAAGGTAAAGCAGCAAGGGAGAGGAGATGGGCACCGCCCTCATTATGCTGGCCCCTAGAGAAGCTGAGGTCTTTGATGCCTCGCTCCCCTACGACCTCATAGGTTATAGGACACCTTTCCCTTTTACTTTGATTTGTGCTTTATTTGGCCCGAATACCTTGGGTGTGGGTCAGAAAAAACTGCATTCTTTCTACATTCTTTCTGCATTCTACACCAAAAAAAAAACTTTGCTAAATCCTCTGCATCATATGGGATAACTCCCCTTACGAGCACTGAGGTTTTGAGGACACAAAAGTGCCAAGGCCTCCACTACGTTAACCTTTCACAACAGAGAATCCTCTGGTTATCTCGTTCTCCCTGTATGCCAGAGAAGGGGGGGGGGGTCCTGATTATTGCTGTATGACAAGTGACCAACGGAACAACACTGCCTGATACTGTGTGTGACACTTTTGTTTTGAAAGTTGTACTGATGATCTGCTGTATTGACAAGTGACCAAGGGAACAACACTGCCTGATACTGTGTGTGACACTTTTGTTTTGAAAGTTGTACTGGTGATTGGAACTCGCGCCACAAGTCGTCTTCATCTGCGTTTCAAAGACATCTGTAGGACAGGCGTGGCAGCAGCAGATATTGATTTTACTAACTGGGAGGAGAAAGCAGCAAGTTGGAGGCATGGCACCTACAGAGGGATGGCAGCAGCAGCAAGGAATAGTGAAAGCAAGCAGATGAAAACCCGGCAGAAAAAAAGGGAGGCAATGGGCTGTTATTCCGGCAATTGTCTTTCCTTGTGGTTTGCTGGCAAATGACGCGTTGATTAAGTTAATAGGAGGAAGACATGTGGTGGGGATTATGTAGACATCAGCAGGCTATCCCGTCCCCCAGAAATAGTGAAAGTTACAATGTTTGTTACTTCTGAGAGAACATTTTTTCCTGTTATTGTGTCAAGTTATTGTGTCGAGACTTCTTTGAAAGAAACATGGATATTTTTGAAGGTACAAGTTTGATCCCATTGTGCGCGTTCTTTGTTGTCTATGGGTGGCTTACACAGGGGGCTGACCTAACAGTCCTGGGGTGACTGTTTGTGGTTGGTTAGAGCCTCGATGTGGGGAACGACAGAAGAGAACGGCACTAAGTTGGGTTTAATTTTCTTTGAATCTGTGAATAGCTGTGCGCTTTTAAACTGAGATATTTTCAGCTTTAACATGGAGACAGCCTGGTGTGGCTCCAGGGGTCAGAGGGGCTGTAAATAATATGATTGGGCTGTGTATATATGTTATTATTTTATCATTCTAATTATTATTATTATTATTATTATTATTATTATTATTATTATTATTATTATTATTATTACTTATTACTACTACTATTATACAAGTGTAGTGTGTGTCTGTATTTGCGTTCCAATATTGATCCTGAAGAGAGATGTAACAACTCTATATGATACTGAGTGACTTCTTTTCTTTTCTTTTTTTTCTTTTCTTTTTTGAAAGTGTACGCAGGACAAACATTTTCATTCATTCATTAACGTGTTGATTTTCTTCATAGCCAGGCAACTACGAATATCGTATGTTGCTTGACACTGCTTCAAAGAAACCTACCAATGTGATGGTCCCAGCGTTGTCTTGATCATTAAGTGTTAAGTTGTTTTGTTTTGTTTTTTAATTTATTCTTCTATATCGAGGATAATGGAATAAGCACTCATGTGTTTTTTTCTTCCAGTCCCCGCATGTATGCAGTTTTGTAAATGTCGTCATCTGTTCCCACCGGCACATGATGGCCTATTCTTACGAATAGCGGAACAGGATTTAACGTGTGCGCAAGATGTTCTGCGTGCGTTTGCACACGAGGCCTCGGTTTAAAGTCTCATCCGAAAGACTTTTGGGGGGAGTGGAGTCGGCACTGAATTTAACTCCAGGGGAAAAATCCCCTCGAACGGGATTCGAACCCAGGTCGTCAAATTGCGAGCGCAATGTTCTGACCACTAGGCTATCCCGACCCAGTTATAAGTTGAGAGAGAGAGAGAGAGAGAGAGAGAGAGAGGAGAGAGAGAGAGAGAGAGAGAGAGAGAGAGAGAGAGAGAGGAGAGAGAGAGAGAGAGAGAGAGAGAGAGAGATTCCCTATTGAGTACTCCTGAGGCTACATATGTGATTCTATCACATCGTAGCTGATGACAGGAAATTCTGAAAATCTGATCCAAAAAAAAAAAATGTTCAGTTACGAAAATAGCCTGACGTTATATATGATCAACCTGTAGGTCTACATACATAATATGGCGAAATGTATCACGTAATTTGACATATATGAAGGACATATTTCAACGCAAAAACAGGTGATGAAGGACACGTCGTGTTGTTTTGAACTGTCAATACAACTGGAGTGGTTTTGGGTAGGAGGATGGGTGAAGATTTTGAAAATATGTGCCTTGTGAAATATTTGCACACACAAAAAATTAGCAGGTTTCGGTAGAGCTGCGAGAAAGTGTTTGGTTTATGGTCAGCTGAAACCCATTAATTTGTTTTTCTGATTTCGGTTTGATTACAAGAATGCTGACACCTTTTGGAAATGTTTCTTGATATTGTGCTTAATAGATATTAAAGGTTTCGATGATATTATGATGGAGGGTTTCTTTTTTATTCGCAGTAGCGTATGGACTAGTTTTTCGGATTTTTATTTTCGATTTTCGGTGTTGGATTCATCTTTAGCAAGACATATTAACGTGTTAACTAGCTTTCCGCTTTTTGTAGGTTTTTTTTTCAGTTTTCGTTTTGGATTCATTGTAATCAAAGAGTATTGACTAGTTTTCCATTTTTCATTTGTCCGTTTTGAAATCATTTTAAGCAAGAGTTGGTATTAGCATTTTGAAATCATGTCATGACAGATGTCATAGCCGAGTAGGTGAAATGTCAGACTTCAATCCTAACAGTACGTTGGGGGTTTGAACCTCGGCAGGGCCTGGAAAATCAAGAACGGGGATTTTCACAATCGTCCAGGTGAACGTCTGTGCAGATTAGCCAGTGCCTTACTGCTTTTTCATCATTAATCCATGCACACATTAAAGATGTAGAAGTAATGTGATCAATGAGGGTTTAGGCAATTTTGAGTATGCATCTGAGGATAGACTAGTGCAATGGGTCATAGGCTGGTCAAGCATCTTTGACCTTTTGGGTGTTGTTTTTTGTTGTTGGTTGGTGTTGGGTTGTTTGTTGTTTGTTTGTTGTGTTTTTTTGGGGGGGAGTGACTTGGCTTTGGTTTTTTGGTTTGGCTGGGTGGGGGTTGCATTTTTTTTTTTGATGGGAGGTTTTGTGCCTGTGCTGTTTGCTGTGTGTGTATTTTGCATGATCTCTTCGCTGACATCACCTTGGTAACATCTGAACAGCGAGTCTGAAGAATGTTATTCTTTTACTTTCAGCCGAATAACATTCGACATTATCTAGTTTGAAATAAATGTTTAAGTAGCTTTTTGCAACCACTGCCATGGTGCAATGGTTAGCGCTTTGGGTTACGGACTGGAAGGTCGCGGGGTTGAATACTAATCAAATGCATAGGGATATTTTGGATATTCCGGCCGGCTCCTACCCAGATGAGTGTGCTATGGTTTCATTGGGAACACTGAGACCACACAGTTGAGCTTCATACACTTTGCGATGTGATTTTGAGAGTGTTGCTCAAATTACCTGACCAACACTGCAGGGGTTGTATCTTTTCGGCCCAGTTGACGCCAGGCTATAATTTTATTTTGATAGGAAGCGTAGAGTACAACCCTGTCAATCAGTCTCAAAGCAAGTGCACAACAGCATCATTACGTCATCCTCAGAATCATTCATTATCATGCAATAAAAGAAAATTGACCCCGGTTGCTCTGCTCTCAAGGTGACCTCAGTTTTCTTTCCCCATTCACTTCTGTGCCTGCGGTGATTTTGTATCAAAGCATTCGGGGCTGGACGTTCACGGAGAAGGTCATTGGAGGGACGCTGTGGTGGTCACCACCCCGGGTGGGCGTCTCACTCATCAGTCTGGCTCCGCGACTGAGCTAACACTGTCTTCATTAGGGGCTTAATAGGTGGTGTCCTGTGTACTTGTATGGCAGCTCAGCACAGGTACCACTGAACACCACCAGTGACCCAGCAGCACTGCAGGGTCCCTATCCCTCCGACTGGTGGCCCCACGGTTGGCCTGATATGGATGGGCTCCAAGTGGACTTCTGACCCTGAGGATGCGACAGGACGAACCTGGGTATGGCTGGGGTGGTAAGATGGAGATGAGGCATGGGAACAGAGGGCAGGGTCATCACAGAGGGTGAAGCAGCAAAAAACAAATAGCTCTTGCTTTCTCAGGCTTACCGTATGTGACCTTACTTGGGGGAAAAAATTGATACAGATTTGGGCGAGTGTTTCGTGTATAATGTTTTTGTTTGAGTTTTTAGTGTAACATTAAACGTTCACGTGTACAAGAAAGTGTTCATGGTTTTATTCAGAGAAAATGTTTGAAGCTCATATGCAACAGCATGTGTACATTATGCAACAAAAAATTTACCCCCCAAAAAATAAAACATTTACCATCCACCTTACTCACTTAAATCCTACTGTCTGTCACACACACCACGCACAGCCTTGCCTTTTTCTGAGAATTAGGAAAGAAACTGTCTCTCCTCTGACCCCCCCCCCCCCCCCAAAAAAAAATAGAGAGAGAAAAAATAATGATGGTAATGATGCCGGGTTGTTGGTAGATGATGATGATGATGATGATGAGATGATGATGATGATGAAGTGATGGATGAAGAGAAGATGGTGATGATGATCTGGTCTAAGGAGGGGTAGCTATAAGGCGCCAAAGCATAACCTTCCCTGGGAACACCAGCTCTGGACAAGACAGCAGAGAAGAAATAACGTCGGAAAGTGGTAAAGATGAGGTGCCCCCCCCCCCCCCCCCCCAAAAAAGTTGATGATGCAAAGCAAGGTGGGGAAAAGGTGCCTCAAAAACATCCAGACAAATGTCTTCAAACAGTAAGATGTGAGACCAATTCTTCTTTGTTTTTCTACGCACCAGGATTGATCCATAGAACCTATATAAAGTAGGTCTACGACTTCGAGATGATTTTTAGTTATGTCTTCTCTGAAACTTCTGCATACATACAATGAATCACCTGTACATAGATCCACAGAGGCCCTCCTCTCATTCTTTGCTCTATCGCTACCCCCCACCTCCCCATCCCACCCACCCCCGCTTCCATCCCCATTCTTTTACCCCACCCCTTTTTTTCTTCCTTCTTTTCTCCCCCAATCCCTTTCCATCTCCCTCTCTCCGCCCTCTCCCATCTTGCTCCACACTCTTTATGTCAAGTATAGTGTCGGAAACGTGTAAGAGACCAGCGAAATCCCACATCCCCAATGGAGTCACAAAGCTGACGTCCAGGAAGCGGCAGCGAACAAGGTGAGGGCAGACAGGGAAACAGGGGCTGACCCATTCTCGTCGCCGTGTCAGGGTTCCGGGTGGTAGCAGGTGATTGGGAGGACCCTCACCATCACCAGTCGCCTTCGTTGTCCCGGGCTGCGATGTCGGATTTGTGTTCTGGCTTGTCTGAGGGCGGAGTGAGCTCTGGGAAGATGATCTAATGACGACGTCGTTGTTGTGGAGGACTGTGTGCGGGTGGTTCTGGCCGTGCTCACTCTGCTTGGTGTGGAGGCAACGGTGGGCACTGGTGTTTTGGGGGTGCTCGTTTCGCTGTTGATCGCGTGTTGGGCGATTTTCAGAAGCCTGTTCAGAAGATCTAACAGCGCCTGCTGAGGCTCGCTGAGAGGGTGAGTGGTTTGCTGGCTGTTTTTCAGCATGGTTAGAATCTCCTGAATGTTTTCTACACGTTCTGAGGATTCCCTTCCAGCCACATCATGGTGACGGAGTCGTTCACAACTTGCAGGAGCTGCTGGATGGCAGGATCGCCAGAGGCGGCATCTTTCAAGAACTGCATCATGTTCTCATAGACCTGGCTGGTCTGTGGATTCTCGAGGAGGTTACCAAGGATCTCCATAAAAGGCTCGTTCTTCAAGAGAGTTTGCATCATGTTCTGAAGGGTTGTATGGCGTTGGCCACATCTTTGTCGGCTTTCGCCATGTCTCCAGTCATCATCTGGATCATGTTGAATGCTTTGTCCAAGGTGGGTGCATTGATAAGATCTGTGAAAGTCGGCATTATATCCGAGGTGTCTAAAAGGTGATTGAGGGAGTAGATGAGACTGGTGACCATGTGATCTGACTGGTTAACCAAAGCCAAGGCTTCCATCAACTGCTGTAAACATCCCGCAGCAGGTTTGTGTTCAGATGGCCCATAAGGCCGCGAATGAGACATTGAGTATCGTTGACAGCCAGGAGCAGGGCGGGGCTGTTTGCTGCTTGCTGCAGCTTGTTAGCCATGGCCTCCAACAGCTCCAGATTGTCAGTCAAACTCTTGAGAACCATCTCCATCGTGGCGTCATTTCCATCATCATTCCATGATGCCCCATCTCTTCATTCATCCCTTTCAAAAGCATAACAGCGCTGGTAAACAGCTGCTGCAGATCTTTGACGGTGCGTGAACTCGTCGTGTGGAAATGGTCAACAAATCGAGAAAACTGTCCCAGAAGACCCTTTAGCCTTGGCAGCTGGTCCAATGTTTGTGTCAGCTGGTTTAGCGCCTGCGCAGACTGAGTGCCCTAGGACTCCCAGTATCACATTGTGGCGGTCTTCTCCTATCAGCATGTTGACGAGGCCGCCCAGCATTGTCGCTGCACTTACGTTTTGAAAATTATCCATCATCGTTCCCACCTGATGCGGACCCTGCATCATCTGGAAGCTGTGACTGAGCGAACTCACAGCTAGCTCCACCTGAGCGTTGAGCTGGCTGAGCTGCTGTCTTCCTTCCTCACTGGCGAAAAGATCTTCAGCGGACAACGTTTCCATCACCACACTGACGGAGGGGCTGTTGGGGCTGCTCTCCTCTCCACCCCTCAACTGCAGTTCCACCCGGTCTTTTCCGGGCTGCTGCACAGAATTCACCAGCTGCACCAGGCTGTCTATGTTGAGGTCACGGGCACCATCTCCTGCTGGTTGGGCACAACAGAACTGACCTGCTTCATTAGAGTGCCCAGGTCTGTTCCGCCATCCTGGGAGGTCTGGCTGCCTGTCAAAGGGTTGCTCGGTAACTGGACTGGGCTGACCGGCACTTCCATCAGAAGGTCTGGTTGTGCTGCATCGCTCTGGAGGGTCTGTGCGGAACTCTGGTCAGCCCAGTTTTGCAGTTCTTGGAGAAGAGGCAGCGGAAAATCGTTGGTGCTCTGACGCTTCAGTCGTGAGGCATCCGTACCCGAAACAATTATAGCCCTTTTTGTTGTAACTGACGGAGAGACATTAGACAAAAGGAGACGAGAGAGATACATATGAATAGTCAGACAGGCAGACAACACTAAGCAGGCTGAATGACTAAAAGATGACTGACCTACCAGCCAACCAATCCAACAGACAGACGAACATCACCTGGAGATAAATGGAATTTGCAATATTGTGATATCTTCCTAGGAATAAACTGGTTTCTCCTTAAACGTACCTGACTTCATCTGTCAACTTAAAAAACAAATTTTTGAAAAACTTTTTAACTTTCTGTTTTAGCCTAATGCCATCCGCTTCAAACTGGAATTTCTGCTTCTTCCCTTCAGAAACAGAATCTGGCTTTGCAATAAACAGCCGATCGAAAGTGAAAGTGTAGCCTGCATCTATGTTCAAGGAATCTATAACTGCCTATTACTCTTTTTTTCTCGTTCTTCGCCTACAGTTTCGAGGTCCACCGATAGTGAGATTTTGCATATCTGTTTGTGATAGCCACATTTTGACATCGGAGAATTTTACTTTATAAAAGTCTTGGAGGCGTTGTTATCTATACTTTCCTGCCATATTTTTGTTAAATAGACGGAAATGCGGAAATGGATGGAAGAATAGATCGATCAAATGATCAATCAATCGGCTGACTGACCGACTGGTTGGATGACTGACTGGCTGGCTGGCTGGCTGGCTGGCTGACTGGCTGACTGACTGACTGTGCTGACTGAGTGGTTTTCAACTAAAGCTCAACGTTTTATCCGTCTGGCTTATAGTACCCTTCAAATGTGCCTGCAGAAGGTGATGTACATAGATAGATAGATAGATAGATAGATAGATAGATAGATAGAAGACAGACAGACAGACAGACAGACAGACAGACGGGACAGACAGACAGACAGACAGACAGATAGAAGATAGATAGATAGATAGATAGATAGATAGATAGATAGATAGATAGATAGATAGATAGATAGATAGATAGATTAGATAGATAGATAGATAGATAGAGTGGAGACGACACAACAAGTCTATACTGATTATCTCACGGTTGCTGAAGTGGATGAGAAAAAAATGATAAAGATTATTCATCATAGGAGAAATCACACATGGATCTCTCTCTCTCTCTCTCTCTCTCTCTCTCTCTCTCCTCTCTCTCTCTCTCTCTCTCTCTCTCTCTCTCTCTCTCTCTCTCTCTTCGAGTCCGGTCGAGGAGATTTTTCTCCTGGAGTTAACACCAGTGCTGACTCCACTCTCCCCAAAAGTCCTTCGGATGAGACTGTAAACCGAGGCGGCCCCGTGTGCAAACGCACGCAGAACATCTTGCGCACACTTAAATCCTGTTCCGCTTTTCGTAAGAGTAGGCCATCGTGTGCCAGTGGGAACAGATGACATTTACAAAACTGCATGCACACGGGGACTTGATGTAAAAAAGCACAAGAGTGCTTATTCCATTATCCTCGATATAAAGAATAAATCAAATCAAATCAAATCTATCTATCTACCTATCTACACACACACACACACACACACACACACACACACACACACCCCACACACACACGCACACGCACACACACACACACAGCACACCACACACACACACACACACCACACACCACACACACACCACACACACACACACACACACACACACACAACACACACACACACACACACACACATACACACACACACACACACACACACACGTTAAATCCTGTTCCGCTTTTCGTAAGAGTAGGCCATCGTGTGCCGGTGGGAACAGATGACATTTACAAAACTGCATACACACGGGACTGAATGAAAAAAAGCACAAGAGTGCTTATCCCATTATCCTCGATATAAAAGAATAAATCAAAAGAATAAATCAAACACACACACACACACACACACACGTTCGATCTTGCTCACACTTTTACACACAGACATGGATCCTTAAACAAAATGTAATGTCTACATCCAAACCATAAACCGATATCTTTACGTTACAACTCGGATATGCACGCTTCTTTGCTGAATCGGTTGGGGGGGGGGGGGGGGGTTGGTTTTCAAGACGGAGGTGACTAGTTGGTTGCTTGGATGGATGGATGGATGATGGATGGATGGATGGATGGATGGATGGTTGGTTGTTGGTTGGTTGGTTGGTTGGTTGGTTGGTTGGTTGGTTGGTTGGTTGGTTCGTTCGTTCGTTCGTTCGTTCGTTGGTTTGTTGGAAGGAGAGATGGATGGATGGATGGATGGTTGGTTGGTTGGTTGGCTGGTTGGTTGGTAGAAAGGACTTCATTTTTTTTTTAAGATAACACCATCGCCACATAGGCCCTAAGAAAGGTTTTCGTTCCTCGGCTAATGCTCTCAGACTCACTGGTGGTGAATTTTTTACATATACGACCATTTTACCCACCATCTAGGAAACCGCATTCCGACTTCGGGAATAATGTCTAAACGCAACACTAGTGTGCAAGAGTTGTTTCTTTTACATATTTTTCAGCTGTTCCTACCGGCCAGAAATGGGCTACTCTTCAAAATTGTAGAAGTTTTAACGTGTTTGCAAGATGTACTGCGTGCGTTTGCACACGGGGCCTTGGTTTATAGTTTCATCCAAAAGACTTTCTGGGGTGTGGGTTCGATACTAATGTTAACTCCAGAGGGTAAAATCCCCTTGAATGTCTATGTGGGAAGTGGTTCGATCCAGGGTCGTCAAATTGCGGAGTGCAACGCTCTTGATAATGATAAGATGATGATAATGAATGATGATGATGATGATGATGATGATGATGATGATGATGAAATATCATTATTAATAATATTGATGATGATGATGATGATGATGATGAATGATATAATAAATATAATAATAATAATAGTAGTAGTAATAATAATAGTAGTAGTAGTAGAAGTAGTAGTAGTAGTAATAATAATAATAGATGATGATGATGATGATATGATATGATGATATAATAATAATAATAATAATAATAATAATAATAATAATATAATAATAATAATAAACAATAATAATAATAACGACGACGACGACGACGCACGACGACGACGAGATGATAATGATGATGATGATAATATGATAAGATAATAAATAATATATAATAATAATAATAATAATAATAATAATGATAATGATAATAATAATATAATAATAATAATATATAATGTAGAAATTAAACCACGAAGCTATCCCGCCCCCATTCGGTCAAAATATAATACACTATATCTCTACCATCGCCACAAAGTGTGCCATTATTTCTCTCTCTCCGGGTAGAACCTGGTCTTACGAAATGCTTCATGGCTAAGCCAGGCAAGACGTTGCGAAAGATCTGGGTGTAGACCTAGGGAAGGTTGGGGCAAATATTTGACCTGCTGTATTGGCGGTACACGCTGTACTGTACCGGTAAAGTGAAAAATAACTTTCTGAGCAACATACCCCTGACCACTTCAGTTCTCTGACGTCTGCTCTTTTCTTTTCTCTCTTTTTTTTTTCTTTTATTCTTTTATATCCAGGATAATGGAATAAGCGCTCATGTGCTTTTTTTTTTTACTTCTAGTCCCCGTGTGTATGCAGTTTTTGGAAATGTCATCTGTTCCCACTGGCACACAATGGCCTACTCTTACGACAAGCGGAACAGGATCGAAAAGACTTGTCCACCACTTTACAGGAGAAAAAAGTAATAATAGTAAACAGGTGTGGTGTCTATAATTATTAATATTATAGGATGTGGGGTAATACTGCTGTGTGACCTGCATTCTTTGTGGGTGTTTTTTCTCTCCATTTGTGTGCATGTGTGTGTGTGCGTGCGCGTGCGCACGCGCGCGCGCGTGTGTGTGTGTGTCTGTATCTGTGTGTCTGTGTGTGTCTGTGTTTGTGTGTCAAGTCAGGCAAGTCAAATCAAATTGATCTTTATTGAGGGTAAAGGATTAAGTTTTCACAACTTTTTTTTCCTGTCCTAAAGAAAAATTTAAAAAATTTACTTATAAAAGCGTTTAAAAGATAGTGTTAATCTATGTTAAGAACAAAATGCGTGTGTGTGCGTGTGGACGCGTGCGCGCGCGTATGTGTGTGTGTGTGTGTGTGTGTGTGTGTCTCTCTCTCTCTCTCTCTCTCTCTCTCTCTCTCTCTCTCTCTCTCTCTCTCTCTCTCTCTCTCTTGTGAAAAAGAGAGTGTGTCTCTCTCTCTCCACTCTCCCCAAAAAGTCCTTCGGATGAGACTTTAAACCGAGGCCCCGTGTGCGAACGCACGCAGAACATCTTGCGCACACGTTAAATCCTGTTCCGCTTTTCGTAAGAGTAGGCCATCGTGTGCCGGTGGGAACAGATGACAATATTTACAAAACTGCATACACACCGGACCGGATGAAAAAAAAGCACATGATTGCTTATTCTGTTATCCTCGATATAAAAGAATAAATAAATAAATAAAATAAAAAGAGAGAAAGTCTGTTATGTACCATTGTCTATTTATGATCATCAGCAGCTTAAATGGAATCAAATAAGTGTGTGTGTTTGTGTCTGTCCGACTATCTGTCTCTCTGCCTGCCTGTCTGTCTGTGTCTGTGTGCGTGTGTGCGTGACACTTTCTCTGATTGCTAGCGAAGGAACACCAACGGCAAAGTACAACGACGACAATGACGAGTTTTACAATCAAACTTTACTACAGCTAATTAGTCCAGAATAACTGTGAGCATTTCTCCTACCTGCAGTGTTTCCCCAAATCAGCACAGCGGCAACAAGGCACAAGGATTGTATTGAAGCCATCATCCACAAAGAAGACTGGGGGCAAAGCACAACACCAGCCAACTACACGAATCCCAGGTGTCAATGTGTGGTGTACTTTCTCTGTCCCTCCCCCTAAAACAACAACAACAACAAGAAACCCGTTCTTGTCTAAGGCCCGCGACTTTAGGGGTAGGGGCAATCCTGTATTTCCCAGCAAGTGGTCCTTCAGTTTGCTATCACGTGGTTGGTACCCCGTCTAGAAGTAGCGTATGGTCGATCCTTGCTAAAGTCAGGTAGGGGTGATGTCACCCACACTTTTGTTTCCCGTTCAGGAAAAAAAAATTATGACTGCCTAAGGTTACAATTCAGAGTTTCCATAAGTAAATTTCTTCTTCTTCTCATTGGTTTAATGTCCGTTCACTACAAGGTGATTTAGACAATGGCACATTCACGTTAGCCTAAGGATGCACTGAAAAGGGGATGTGGGGAAAAGGTGACAGAATAAAGAATGTAATGAAAGATGATAAGTTTATACAATTTCATTTATAGTAACTGACCTACTGGTGACTGGCAAATACTTTCTGCAACTGATACTAGGACATGCGACTCGGAATCGTACAGGACACTTTGGATATTTCCATATTTTTGTCTTAAATCTATCCCTTTGCTTTTATACGAGGCATTAAGCACAGGGCAATCAAACAATATATGATGGACTGATATAATAGCAGAACAAGTGCAGAAAACATTTTTTAAATATTTAGTTTTCCAAGCATTTAGACGTAATTTATGAATTATAATTTCTATATTTCGTGGGCAACATAAACGATTTAAGTGAAATCTAAAAAACTTTGAATAAATAGAGTTTGCAAGAATTGAAATAATCTCAAATGAAGATAAACGTAGACCTATACTATCAATCATTATGTCACTTGTACATTCTGAAGCACCGCGTTTTGCCAGAGAATCTGCCAATTCGTTCCAGTAAAGACCGCAATGTGATGGTACCCAGCAAAATTTTATCCCAATACCTTTAGAAACAAGAGAATGCACAAGGAACTTGATTTCAAAAATAACATCATTTCTCAGTTTAGAGTCCCAATGTTTTAAAGCCAGTAACACTGATTTTGAATCAACACAAAAAACGACATTGTAAATCGCAAGAGAAATATTTGAAAGATAATTTAGTGCCATAAAAATTGCGAACAATTCAGAAGTGAATATTGTAAAACCTTTTCCAATACAAAAAGATCTTTTTACTTTTAAGTCGGGTATAACGAATGCAGCCCCGCATATGCCCGATTCTAATACAGATCCGTCCGTGTATACTTTCAAGTGGTTTAAATACTGACAATTTATATGATTTTGAACCTCAAACAAGTAAATTTTTGACCGTGAAAAGGGTAGGGGGAGGGGAGGGGGGGTTATAGTATCTATCCCATTAAAAATATAAGGGAGGGGTGGTTATTACTGATGACGTCAGTACGTCTCCACTTCAGGGGGGATGGAACCTATGTACGTCTAAAGACTTCTTGGGGCCTCTCCCTGCGTAGATATACCGGTGTCGTGGGAGAAGAATGCCACCTGTAGTTGATTCTCCCCCCCCCCTCCCCCCTGGCAAAAAAAATCGTGTAGACAGACAGGCAGGCAGTGCAAGCCGAAGAAAGAACAAGCGTGTAAGTGAATGAATGAATGAATGAATGAATGAATGAATGAATGAATGAATGAATGTGTTGCTTTATGGAGCGCAGAAACCCGATTGCAGTACCAAGTTCGATCCCTGTTGTAGGCCAGAAACTTTTCCACCATCTACTAGACCTTGATTGGTGGTCTGGGTGCTAGTTTTTTGGATGAGATGATATACCAAGGTCCCGTGTGTTACACATAACTATTTAGCTCACGTAAAAGAACCCGCGGAAACAAGGAAATTGTCCCTGGCAAAATTCTGCAGAAAAAAAACCCACTGTGATAGGAAACCAAATACAGTTGCAGATAAGAAAAGAAAAAATGGGTGGCGCTGCTCTTGTGGCGACGCACTCTCCCCGGGAAGAGCAGCCTGAATTTCACTCTGAGAAATCTGCCGTGACTGAAAGTGGTACGCGCGCGCGCGCGCGCACACACACACACACACACACACACACACACACACACACACACACACACACACACACACACACACACACACACAGTACACAAGAGTTTGTCACTCTCCATTAATGTATATATGGTAATCAAAAGGAAGGTGGTTAGGGATTTTTCTGACATGGTCAGCATTCAGTGTACGAAAAAGAACCCATGGCAACAAGAAAAGTTGTTCCCAGCAAAAGTATGTAGAAAAAGCCACCCTGGTAGGGAAACAAATATACCTACATACATGTTTTTTTTTTTTAATATCTATATCATGTACGGCTCTAGTGCCGATGAGCTCTCCCCGTGGAGAGCAGCCTAAATTTCACACGCAGAGAAATCTATTCAAGTCAATACCCACCTGCCCACCTCCACCACCACCCCTCATGACACATCCCCCCCCCCCCGCCCCCCACTATACCCCCCCCCCCTCCAACACCAACACAACAACCGTGTGGCAAAGTGTCTCTCAACGCAAAATAAAATCGCCCCGGTGAAAAAAAATCTGACAGGGGGGTCATTATGGGTGAATCACACCATAATCTGTACAGAAGTTATGTTTGCCTCTGGTCTCCGAAAGAAAGAAGGGGGGGGGGGGAGCTGAAAATACGTCCTAAGTCCTGTGCTGGAGCTACTTTATTAGCATATTGAGAAACACTGAGAGGTTTGGGTAGGCAAGTCCTGTAGAGACTCGTGGGGGGAGAGAGCGGGGTACATGTGTACCCACAGGGAATCCTGTACCCGGCACCCTTGATCACAAAAACAAATTTAAACAAGTGTAAGGTGAGCGCAGAAAGAGAGAGAGAGAGAGAGAGAGAGAGAGAGAGAGAGAGAGAGAGAGAGAGAGAGAGAGAGAGAGAGAGAGTTTGTGTTTTTCTCTGTGTGTTTATCTGTGCGTGTGTGTGTGTGTGGTGTGTGTATGTGTGTGTTTGTGTTTGTCTCTGTGTGTTTGTCTGTGCGTGTGTTTGTGTGTGTGTGTGTTTGTGTGTGTATGTGTGTGTTTGTCTCTGTGTGTTTGTCTGTGCGTGTGTGTATGTGTGTGAGTGTTTGTCTATATATGTGTGTGTTTGTCTATGTGTGTCTGTGTCTGTGTGTGTGCATGTGTGTGTGTGTGTGTGTGTGTGTGTGTGTGTGTGTGTGTGTGTGTGTGTGTGTGTGTGTGTGTGTGTGTGTAAGACGAACATTTGTTTTAGTTTTCTGTCCAGAATTGATAAACACTTGAAGGAAAAGGTTTGTTTGTTGAATGAATATGTTGATAACTTGGGCTTTTGTTTGATAAGACATTCAATAATCCCCTTTGGTTCTCACTTACCTGTAGGTTCTGGAGGAGGTAGAATATTAGAGTAGATCGGTGATCTAGAGGTAACCCACCTACCCTGAAAACGAAAAGTCCGGGTTTGGAGCGTGTGCTGGTTCGATTCCCGTTTGGGCCCGAAACTTTCACCCCATCCACATGACCCGTTAGCGGTGGTCTAGGTGCTAGCCTTTCGGATAAGACGATGAACCGAGGTCCCATGTGTAACACGCATTTAGCGCACATAAGAATAAAACAATCACGGCAACAAGAGAGTTGTCCGTGGCAAAATTCTGTAGAAAAAAAAGCCACGCTGATAGAGAAATAAATAGAAATGCAGACAGAACGTTTTGTAAAGGGTGGCGCTGCTCTTGTGGCAACGCGCTCCCTTCAGGGAGAGCAATCTGAATTTTACGCAGATAAATCTTTTTTTTTAATTTAAAGTATATACAATACAATACAAAACAATCAATACAATGCGATATGATATAACACAAAGATTTCGTGGCTGGCAGTTCAATAATAGCACGGTCATTGTTTTGGACCAAAAGTTTTGTTTACTTTGAAACCAGGCCAGACCAGAGAAAACTTCAGCAGCGTGCAATGACATCCTGATAATCTGAACAGGGTCACTTCGGTTTCCAGGTGACGATTCAACCCATAATTATGTGGATGGTCCCGACCTTCCGTCAAATTGATCAAGTAACACGTGTCCGTTTTCTTCAGCATCTCTTCTTGGTTTGTCTTGTTTGTCTTGTCGTTGTCACTAGAGCTCAGAGGTTCAACAATAGTGAAATTTGTTTGCGTATGTGACCGTTTTTACACATTATGTAGGTAGCCGCATTCCTACTTCGAGAATGGTGTTTAAACACACCAGTGTGCATGCGTTAGCGTGTGTGTGTGTGTGTGTGTGTTTGTGTTGTGTGTGTGTGTGTGTGTGTGTGTGTGTGTGTGTGTGTGTGTGGTGTGTGTGTGTTTCGTGTGTGTGAGAATCTTCGAAAGATAGAACAGATTTTTAACATGTGCGCAAGGTGTTCTGCAGCTGTTTGCATACGGAGCCTCGGTTTATAGTCTCCTCCGAAAGACTGGTGGGAGTGGAGTCAGTACTGATGTTAACTCCAGGGGAAAATCCCCTAAAATGGGCACCTCCGTGGTGCCTCGATCCCGGACCGTCAGATCACAAGGGCAGCGCTCTAACCTCTAATACACACCAGGACTGGATGTAAATAACAAAAATTTAAGCACATGCGTGCTTATTCCATTACTCTCGAAATAAAAGAATAAAATGAATAAATAAATAAATAAAATCATCCCCAATGGATGAGAAAAAAAGTTAGAAGTTTCTGCCAGAACAAGTTAACAAAAGCGGAGGACATCCCTGTCAAGTAGTCTCAAAAACATACACACTTCCACAGCAGCAGCATTACGTCATCTTCATTATCATTGGTCATCATGCAATATAAAAAAAAATAATAATAAAAAATTAGATGCCACTGATTCCATGGTGGCGATCTCAGATCTGGTTTACCCATACACTTCTGTGCCTGTGGTGAGTTTGTGTCAAAGCCTTTGGGGTTGGAGGTTCGCGGGGGCCGGGGGGGGGGGGGGCGGTTGTTGGAAAGACGTTGTGGTGCTTGCCACATCGGGTGGGCAATACAACCCATTCAGTCTGGCCCCACGACTGAGCTGATGTGTCCTTAGTAGGGGGCTTAGCAGGTGGTGTTCTGCGTATGTTAGCTCAGAACAGGCACTACCGAACACCACCAAAGTGACCCAGCAGAAGTGCAGGGCCCCTCTGGCTGGTGGCCGCAAAGCGGCCTGATATTGATGGGCTCCCTGTGGACTTCCGACCCTGGGGATAAGACATGGCGAATCTGGGTATGGCTGTGGCGGGCAGATTGAAATGAGCCGTGTGGGAACAGCAGGAGAGGGACGTCACAGAGGATGAGACAGAAAAAAAAGAGTTAACAAAAGCCCTCGAAGTAAAGATTCCAATACATGTTTCGGTCACACAGCCAAGTAAGACCCCAAAACTTAAAGTCTGTGTATATTGAAAAGGCTACAACATCGCTCCTTTGTTGCCAGACTACGAGACATTGTGTGCAAGAAAGGGGTAAAAATGTTTAGGTAAGGGCAGAGGCAAAGACAGCAATCGAAGCTAAAAAAAAAAAATGTTTAAGCGCAAACAAAAACCGAAAAGACAACAAGCAAACAAAGGAAATTTCTCTCAGTGTCCAGAAGGTGACGGACGATACGAGTTCTATCGCAAGAGCCCCACCTCTGCCCGTTCTGCTTGTTTCCCCTATGCCTGGGAAAGTGCAAGCTTTCCTGCCTCAGAAGTGGGCTTCTCTGTCCCTTTTCTTTCTCAGCTTGCTGTTGGTCCCAGCTATGATGTAACACTGAGTAATCGGCTTGGAACAAAGCTAAAGAGAATTGTTTTTAACATACTTAATATTCCTTCCAATTATGAGTCAGTCTCACGAGGTTGTAAGCAATATTGCTGCCTTGTAAACGCCTTGTCACGACTACGTTCAAAATAGCGCATTCTGGTCATAACGTTTAAAAGAGTGTGTGCTAGCATTTCCACCCCATCCGCGAAAATGATATTCAGCAGCTGAAAAGTGAGACATTTTGGGCAGCGACAGCTCCATACTTGGTAAATATCACTAGATTACCGGGAAAGCTACGATTGATCAGACGCACATGAAAGAAAGACGCTTTCCATATTCATTGCATCTCTGACTTGGCATGTCTTTCAACCACGCCCTGTGCTGCTGTTGTTTCTGCTAACATTTCCCCCCTCCCCGCCCCCTTTCCTTATCTACCCAGCCCCTCCCTTTCTCACTCCTGACCTAGCTTTTTCATATATTATATATCCACCCCAGCAAGGCTGACTAAATGATAATGATGACACAGTTTAGCCAGATCACGGGGATACTTTCAGGTGTCTGGTTTCAGTCAATCTGACACACAACATGCTCCTTTGCCCTTTTCAGATCCCTGGGTTAGGTTTCTATTCCCTCTGTCAGCGCCAGCATTTCCCTGTGGTCTGGGCTTGTGGTGCAACACTGTCGTCGGCAGCTGGCTGATGATTATAAGCTTCCAACTCCTCTCTCTCTCTCTCTCTCTCTCTCTCTCTCTCTCTCTCTCTCTCTCTCTCTCTCTCTCTCTCTCTCTCTCTCTCTCCTCTCTCTCTCTTTCTTTCTTTCTTCCTGGAGTTAACATTAGTGCTGACTCCACTCTCCCCAAAAGTCCTTCGGATGAGACTTTAAACCGAGGCCCGTGTGCGAACGCACGCAGAACGTCTTGCGCACACGTTAAATCCTGTTCCGCTTTTCGTAAGAGTAGGCCATCGTGTGCCGGTGGGAACAGATGACAATATTTACAAAACTGCATACACACGGGGACCGGATGAAAAAAAGCACATGACTGCTTATTCTGTTATCCTCGATATAAAAGAATAAATGAATAAATAAAATAAATAAATAAATAAATAAATAAATAAATCTCTCTCTGTCTGTGTGTATGTGTGTATGTGTCTGTGTGTGTGTCTGTGTGTTGTTTCTGTTGTTGTTGTGCTACTGCTGCCGCTACTGCTGCTGACGCTGCTGCTACTGCTGCTGCTACTGCTGCTACTACTAGTACTGCTGCTGCTGCTGCTGCTGCTGCTGCTGCTGCTGCTGCTGCTGCTGCTGCTGCTGCTGCTGCTGCTGCTGCTATCGTCATTGGTCTTTTTTTTCTTTCCCTCTCAGAACGCTATTGACCTTCATCTAAATGCTGTATCATATCGATCGCACGATATGAAGGGTAGATAGATATTCTCCCTTTTCTTCTCGCCTTATTAACACCAGCAGTCACTATATATAGACACTGCATCGGCATTGTCCTACAATGTGTCTTGGACACTTTGAACTTGGCATTGTCGGTCCCTCTTCAGGTCTGGTCTGCCACCCACATCATCCGACATAGCTGGCCCATTTTGTTCTGCCACTGATGGATAGATTTGTCAAGTGTGCGCTGTTGTCCTGCGTGCATTCGTGCAAGAGACCTAGGTTAATAGTTATCTGATTGAAAAACATGCAGGGGAATGGAGCTGAAACCAGGTTTAACCCCAAGGACGGGGGTGGGTGCGGGTGGGGGTAGTCTAGTGGGTAGAGCATTGCGCTGGCGGTTTGACAGCCCAGGTTCGGGCCCAGGTTGCAGCCGCCACTGAGACACCCGTTCAAGGGGATTATTTACGCTGAAGTTAGTATCAGTACTGACTCCACTTCCCCGAAAGCCCTTCATATGAACAGAACAAGAACATCTTGCGCACACGTTAAATCCTGCTCCGCTTTTCGTAAGCGTAGGCCATTATATGCCGGTGGGAACAGCTGACAAGATTTACAAACTGCATACACACGGAGATTGGATTTTTTTAAAAAAATTAAAAGCACATGAGCGCTTATTCCATTATCCTCTATATAAAAGAGTAAATAGCTATAAATAAAATAAAGATATGAGACTATAAACCGAGGCCCCGTGTGCGAACGCACGCGGAGCGTCTTGTGCACACGTTAAAACCTGTCCTGTGTTTTGGAAGAGGCCATTGGTGCGGGTAAGACTGGGTGTCAAAAATCTTTATTGTTTTTATAAAATAAAATAAAAACCATGAAAACTGGTTCCGTGTTTAGAAATCATCCCGAAGTCAGAATGTGGCTATCTTAATGGTGGGAAAAAACAGTCGCATACACAGAAATCTCACCATTAGCGAACCTCGGAGTACTAGCCTAGAAACGGGGGGGGGGGGGGGGGGGGGGGAAAAATCCAAGGACAAAAATCCCTTTAAAACGAACAGCTCAACACTGACTCAGTCCTGTGCCTTGGGATTATTTTAGAATATGAGTCCAGAGCTCTATCCATTTGTTTGTGGTGGTTAGGGGGGGGCTATTTTGTTCCTCAGCTAGAGCTCCGAGGTTCACCAATGTTAAAATTTTGCGTAGGAGGCCGTTTTTCCCCTTCATCAAGGTAGCTGCATTCCGACTTCGTGAATGATGTCTAAACACGACGCCAGTATGAATACGTTTGTGAAGTTTTGTTATCCGCTCCCACCAGCCCGAAATGGCCTACTATTCAGAAAGGTGAAACGAGTATCAACGTATGGGCAATATGTTATGCGTGTGTTCGCACACAAGACATCGGTTTGAAGTCTCATCCAAATGATTTGGGGGGGGGGGGGGGGTGAGGTCGGCGCTGACATTAACTCCAGGGGAAAAATTCCTTTGAACGGTGGGTGCCTCGGTGGTAGTTCAAACCTAGCAGCAATCCCGGGCCATCAGGTGGCGAGCACAACGCTCTAACCACCAGGCCATCCAGTCTCCCGCATAATGTCAAAATGCCATCGACAAATAATCCAATCAGAGCAACCAAAACAAGGTGACTTAACCTACTTTTTCATGCGAAAATGAAGATGCAGTATTTTGTAGAGGGGCTTCTGCTGTGTGTGTGTGTGAGAGGGGGTACTAGGTATGGTTGGTGTTCAGTATCTACAAGAAACACACAGCAGGCTGTCATGTTCTCTTCTTTATTTAGCTAGACATTACTGCTTGGAACATCAGGTCGGGGAACTAGAGTATTATGAGGGCACTAGTTCCAATGCAAAGGAGCTGTCCTCATAAGGGGATTTTGCCTGCGGGATTATCATTGATTCCAATGTCATTTCCCCGCAAGTTGCTTGGGTGAAAGTAAGTCCCCCCAATGCCACTTTGCATCTTGTGAAAACTTTTTTTTTAATCTATCTATTTTTGATGGAAGGGTAGGCCAAGTATGGCTGGCTGTGTGGAGAACACAAACGTGCCCAGCATGCAATCTTCCACCTGAACGCCGCCAGTATCGATTTGCCCCCGACACACTGCACAAAGGTGTTTGTAGTGCGGTGTCTCAATGTGGGGAGAACAAGAGAGTGGGATTATTGCTCAATATCTGACGTAAGCAAACAGCATACTTGTCTTTCTTTGTTGTTGGGGGTTTTTTGCGTGGGTTTTTTTTTTAGTTAACAGCACACTTGTCTTTGTTTGTTGGGGGTTTTTTGTTATCATCATACTTAACGGGGTTTTATTTTCGTTATACAACTGGACATAGACCTATCAGTTATAACTGGAGCACTATTGCTCAGAGTCTGACATATGTAAAGAAAAAAATGTTTCTGTCGTTTTGTCTTTTCCTTCAACAACAAGAGGTTAACGAAACAAAACAAAAAAACAACAAAAGTAAGCTGATGCCCTTGTTTCATTCATTCGGAATATATTCTCCAGCTTTAATGAAAGAAAATAAAAAAGACTTTTCCCTCTTCCTTTAACGAGAGCATATTACTAAAAGTCTGACGCACAGATCATGACGATGAGATAAAAACCCATAGAAGTTGCCACAAGTTCCTGTTTGACTCTTTCTGCATATGTTGGCACAATAAGAAAGGATTGAGAAAAAAATTCAAAGCAGATTCTTTTAGATGGTATGGTATAACATGGTGAATATTAACAGACAAGGCAGACTTCTTTCAGTGAAATTTGGCTGCTGTTCCAGGAAAGAGCATTCTTGGCGCCTAGGCCGCACGCACACACCACGCACGCACGCACGCACAACCACACACCAACACACAACACAACACAACACAACACAACACAACACAACACAACACACACAACACACACACAAACACACACACAACACACACAACACAACACATAACAGACACTAAATCAAACACACACAACACACACAAACACACACACACACACACAACACACACACACACACACACACACACACACACACACACACACACACACACACACAAGGGGGGACGGATAGCCTAGTGGTCAGAACATTGCGCTGGCAATTTGACGACCCAGGTTCGAGTCCGGTCGAGGAGATTTTTTCTCCTGGAGTTAACATCAGTGCTGACTCCACTCTCCCCAAAAGTCCTTCGGATGAGACTTTAAACCGAGGCCCCGTGTGCGAACGCACGTAGAACATCTTGCGCACACGTTAAATCCTGTTCCGCTTTTCGTAAGAGTAGGCCATCGTGTACCGGTGGGAACAGATGACATTTACAAAACTGCATACACACGGGGACTGGATGTAAAAAAAAAGCACAATAGTGCTTATTCCATTATCCTCGATATAAAAGAATAAATAAATAAATCAATCAATCAAACACACACACACACACACACACACACAACACACACACACACACACACACACACACACACACACACACACACACACACACACACACACACACACACCACACACACACACACACACACACACACACTACATTGATTTAATAATCAAGTTTTAATAAGCCTTTCTGCTGACAATGGCAATCAAAGCGAAATATGGCAAGTTCTTGGACACTCGGTAATGCTAAAATTGTATTAATTTAGAACATATTCAATACCACTCGCATCGTTGTTGCTTTTTCCTTCTTACCTGATCTATCTTCAACAACCAAAACATATTTTGAAAAATCAGAGCACATTTATCTGCCTCCTTTCCGTATGGTGTGTGTGTGTGTGTGTGTGTGTGTGTGTGTGTGTGTGTGTGTGTGTGTGTGTGTGTGTGTGTGTGTGTGTGTGTGCGCGCGCGCGCGCGCGCGCTTCTGTGTGTTTTGTGTCTGTGTGTGTCTGTGTTACTATATATGTATATGCTGATTAGTTTATTGCCTATAAATTCACGGATAGATAGATAGATAGTATAGATAGATAGATAGTAGATAGATAGATAGATAGATAGATAGATAGATAGATAGATATAGATAGATAGATAGATAGATAGATAGATAGATAGACCCTGTGCATAATTACAAGGGATTGCATATTATATCAATGATTAGTTACAACAAACTTCTCAAGGGTGGTGGGATATAAGACTTTAGCTAACACCATTACAAACGGCTGAGAGCTCCACAGTACTTCTGAAACAGTTTCACATTTTCCACATCTACTCCTCTGTTTTCTATACATATCTCAAGGATGAGGCGATCAACAGGAGGTGGTGGATTTAATGGATTTAGAAACGGCTGCATGTTACGTTTTCAGAGTATCTAGATTCTCCTGTGGCATTTAGCCTTAATCTAGATGTCGTATCTAAATCTCATTCACAATAAACGTTTTCAGACAGCACTTCAATTTGAAATACATGGTTAATTTCAACTTGATTTTATGGCTTCATATCTGCATTCCTGTCAATGTTGTTCAGCCTATGAGTCTACTGATTCATTTCAATAGAGTCCACAATGAGAGCGAACCCACCATACAGTTCTTGCGTGTTTATGGGTCTTTTTGCGATTCCTCTAGCTACACTGAAATGGATTAAAAAATATTTCAAATATAATTATCATTTCTCATCTTTCCTTCCCAGTGTTTTAATCTCAATACCACTGATCTGAACCAACGCAGAAGGTCAGAAGGAGAAACAATTCTGATAAAAAGACAGGAAAGGACCTTCCAAAGTGGAGGATTTGTTTGTTTTTTTACTTTTAAGACAGGAATCCTAGATCATTTTAGCAAATCTCGGAAAATCCAATCCGTAAACACACTCAAATGATTGGGGTGACGAGAATTAAGATAGCTCTTTGTATCAACAATGAGTACATTTTGATTGTTACTTTTTCTTTTTTAAGTGTACTCAGTGTCTAATTTTGCCACGTAATTATTGTGACGGGGCCATGCCATCAGAGCCCTGTCGTAGCGTCCTGTGGGACATGAAAAATGTCCACTCTGTTACATCATATTTCTATGATGGATTTCTACGAAGTTGTCAAGTAT
>CM060316.1:38469377-38514377 GCA_030674155.1 Stramonita haemastoma
GTTCACTTCGGAAGTTTTGGTATGACGCCACAAAGTATGCGCAAATTAGAGAACGTGAAGATATTCACAGATTAGCAAAAAGTCCGCAATAAACCAGAAGATAACTCCGCATTAGACGATTTAGAATTTATGTAAAATCAAAGAAAAATAGAGAATAACAGAATATTATTCAGAACTAGGAAATGTGTGAAGTCACAGACTTTACACAGTTTGGGAATACAGAATGGTGAAAGCAGGCTAGACTATTTCTCAAAAAATATGTTGATTCAAATGCTCTGCCTCGTCTTAGGCTAAGGGATATTTTTTAATCATACAAATAAAGAAAAGCGAATGTGTTCAAAATTTCTTCATTTCTCAATCAGCTTTGGAAAGTAAAGATGATGGACTGCCAGACCCAGTATCAAATTTACATGAAGAGCTTTTGGGAAATTATGTTGCTTAGTAATGAAGCGATTGAGTGTGTGTGTGTGTGTGTGTGGTGTGGTGTGTGTGTGTGTGTGTGTGTGTGTGTGTGTGTGTGTGTGTGTGTGGTGTGTGTGTGTTTTGTGTGTGTGTGTGTGTGTGTGGTGTGTGCGTGTGTGTGTGTGTGTGTGTGTGTTGTGTGTGTGTGTGGTGTGTAAAAACTATTACAAAGCTGCATGCACACGGGGACTGGATGAAAAGATTACATTAATATCTATTCCATTATCCTCGAAGAAAAGAGTAGGCTAACTCATGAATAAATAATGCGCATAGAGTTGGATAGCGTCCCTTTCGTTTTCCAAGTTTTCTGCTTTATTGTTCTATTTATGGATCATCTTGTAATATCAATTTTACACTTTAAAAATAAAAAGAAGCGAAAGGCATAAATTATTTGAATCTTTTATATTTTAGGCACCCCGCTCTAGGTGTTTATTCTGGCACCGCGTGCGGTAGGCCTATTTGCTAGCCAGTCTGACGCGGGAATGACAGTCCCTATTTAGGCCTACTTATTTTGTTCTTTTATGTCAAAGATAATATGATAAACCCTAATGTAGTTGTTTTTTTACATATAGTCCCCGCGTGTATGCAGTTTTGTATATTTTGTCATCTGTTCCTACCGGCACACAATGGCCTACTCTTTCGAAAAGCGGAGCAGTGTTTTGATGTGTGCGCAAGATTGTGTGCGTGTATGTTCTGCGTGCGTTCGCACACGAAACCTCGGTTTATAGTCTCATACGAAAGACTTTGGGGGAGAATGGAGTCGGCACTGATGTTAACTCCAGGGGAATAAATCCCGAGCCCCGGTCGTCAAACACTAGGATATCCCGTCCCCAATGGGAGAGTGCACAGATGAAGCAATATTTATTATATTAGTGTGTGTGTGTGTGTGTGTGTGTGTGTGTGTGTGTGTGTGTGTGTGTGTGTGTGTGTGTGCGTATGTGCGTGCGTGCGTGCGTGTGTGTGTGTGTGTGTGTGTGTGTGTGTGTGTGTGAACAAACATAAAAATGAAGACCACTATTTAGTTGCTGTTGTTGTTGTTTTTAATTAGTGACTAAAACACAGAGCACCATTCGAAAATTCTTCAAAACAAATGGAAACTACAATTCGCCATGAAATGATACCTCCCGAGGCACCAGCCAAAGAGGGGCTGCTTGGGATGAGGGCGACGAAAAACAAATGTTGTAAGAACTTAGGTAAAAAGACGAATTTACTGTTTTGTCTCTCCTGATAGGCTCCCCTGATAGGCCTAGCTTAGCTTCCGGAAACTATCGCACGTGTAAGAAGGACATTCGGTAGGCCTACTGTGAGTAAATCAAAGTAGCTTTGTGTTTATTCCATTATAATCTTCAATGAATAACTATCCATTCTTATTGATTTTACTATAAGTTTATCTTACTTTTCAGATTGGGATGAGATGTTTCTTATTCAGATGGCCACTTTCGTGGTAATCTCACATAGCCCTGAAACAGGGGTCTCACAGCGAATGAGCTATGGAGATCTAGGCCCTATTTCTAGTGATTGTCGCGTTTGCTTCTGTAGTGCTGGGCAAAATTTAATGATCTTTGCCAGTAGGGAAAAAGACTCAAACTAAAAGTAAGTTTTGAGTTCACCTTTGTTGATTTAAATTTGATACCCGAAATTTTATTTCGATGTCTAGAATGTTACTTTTTCTTTAAAGAAAGCCTAACATTAAAAATGTTTTGCAAAAGTATATTCTGGTGACAGATTCAATTCATTTGAAATTATTGCAGTTCATCATCACAAAACAGAGAAATTCATTTAGATTACGAGCAAAGGATTTAAACATTTACGGATAAAAGAATGAATCACATAATTACATACTATCAGAGGGCTTGCACTTACAGTATTTAGCATACAAAATCACATTATTATGCTCTCTTAGTAATCAAGACATATGTATAGCTGCCACAAACCCACACATGTTTATGCAACATAGTTATGCATGTGCTCCACACAAGCTGTGATACACCAGAGAAGTTTTCACTCATAAGTGCGCACATATTCAACTTCAAGTGACACACACCTGTGAACACACACGCACGCACGCATGCACACACACTCACACACACACACACACACACACACACACACACACACACACACACACAGTGACACACACACACACACACTCACACACACAGTGACACACACACACAAACACACAAGTGACAAACACACAAATTCAGAATAATTGTTTATGACTGAGTGCACATGGTTATGATTAACTGTGTAAAACTGAAAGGAAACACTAACAATACATTGATTAACTGTGCAAAACTGAAAGGAAACACTAACATTAAAAACATACACAAGCAGCCATAAGTTCACGAGAGTGGTCCTTTGAATGCAATGATTTTTGTTTTTGTGCTGTAGCAACTTTTTTGGACTCATAAGCTCCATGCCAGCAATGTAAGTTTGATAAGACAAGACCAGACAACTTGAATTGTAAGACATGATCAAGTCTGGCACAACATAGATTATGACATGATAAACTAACTTTCTTTTTTTTTTTAATCTGTAGGTAACTTTGTCACGGTTGTGCCTATAGACTGTAATCTGTATATGCTATATATATATATATAGTTTTCAGAGATTGAAGACTTATCAAGTATAGGGATGGCAATATGTATGAAAATAAAATGGATAATTTTGGTCCTTTGATGAGTGATAGCAAATTTTGATCCATTCTTGTTTTCAATGGTTGCCTGGGTAAATAAAATAAAGTTTTGCCATAGTATTGATATGTGGAGAATGGGATAGTGCAGTGGTCAGAGCATTTGCTTTCCCCAAGCTAAGGTTAAGCAGCATTGAACATGGTTACCAATTGGATGGGTGACTGTGCGCCTTGGCTTATTTATTTATTCTTTTATATCAAGGATAATGGAATAAGCAATTATGTGCTTTTTTCCATCCAGTCCCCATGTGAATGCAGTTTTGTGAATGTTATCTGTTCCCACCGGCACATGATGGCCTACTCTTACAAAAAGCGGAACAGGATTTAATGTGTGCGCAAGATGGTCTGCGTGCATTCGCACACAGTGCCTTTATTTATAGTCTCATCTGAAGGACTTTTGGGGAGAGTGGAGTTAGCACTGATGTTAACTCCAGGAGAAAAATCCCCTCGAACGGGAATCGAACCCGGGTGGTCAAATTGCGAGTGCAATGTTCTAACCTCAAGGCTATCCCGTCCTCCCAGATATCTCATCTGATCACTAGGCTTCAGTACAGTCCCCCAGTTCACCCGGCTGTAAATGGGCACCTGCCCTCTTGAGGGTCAGGGGATGTAATTTGTAAAACTGTTAGAGAGAGGAAATGGGTGCTGCCATCAAAATGCTGGCCCCTGGAGAAGTGAGGTCTCTGACACCTTGCTTCTTTATGACCATCAAGGCCATGGGATATCTTTGCTGTGTTTTTTTCGCGCACTTGGGAGTGTGAAATCATGACAACTTTTCATTTCAGCAAATTCATTGGTGTGCTCAGGTGTATTTGATTCTTTGTTTGTTGTAGACAAATTTATGGGACTTTTTGTTCATTCACTAACTTATCTTTGTTTTGTTTCGGGGGGAGGGGGGGTAGTTTTCATTTTGTTTGTTTGTTGGTTGGTTGTTTTTTTTATTTGTTTTCATTTTGTTTTGATTTGTTTTCATATTTAGAGAGACAGTAGTGTTAGCACAATCAGAATGGAGCAAGCAATGGAGCAAGCAATGGAGCACAAAAAGCATAGGGCCAAGAAGGCTGGTCCAAAAGCTGCCAAGAAGCACAGCAAAGATGACAGTGCCAGAGAAAGAAACCCCAGGGCATTTTCCATACAGTCAGCAGTCAAAGCTGCCAAAAAGTTTCACAGGTAAGATTTTCTGCGTTTTGCATTGAAATGTGGTTTGTGTGTGTGTGTGTGTATATATATATACATATATATATTATATATATATATATATATTATATATATATATATATATATATATATATATATATTTGTTTAGTTCATTTCATTTCAACAGTTTTTCTTACTATGATTTTTGTGATGTCAAATCACATTATAACGGCCATGGTATCACTAACTTTTTATGGTCTACTTTTTCATGACACTTTTTGGACATTCTCTTTGTTTTTCAATATAATTTCATCCTGTTAATTTTTCCTTGTGAAGTAAATGAACACTTTCTTTAGAAATGTTTCATTTTTGCATTTTTTTTTCAATTGTTCAAAATATTTTTATGTGGTTTATGTGTAGATCACTTTACTTTTGTAGATAGTAGGGAAGCATAATGTCTACAATTTATTAGAGAAAGTTTTCCACGTGCAGTGGCTTACATGTGTAAAAGGCTTGTTATTGACATAATTTAACGTGGTGAAATCATTTATAGAACTTTGGCCTCATTTATCATTGTTCTGTATCGTTTTCTATTTTTATGTTCAGCAAAATACCTTATTGCCTAATTAATAATAGACTCTCTCTCTTCTCTCTCTCTCTCTCTCTCTCTCTCTCTCTCTCTCTCTCTCTCTCTCTCTCTCTCTCTCTCTCTCTCTCCCCCTACCCCTACCCCCCCCCCCCTTTTCTCTATCTTGCCTCATTCTCTAACAGAGATGTTAATAAGATCTACATCGTATGTTAAGCATTAGTTATAATGTAGTTCTGTGACTTTCCCACAGATCTCAAGATGTGAAGATGAAAAAACACCACATACCACTGCCAGATCGAACAGTGCTGGAACCTCCTCCAGTCATTGTGGGAATCGTGGGTCCTCCCAAAGTGGGAAAGACTACCCTTCTACGGTGTTTGGTGAAGAACTACACCCGCCAAAGTATAACCAACATCCAGGGACCAGTCACCGTGGTATCAGGTAGGGACACTGAAGAGATGGTCTGTGTTGTGGTAGGATTTTGGTGTCATGTACTGTCTGTACCACATTCAACAATAGTATAGCATTAGCCGTTCCTGCACAGTTTGTAGACTTTAAAATGAGGGGCCTTAGGTTCATGAAGTAACATGGAGGGGTCTTGATGTCTCTGTAACCATTGTATCGTGTTGCACAGCTGTGGTGTATCTACCGTATAAGGTGTAATGTGAAGTTTGTTTTTGTTACTGTATAAACCTTAAAGTGCTCTGGAATGTGAAAGTCGGTTAGGGTGACATTGTCTCTGGGAAAATTTGGCTCTGTCAGCCAGCTTTGTGAGCCAAAGTAAGGTATGAGTTTCACCAGGGAAACAATTGTCAGCAATGCTTCAGGGATGATTAAAGTGTTTTTGACTTGACTTGACTTGCTTCAAAAGTTTGTGAAACATTTGAGGAGGCAAGCACCATCATAGTCTACTGCACTGTTGCTTGATATATTTCCACAACTTCAGGAAAATTTGCCAATCAGGAATGTAGAAGATGTTTTTTCCTTTAGCTGTCACATAAGGAGTCTGGCCAGAATCAGCTCACTGCATACAGCATTAGTTCTGCTCATTTGTGCTTGGAAGGTTTGACATTGCTTTCCTGCTTAATCCAGAAGGAAGAGATTTAAGCTGAAATGAAAACTTGGCAAAAAGAACTCCTGGCACAGTTGACTGAAGTCCTGGGACAGGAGAGAGGGATGCTGGTGGTGTAACACCACCAGATGAGAAAGCTTGCAACTGGTTACATGGGAGCCCTATAATGAAACAGTTTTCCTGACCTAGTTCTGGAAACAAATCTGCTTTCTTACCACAGTTTTTGTGTGTTCATTGATGATTTGGTTTGTAAAGCATAACTATCAATCTGGGTTTCAGGGAAGCAGCGACGTTTGACATTCATCGAATGCAGCAGTGATATCAGCCATATGATTGACATTGCCAAAGTCGCCGATTTGGTATGTGCCGTCAGGGTTGTAGTTAGAATTATGTGGTATGTGCCATCAGCATTGTAATTAGAATGAAGTTGTGTGTGCCATCAGTATTGTAGTTAGAATGATGTGGTGTGTGCCATCAGTATTGTAGTTAGAATGATGTGGTGTGTGCCATCAGTATTGTAGTTAGAATGATGTGGTGTGTGCCATCAGTTAGAATGATGTGGTGTGTGCCATCAGTTAGAATGATGTGTGGTGCCATCAGTTAGAATGATGTGGTGTGTGCCATCAGTTAGAATGATGTGGTGTGTGCCATCAGTATTGTAGTTAGAATGATGTGGTGTGTGCCATCAGTATTGTAGTTAGAATGATGTGGTGTGTGCCATCAGATGATGTGGTGTGCATCAGTTAGAATGATGTGGTGTGTGCCATCAGTTAGAATGATGTGGTGTGTGCATCAGTTAGAATGATGTGGTGTGTGCCATCAGTATTGTAGTTAGAATGATGTGGTGTGTGCCATCAGTTAGAATGATGTGGTGTGTGCCATCAGTATTGTAGTTAGAATGATGTGGTGTGTGCCATCAGTATTGTAGTTACAATTATGTGGTATGTGTCATTAGTATTGTAATGAGAATGATGTGGTGTCAGTATTGTTAGAATGAAGTGTGTGTGTGCATCAGTATAGTTAGAATGATGTGGTGTGTGCCATCAGTATTGTAATTATATATTTTTTCTGTTCCTCTGATATAGCTCCTAGGTTCACCAATAGAGAGATTTTGCATATATATGCGACAATTTTTGCCCACCATTAAGGTAGCTCCATTCCAAGTTAGGGGATGTGCCTGAACACGACACCAGTGTGCATGTATTTTTTTTAAATTGTCATCCATTTCTACTGACACACGATGGCCTGCTCTTCCAAAAAGGGGAAATGGGCTTTAACATGTGCACAAGACATTCTGCGTGCATTCGCACGCAGGACCTCTGTTTACAGTCTCCTCCAAAGGAATTTCAGTGGAGTGGAGTCAGTACTGATGTTAACTCCAGGAGAAAAATCCCCTTAAAGTGGTGCCTTGATGGTGACTCATATCTGGACCATCGGATCATGAGTGCTATGCTCTTAACCACTATGCTATCGTACCCCCATAGTTGTGCCATCAGTATTGTAGTTACAATGATTTGAGTATGCCTTCAGTATTGTATGATGTGGTATGTGCCATCAGTATTGTACTCAAATGATTTGGTGTGTGTGCTATCAGAATGGTGATTAGAATAATGTGGTGTTTGCCTTCAGTGTTGTAGTTAAAATAATTTAATGTCTGCAATGCAGATAAAATGATTGAATGGTTTTCATCAGGATGGTAATTAGAATTTGTTGTGTGTGCATCAGTACTGTGGAAGTTTTTCTGTCATGCCTTTTGTTGCAGGTGATCTTGATGGTGGATGCCAGCTTTGGGTTTGAAATGGAGGTCTTTGAATTTCTGAACATCCTTCAAGTCCATGGGTTCCCCAAAGTGATGGGTGTTTTGAATCACCTGGACACCTTCAATGACAACAAGAAAACTAGGAAGACCAAAAAACGCCTGAAAGACAGATTCTGGACAGAGATCTACCAGGTATAAGATTTTATCTTTTATGAATCAGTTTTCCTTTCTTTTTTACTGTAGAGAATGTGTGTCGGTGTGCGTCTGTGTGTATTTGCTATGTATGTTTGTCTGTAGTCTATTTTTAAAACATTGATATAAATGTTAAATGAATGTGTTAGCATGTCCATACATTAGATCACATATTTTCTAAGTCTCAGATTGTTTTTCACCAGTTGTAACATTTTGATGGCAAGTGTTAAATCTTTGCCTGCTTGTTGTAGTAAATGAAATGTCTGCTTTATGCAATACTCTTTTGTATTGTTAACAGGTGGAATGAATCCCAAAGACATTTTATCAGGATAATGAAGTGTGTGTATGAATCTTTCATAGGGTCCAAGTGTAGTTTGTACTGTCATAAATAGTTTCTGTTTCTGTGTGTGGGCATATTTCAAAGTATGTGTTACTTATATGTAGCTATAATTTAAATACCATTTGTATTACTGTCCAAAAAAAAATTCTTTATAAAAGTCCTATCTTTTTTCAGGGTGCCAAGCTGTTCTATTTGTCTGGAATGATCGATGGTGAATACCAGAAGACGGAAATCCACAACTTGTGTCGTTTCATCTCCGTGATGAAATTCCGCCCTTTGACATGGCGCACCACTCACCCCTACATCCTTGCTGACAGGTTTTTATCCCATTTTTCTTTCTCGCCGTCCTCCTGTGACGGACTATGGAAAAAACCTTCCCTGATGTTGACTATGAACTGATAAATGAACTCAATATGCCTGTATATTTCCGCGAAATGGCCTCCATGGCACGTTGAACTTTTTCGGGACTTTGTTCAAAATATTTCATGTGCATCCGATTTCGACCCCCTACCCCCAACTCATCCCCATATTTGTGGATGGACGGAATGTCTAAAAACAATAAACTATTTGTCATTGTCATTGTCATTGTCCTCTACTCCTTGCAATGGATGTGTTTGTCAATATCAGATGCCTTATTAAATATGGTTGTTTTACTTCTGGGCACATTCTTACATGAGTGAAAGAGAAAGTTGAAAGTTACACTTGGTCATGGTATTCTTGGTTTCGGTGTTGAGAGTAATTGTGGCATTTTGTCCATCTGTGTTATTGTGTCGCTGTTTAAGTTGTTATCACCTGCGAATTTCGAGAAAACTGTTGCTGAATTTAGACCTTGGAGGTAGAGGGTTTATTACTAGCTCACTTTATTTCAGATATTTGTATGTTGCTCTGTGAGCAATGAAATCCACCAGGGTTTGTGTGTGTGTATGTACATATGTGTGTGTGTGTGTGTGTGTGTGTGTGTGGTGTGTGTGTGTGTGTGTGTGTGTGTGTGTGTGTGTGTGTGTGTTGAAAAAGAGAGAGATGGGGGAGGGGTAGAAAGAGAGAAAGTCTGTGTATGTGTTGAAGAATGTGTATGCAAAGGTGTATGTGAGCATGCGTCCATGATCAGCATTTGTACAAGTGGCTTGTGTCTGTTTATCTGCTTGTTGATTGTTGTTGCGCTGATGCAGTTTTTAACACTAAATGTGATTGTGCAGAAGTTTATGCCTCTTATGTTGGAACTCTGTGTGTGTTCTTTTCTCCATAGTTATGATATACTGGAACTCCAAATGCTAATGTTGTGGCCTTGCTGTCCAAGCTTTGCAATATATTCAAAAGACCACTGGGTGCAGAGGTCTGAGCTAAGAACTCTAAAGTTGAGTGTAGCAGGCACTTTTAAAATGTTAAGATCCAACTTACAAGTAATAGGGTCTTGAATTTGATCAGCTCTTATGAATAAATGTAAAAGACACTTCTTTTTTTTTTTAATGTAAAAGATACTTATCAACTCTACATTTAAAAAGCAAGCTGAAGTCTGTAAACAGAGGTTTGCATAAATTAATCTGTGGGATGGATGATGCTGGGTCTGTTCAACAGAATGGAGGATATCACCCCGCCTGAGGAGGTAGAAAAGAACCCCAAATGTGATCGGCGAATCACCTTGTAGGCTACAACCGTGGCGTGGCCCTCAAGAATCAGCAGGCCATCCACATACCAGGTAACATTTCTTGTTATTATTGTGTGTGTGTGTGTGTCTGTTGTCTGTCTGTCTGTCTGTGTGTGTGTGTGTGATTATTTATTTCATTTTAGTGAAGCCTCATCTCTTGCATCTTTTTCTGGTTTTCTTTTCCTAAATGTTGACCCTGATCATTGCACTATTAAAACAGAAATATCTTAAGTTGGTTTTTTTTGGGGGGGTATTATTTGCAAAATTGTACTTTTCTTTATGAAGTGAAATAGAAAGATTAGGGGGTTTTATGCATTGTTCTGATATACTCATGGGGGAGGGAAAGCCTAGCAGTCAGAGTGTTCTTTGTGCTCATGACTTGATGACTCAGGATCAAGCCTGGGTTTCAAGCTACCACTGAGACGCCAGTTTGAGGGATTTTTTCCCACAAGTTAAATCAGTACAGACTCCACTCTCCTGAAAGTCTTTTGGATGAAACTGTAATACTGAGGTCCAGCCTGCAAACCGCACAGGACATCTTGCGCACATTTTAAAACTTGTTCTGCCTTTCAGAAGAGTAGGCCTTTCATGCTGGTAAGAAAGGATGATTAAAAAAATGCATTTTAAAAATTTAATGCACGCTGATGTCGTGTTAAGACATCATCCCAAGTCAGAATGCGGCTATCTTAATGGTGGGCAAAAACGGTTGCATCATTGCTGAACCTCAACTGTAACCAAGGAACGGAGGGGGGGAGGTACCAATAACCATCCTAAGGGGTGGAGCAAAAGGCAATGAGCAATTCAAATAGGGGCCTTCTTATTGCGCTGTATCAGTAGTAGGGTCTGTGCAAAGGATTTTGGAGGGGTGGGGGGCAGGAAGTGTTTGTGTGTGGAGGGGATTGTATACATGTATATAATATAGATGTGTTTATGTATATCACAAGCAGCTTTTTTTCCCATATGTATTCTATTTACTGTCTTCGAAAATCAGCCTTTGTAGAATCATTGTATTTGATATCATGTAGCATTTTTTAAATCACTCATATTGATGGATTTTGTGTCGGCAAATATTCATAAGACAGAATTTCTACGGGTTTATAAAGTCCACTAAGCAAAAAGGGTTGTTTTTTTTATCAGATATGAAAAACAGACTGAAGTTGGATATGTGTGATTCCATGGGATATTTTTTGCAACATATAAAATGATATAATATACATAAAATAACGCATAAGATAATTTGATACAGGATCACTTTTTATTGCCACATTCTATCAAACTTTTCCATTGTAAGGTATGAGTGACTTTATTTCTAAATTAATTGTTTCCATCTGTAGCTACCTTTCATCCCTAATAACCCTTTCCATCCTAGCACCTTTCCTCTAATTAACCCTTCCATCCTAATAACCCTTTCCTCATATCCTTGTCACTAATTAACCTTTCCAACACTAACCTGTCACCTATTACCTTCCATCGTAATTAACTTCCATCCATAACCTTCCATCCTTAGCACCCCTTTCCATCAGTAATTAACCCTTTCCATCCCTAATTAACCCTTTCCATCAGTAATTAACCCTTTGTGTCACTAATTAACCCTTTCCAACACTAACCCTGTCCAACACTAATTAACCCTTTCCATCGGTAATTAACCCTTTCCATCCCTAATTGACCCTTTCCATCAGTAAATAACCCTTTATGTCACTAATTAACCCTTTATGTCACTAATTAACCCTTTCCAACATTAACCCTGTCCAACACTAATTAACCCTTTCCATCATTAATTAACCCTTTCCATCCCTAATTAACCCTTTCCATCCCTAATTAACCCTTTCCTTCACTGATTAACCTTTTCTGTCTTTAATTAACTATTAACCCTTTTCATCACTAATTAACCCTTTCCGTCCCTAGGCATGGGTGACTTCAGGGTCGCAGACATAGAGAAGCTGACTGACCCTTGCCCACACCCCGAGATGGAGAAGCGTCGAACCCTGAACCAAAAGGAGCGTCTGATCTACGCCCCGATGTCTGGCGTTGGAGGCATCCTGTACGACAAGGATGCTGTGTACATCGATGTTGGCGGCAGCCATTACTTCGACAAAGAAGAGTCCGAGGTGAGGTGGTGGGAAAAGAGTTGTGTGTGTGTGTGTTGTTGAGTCACTTTCAATTTAGTTTGTTAGCTTGACTTTCAGGGGAAGATAGTTTGTTAGGGTTGTTGGATGTCTCATTATTTAATATTTGTTAGTATAACCTGGAGAGGTGTTGTGGCTGTTGTTAATTTGCGTTTCCTTTAAAGGGTGTTATCTTTATGGGAAGAAGATTTGTGCACATGGTTAAGTCTCATTTATTGATAAATTGTATAGTAGTGTTAGCTAGGCAGATTTTGGGAGTGCCTGGGCGATGCTGCCTGTCTGTTCGTTCTATGTATGTGTGCAAATGGTGTGTACATGGCTTGGAAAGTACAGGGGTGGAAGTTTTCAGGTGACAGGGAGGAAACTGGACAAAGGAGACATGATTGATGAACTGTGTAAAAATGTATTTGACTGTAGTGTCATCTTCTATCACTGTTGTGTGCGTGTGTTAGTGTGTGTGTGTGTGTGTGTGTTGTGTGTGTGTGTGGTGTGTGGGGTGTGGTGGTGTGTGTGTGTAGTGTGTGATTGTTGTGCAGGTCAGAGACATTTTTTCGTGTATAAATGGACGACAAACTTTGTATCTTGTAATTTTTTGTCATGGAAAGAAAACATGATAGAATCAAACCTTTGTTTTCTATAAGAATGTAGAGATAAACATGGCATGTTTGTTCATGTTGATACTCATTTCTGTGGTTCAGTTTTTGAGTGTGTGTGTGTGTTTTAGGAGATGACTCCAGTCAAAGAATTGCTGTCGGCTCTGATGGGGCCTACCAAAGCTGCTGACGAAAGCGATGAGGAGGACAGCAGTGATGAGTAAGAGTTGTCTGATTCCTCTGTATTTCTTCAAATAATACCTCTTTATTTTGCAGTTCTTTTGTTAGCTTGATGTACAGTGAAAACTCCTATCTAAGGACCTGCAGGAAATAGTTGTGTAGTGAAGTGTGGTTTGGTAATGGTATGGTGTTGTGGTGTGATGCAATGTGGTTGTGGTATTGGTTTAGTGTTGTGTAGCATAGTTTTGGTGTTGTGTAGCATAGTGTTGTGAAGCAAAGTGTCATGTCATGTCATGTCATATCATGTTACGTAGTATCGTGTAGCATAGTGTATAATGTGGTTGCAGCGCAATGCAGCGCAGTCACCTTACAACAGAATTTTCTGCATGAAAGACAAACCACTCTCTCTCTCTGGGGAGAGCATGTTGCCACCAGTGTAGCACCTGCTTACTGTAGTGGTTTTTTCCCCCTCTCTGTATGTATGCTTCTTTCCCAGTAAGCGTGGTCTTTCTGTCCATGAGATAGAGGAGTTCATTTCTCTCAGAGTGCCGCATCTTCAGAAGGAAGGTGGCAGGATGGTTAAGATGTTCACCTGCAACATGTAAACCATGAGGTTCTAGGTTTCAATTCCTAGCTCACCCCTTCTCAGTTTCACGATAAAATTTAACTGAATGTCAGTCATTTGGACGAGACTATAATCCAAAGCCCGTGTGCAAACACAGGGTGAACATCTGTGCACACTGGACCATTTCAGCAACATGGAGAGGGGGGTCTGCTGCATGGGTAACAGTTTGCCCTCCATGCTTACTTACCCAGGCTTTGTGCTCTACAGCCCACAGCGCGACTGCATAGTCTTCTGAGACTGACGGATAACTACTGCTGCATCTTCAGGGGCCTATGCTTCCTCACTCCCAACTGCTGACTTACTCCCCACCCCCCCCCCCCACCCCAAGTCATTTTATAAGAATTGGTTAGGCAACTTTAGGCCAATGATTTGAAGTGATTAACTTTACTGGCATCAATGTGTTTCAGTGAAAACAAGATGCCCACAGAACAACTGTTCACTTCAGATGGCCGAGTCCGGAGGAAGGCTATCTTCAGTGATGAGAAGGAAGACAGCGATGAAGAGGTCAGAATCATGTGCTTGTGCATTGTGTCTTGTGTGGTTTGACAACCAGACCTTTTGTAGAATTCAGAAAACATTGTGATATTGTTTGGGTTGCAGACGACGTCTCAAAGAGATAGTGTGTGTTGATCTTGCATAGAAGTTATGTTTAATGTAATGTAAATATGTAAAAGAACTGTTGTTTGTCTAAACTGCTTATTAAAAAAAAAATACCAACTGCGTTGCATCATGTGTGGCAAATTTACATAATTAAATATAATGAATTGATTGGGGGGGAGGGGGGGGGGGTTTCATGATTCCTTTTGTTCTTTACTCTGCCTTTTTGCTTTTCTTTTTTTTAGATTGATAGGTGCTTCTGGTATAAAGTAACTAAAGCTGGACTGTAATGTTTATGACCAGATGTAGGTAACTGACATTTTGTTGGATAGTGGTAAAATGGGTTCAGATGGTAAATCTAAGATGGTGGATCAGTGCTTTTTTTTTTTTTAATTTATTTCAAGGATAATGGATTAAGCATTCATGTGGGATTTTTTGTACATCCATCCCTGTGTGTATGTAGTTTTGTAAACAAAATTTTCATACGTTCACATAAAAGAACCCACAGCAACAAGAGAGTTGTCTCTGGCAAAATTGTCTTGAAAACAGCCTCCTTGATAGGGAAACAAACTTGCATGCACGCACACACACACACACACACACACACACAACACACACACACACACACACACACACACACACACACACACACACACACACACACACACACACACACACACACAAATTTAAGGAATGGTTGGAGAGCAGCCTGCATTTCATGCAGAAAAAGCTGCCAGTACTGAAAGTGCTATACAGTACAAAGCAAAAGACAGAGTTAAAACTTTGCTATTTCTTGGCTAATTCTGTAGGAATTTTCAACGTGTGTAAACTGCTTCTTGGCTGATTCTGTAGGAATTTTCAATGTGTGTAAACTGCTTCTTGGCTGATTCTGTAGGAATTTTCAACGTGTGTAAACCGCTTCTTGGCTGATTCTGTAGGAATTTTCAACATGTGCAAACCGCTTCTTGGCTGATTCTGTAGGAATTTTCAACTGTGTAAACCGCTTCTTGGCTGATTCTGTAGGAATTTTCAACATGTGTAAACCGCTTCTGGTGATTCTGTGGAATTAAACGTGTGTAAACGTTCTGGGTGCAGTAGTCATGAGGAAAGTTGATAAAAAAAAATCCTTGAAGTCGGAATGCGGCCACCTTAATGGTGGGCAAAACAGTCGCATATGCAAAATCTCACCTTTGATGACCCTGAAAGCAATCGCTGAGGAACTGAGAAAGAAGGAAAGAACATGAAACATGCTGTGTTTGTCAGTTTTAACGAATTTCTTTTTCTTTTTTTTCTTTGTCAATCTTTCCTTTTTTTGGTTTGTTGTGGTTTTTTGTTGGGTTTTCTTTTTGTTGCGTCATCTTTTGTACCCTTTATGCCTCAAAAGGGATCGGAGGATTAAACTTTCAACTCATGTATATATGTGTGTGTGTGCATGTGTGTGTTGTGTGTGCACGTGTGTCTGTATGTGTGTGTGCATGTTATATATATTTTCAACAGTCGGATGGCAATGAAGAGGAGGAGGAGGAGGATATCTGATGAAGAAGAGGAGGAAAATGAGGCAATTGACAATAAAACTGCAGAAGACATGGAGGAGGGGAGTGATGGTGAGGGAAGAGAGTGACGAGGAAATGGATTTTGCAGAAGAAGAAGGAGAAAGCGGCATAGACACTGATGACAGCAATGCCACTGAAGGTAACAGTTTTCAACACTGTTCATTTTTCAACACTGTCATTTTTCAACACTTCATTTTTCAACACTTTCATTTTTCAACACTGTTCATTTTTCAACACTTCATTTTTCAACACGTTCATTTTTCAACACTTCATTTTTCAACACTTCATTTTTCAACACGTCATTTTTCAACACTTCATTTTCAACACTGTTCATTTTCAACACTGTTCATTTTTCAACACTTCATTTTTCAACACTTCATTTAACATTCATTTTCAACACTGTTCATTTTTCAACACTGTTCATTTCCTGTAGCATCTATGCATGCCTGAATTAGAAAGTGTACCTGTACATGTGAATGTATGCTCCAGCTCGTGTGGGAAGCAGTTTACATATATGTATATATTCACCATTTTGTTTACTCAGGCACGTCTTCTAGCTAAAACATATCTTGGTTTGTCTTAACCTGTGCTCATCAGGACTGTTTGACATTCATTTTCTAGTTTCTTGTGCAGCTTTCCCACTGGGGTGGGAGAGGAAGGTTAGATCTTTTTTTTTGTTAAAGAGAAAGGGTCTTCTAGTGACTGAAAGGAGACTTGAAAGTGAAAAGCACATGTGAAGCCAGCCACAGCAGGTTCAGTATACAGGAAACGATTGATAGACAGCAAAGACAGCAACCCCTCACTTTCCACATTATTCCCACAGAAGGGGAAAGTGTGTTTAGCTTTCCTGAACATAACCAGGGGTCTTATCTGTCCAACTGGACAGAATAATTATCAAATATTTTGTTTTCAATGACAAAGAGTTAATGGATTTTATAGACAAATAAAAGCACTGTGGAAAAAAAAAAAAGAAAATGCCAGGGTTTTAGTCATAACGTGATATGACAACTCTCAAAAAGCTTCAAATCCCCAGTCATGATATTGCCTTTTATTTGAGCCTATGTAAATCAGTGGGAAGGGGACAGGATAGCTCAGTGGTCAGAGCACTCGCTTTACCCAAGCCAGCGTTAAGCAGCATCAAGCATGGTTACCAAGTGGGTGGGTGACCATTTGCATGCCTTGGCTTTCAGTACTGTTCCCCAGTTCACCCAGCTGTAAACGGGTACCTGTCATCTTTAAGGTCATGGAAGGTAAAGCAGCAAGGGAGAGGAGATGGGCACCACCTCAATATGCCTCTGGAGAGGCTGAGGTCTCTGATACCTTGTTCCCCAACAACTGCATAAAGGGTATGAGATGCCTATACCTTTTAAAACAGTGGGAGCCAGGTCAGGGCTGATTTCACAGTGTGAGTGAACAGCCCATGTTTAAAACAGAAACAAAACTTCTTTTTTTTTAGAGTTTAACAAAGAACTAAAGGGTTGCAAAATTAACCGACAAAAGAAAGCAGATATATTCTGCATTAGAATGAGGAAAACAAACTTTACATTGCGTGGTGTTTCTGGTTTCAAATACTGCACATATTGCATGCTAATTCTGTGTTCATTGCATGCTATTTCTGTGTTCTGGTTTCAGACATGCATGTTTCTGTGTTCTGGTTTCAGACATTGCATGGTGTTTCTGTGTTCTGGTTTCAGACATTGCATGGTGTTTCTTTGTTCTGGTTTCAGACATTGCATGGTGTTTCTGTGTTCTGGTTTCAGACATTGCATGTTTTCTGTGTTGTTTCGGTGTTTCTGTGTTCTGGTTTCAGACATTGCATGGTGTTTCTGTGTTCTGGTTTCAGACATTGCATGGTGTTTCTGTGTTCTGGTTTCAGACATTGCATGCTAATTTCTGTTTCGTTGCATGCTATTTCTGTGTTCTGGTTTCAGACATTGCATGTGTTTCTGTGTTCTGGTTTCAGACATTGCATGTGTTTGGCTGTTCAGATTGCATGGTGTTTCTGTGTCTGGTTAGACATTCATGATTCATTGCATGTGTTTCTGTGTTCTGGTTTCAGACATTGCATGCTATTTCTTGTTTGTTCATGGTTTTTTTTCAGAATTGCATGTATTCTAACTGTTCTGGTTTCAAATTGCACATTTCGTTTTGTTTAGACAATGATTCTGTGTTCTGGTTTAGACATTTTTGTTTTGTGTTTTTTCGATATTCAGTTGGAAACAGAGAAGGCTCTACAAGAGCTGAAGAAACGAAAGGAAGGGAAAGGAGACTATTACCGTATGATCTATGGTGAAAGTAAGTATCTTTGAGGCATGCAGAGCAGAATGATTGCTCTCTATTTATTCTTTTCTATCTGTATTTTAAATAAGTTTATATGAAAACTACTGGAAACTTCCTTTGCGTTCCTTTTTTTAAAAAAGAATTATGGAGTTTTTAAAAAGCAAAACAGTTTTTTTTGTTTGTTTTTTTTTTTAATTTCTTGAGAAATGATTGCAAATGTTCATTTGGTAGCAAGTTTAACACTAGTTATTTCTGAAAACTGTGACTGGAAGGTGTTTCGGTCCTGTGATATTTACTCTGATAACACAGGTGACAAAGATCAAGAGGAGAAGGAGAGCTTAGTATCCTGCAATATTTGCTGCAATAACACAGGTGGCAAAGAAGAAGAGAAGAATGAATGTTGTAAATCTTATGATATTTGCTGCAATAACACAGGTGACAAAGAAGAAGAGAAGAAGGAATGTTGTAAATCTTATGATGTTTGCTGCAATAACACAGGTGACAGAGAAGAAGAGAAGAATGAATTGTAAATCCTAAGTTTGCTGCCATAACACAGGGGATTAAGAAGAAGAGAAGAATGAATGTTGTAAATCTTATGATGTTTGCTGCAATAACACAGGTGACAAGAAGAAGAGAAGAATGAATGT
The DNA here is from genome assembly GCA_030674155.1 of Stramonita haemastoma. Classification (NCBI taxonomy): domain Eukaryota; kingdom Metazoa; phylum Mollusca; class Gastropoda; order Neogastropoda; family Muricidae; genus Stramonita; species Stramonita haemastoma. Next base: position 38,487,870 of record CM060316.1, read on the forward strand.
TGTAAATCCTCTGATGTTTGCTGCCATAACACAGGTGACAAAGAAGAGAAGAATGAATGTTTTAAATCTTATGATGTTTGCCGCAATATCACAGGTGACAGAGAAGAAAAGAATGAATGTTTTAAATCTTATGATGTTTGCAACAATAACACAGGTGACAGAGAAGAAGAGGAGAATGAGGTACGAGGATGAAGACACAGAAGGCCTGTTCCGAGTGTTGAGGAAGATGGATGACGGCAGGGAGCAGAAGTACAACCGCTGATTTGACAGACTGCACCAGGTTCCCTGTGGCTTCACCCCATGACTGGGACTTAGAGGAGGTTTGTCTGCTTCAGCTGCATTTTCCATATTTATTGTCATCTTTTTTTTCTGGCATCTTTTTGGAGAAACTTCAGCTATGATATATCATCATTCAGTGGTACACATTTCTCTCATTTATAGTCTTCTGTTACGATATCATATCAGCATTTAGAGGTACACACTTCTCATTGGAGAATCTTCTCTTGCTATATCATATCATCATTCAGTGATACACTTTTCTGTCATTGGAGAATCTTCTCTTGCTATATCATATCATCATTCAGTGATACACTTTTCTGTCATTGGAGAATCTTCTCTTGCTATATCATATCATCATTCAGTGATACACTTTTCTGTCATTGGAGAATCTTCTCTTGCTATATCATATCATCATTCAGTGATACACTTTTCTGTCATTGGAGAATCTTCTCTTGCTATATCATATCATCATTCAGTGATACACTTTTCTGTCATTGGAGAATCTTCTCTTGCTATATCATATCATCATTCAGTCAATACACTTTTCTGTCATTGGAGAATCTTCTCTTGCTATATCATATCATCATTCAGTGATACACTTTTCTGTCATTGGAGAATCTTCTCTTGCTATATCATATCATCATTCAGTGATACACTTTTCTGTCATTGGAGAATCTTCTCTTGCTATATCATATCATCATTCAGTGATACACTTTCTGTCATTGGAGAATCTTCTCTTACAATATCATATCATCATTCAGTGATACACTTTTCTGTCATTGGAGAATCTTCTCTTGCTATATCATATCATCATTCAGTGATACACTTTTCTGTCACCGGAGAAACTTCTGTCATAATAATTATCATATCAACATTTAATGCTACACACTTCTCATTGAAGAAACTTCAGGTACAATATCATGTCAGCGACATTTAATGGCTCACACTTGTCATTGGAGAAACTTCAGTGACATTTAATTTCAGATAGTCATTAGCTCTGAAATGGATGAGGAGGGCGGATCTGAAGTCTGAACAACCTCTGACACAGTGTACCTCACCTTCAGTTTCAGTACAACATTTTCTTGAACCATTCCCCCTAGCTGCAATGCATTTTGACATTGAGTCAAACCAGTCAAGTCAAGTCAAGTCAAAGTCAAGTCAAAAACACTTTATCATCCTGAAGGGCAATTACAATACTGACAGGCATGACTGGAAATTGTTGGCTCTCGTGTTAATTCTGTCAATAGCCATCATGAAAGCTCCAAAAGCATCATCTGGACTCTAGTGATGATTTTTCACCCATGGAAAATTTATGTTAATGAATGTATATACTTGTTTGATTTGTTGTCTTTTTTTTTTTTAATTCCCTATTGGTTTGTTGATAAAATATCTATACATACAGTTTACCTGGCAGAGTGCTCTTTAGTGTATGCTGTCCATGTCCAAGGTTTATGAAGTGACATTGGAAGCATGTATTAAGCATCAAATGACAGGTTTATTTTCTCTCTAACAGGTTTGTTAAGCATCAAATGACAGGTTTGTTTTCTCTCTAACAGGTTTGTTAAGCATCAAATGACAGGTTTGTTTTCTCTCTAACAGGTTGTTAAGCATCAAATGACAGGTTTGTTTTCTCTCTAACAGGTTTGTTAAGCATCAAATGACAGGTTTATTTTCTCTCTAACAGGTTTGTTAAGCATCAAATGACAGGTTTGTTTTTTCTCTAACAGGTTTGTTAAGCATCAAATGACAGGTTTGTTTTCTCTCTAACAGGTTTGTTAAGCATCAAATGACAGGTTTATTTTCTCCCTTACAGGTTCGTGAGCTGATCGCTGACTGTTTTGTGACAGGGCGATGGGACAAAGATGAAGACTGTGAAGCTCGACTGGAAGCAGATGGTGAGCTTGCTGAATATATTAATAAACTGGAATTTTTCATGTAGAAATCAGTCCTCTGTAAATATGAAACCATAAGGATTGCTTCATGTTTGTTTAGTAATTGATTGGTTTTATTATCATTCGTGTGCTGGTTTGCACATTTCTTTGAAAAAAGAAATTGATGAGAAGAAGCAAGTTATTATCACCTAGGCATACAGTGTATTTTTGTGATATTGCAGTCATGAAAATCAATCAATATCATTATCTGAAAAGGGTGTGTGTGTGCGCGCACGCATGCGCGCTCTTGTGTGTGCACGTGTGTGTGTGTGTGTGTGTGTGTGTTGTGTGTGTGTGTGTGTGTGTGTGTGTGTGTGTGTGTGTGTGTTTACACATTTTGGGGGGAAATATGTAACTTTTTTTTTCTTTTAGGAAGTAGATTATTTTTCATAAATAAGAGGGAAGTTTACCAAAGCCTAGCCTTGTCAGCTTTTACTAATTTTTCACTGTTGAGAAGTTTATTATTATGGATTAGCATACTGCTTGTAGACCTAGTGTGCTATCGCTTGCCCCTGTTTCTGATTTTTAGATGAAATGTATGGGGACTTCGAGGATCTGGAAACAGGAGAAAAACATGCTGCTGACACGAGCAAGGTGGAAAGTGACAGTGAGAGTGACGGTAAGTGGCATTCAGTTGATATGAAATGTCTTTGGTTCTGTGGCAGTCTCTAGACAATGACTAATCTGAATGGCAGTGAGGCACTGATCAGAGAAAGTAAGCTGATGATATAGCCGCCGCTGTAGTCTGGTGGTTAGGGCGTTGGACTCGTAATCTAAAGGTTGCGGGTTCGATCCCAGCTTTCGGCTATGGCGTTGTGCCCTTGGAAAAGGCACTTTACGGCTATTTTCTCACCCCACCCAGGTGTAAAAGGGGTACCAACCTTGTGTTGGGGGTTAACCCTGCGATAGACTGGCGTCCTATCCAGGGGGGAGTCTATGACTCTCAGTCGCTTAACGCCACAGAAACCGGGATAAGCACCGGCCTGATGAGCCTTAGGCTCGGGACAGACTCTCTAAGCTGATGATATGACAAGCCTTTTTGGCTGTGTTTGAAAATAGTCCTGGAATCTAAAATTTCATGAAAAAGAGGAAATTAAATTACACGTTGCTCTATACCTTTTGAAGTTGAAAAGTAACGCTACATGTTAAAGTTAAGATTTTCCATTTGAATTTTATATGGGAAAATGATGCATGTACAACTTTTGAAATGTAAACAAAATTGCCATTGTATTTAATCATGATCCTGTCTACCATGGTTTTATCAGTATAGCAGTGCTGCGGGCACTATGTAGGCAGTTTCCACTTTTCAGTCACAGCCAATGTCTGTGCAGAGTCATTGCTAATAACATTAACATTATTTTTGTTTGCCTTGGCAGGAGAGCAGGGAGAGAACGGGAAGGAGGAGACCGATCCGCTTGAAGAGAAGAAGAAGCGAAAGCAGCAGTTTGATCTTTCCTATGATCAGAACAAGCACAGGATCACTGACGATGATGAATTCCTGCAGAACTGGAAAAGAGAACTGGAGGAGCAGACAAAAGTGAGGAACACCAGTCTATTATCTTTGAAAATGTTGTTTGTTTGGGTTTGTTTTTTTTATTTGTTTGTTGATGTTGTTATTGTCATAGTTTTTGACAAAAGTGAGAAACACCAATCCATTATCTTTGTTGATGTTGTTTGTTGTCGTCATAGTTTTTGACAAAAGTGAGGAACACCAGTCTATTATCTTTGTTGATGTTGTTATTGTCGTCATAGTTTTTGACAAAAGTGAGGAACACCAGTCTATTATCTTTGTTGATGTTGTTTGTTTGGGGGGGTTTTGTTTGGGTTTTTTTGTTGATGTTGTTATTGTCATCATAGTTTTTGACAAAAGTGAGGAACACCAATCTATTATCTTTATAAATGTTGTTATTGTCGTCATAGTTTTTGATAAAATTGAAAAACACCAATCTGTTTCATTTGTTGATGTTGTTATTGTTGTCATAGGGTTTTTTTTTGTTGTATTATATGTTAATAGTAGTATTTTTTCTCATTGCCTTTGTCATTGAATTTTTCACCATTTTGATTTCAACTGATTTCGAAGGACATTGCTGAAAATGAGAATTGTTGTTTGACGTGTACACAGTCAAAGGGTCTATAACTGGTAAGATAAAAGAAATCCGTGAGCAGCATGTGTTAGAAGCATGCTGTCCCACACCTGTTTCACTTCTCATTGAATGCTTTCCAGCATCTTGAACTCAGCTGCTGCGTGTTTATGCAGTAAGGGCCTGTACATAAGCTGTGGTAGCTCCAAGGTTCTGTCAGTTTGATTTTGAATTTCTATCCACCTCAGTCATCTTTCTTTCTTCTCAAGACTTAACAAGAAACAGCGCTTATCATAACAACTGAATTTGCATAGCCTTTCATAAAAACTGGGGGGAGTAACAAGGTAAGCGCTTATCATAACAGCTGAATTTGCATAGCCTTTCATAAAACTGTGGGGCTAACAAGGAACAGTGCTTAGCATAACAACTGAATTTGCATAGCCTTTCATAAAACTGTGGGGCATATCATAAAACTGTGGGGCTAACAAGGAACAGTGCTTAGCATAACAACTGAATTTGCATAGCCTTTCATAAAACTGTGGGGCATAACAACAGGAACAGTGCTTAGCATAACAACTGAATTTGTATAGCCTTTCATAAAAACTGGGGGGAGTAACAAGGAACAGCGCTTATCATAACCAAATTAGCATAGCCTTTCATAAAAACTGGGGGGAGTAACAAGGAACACGCTTATCATAACAACCGAATTAGCATAGCCTTTCATAAAAATGTGTGTGTGTGTGGAAGCTGTCTGCCCAGACATTTTCATGTGAGAACAGAATGCAAAACAGATCAGCAGAGAGAATACATGGCTATCCATCGGTCCAGGGACAGAGGTATAGAATAGAAATGCTCAGACTGTCATGGCGAAGTACAGTGAGAAGCACTCTGCTTCTTGTCTTCTTCTCTGCTGTGTTCCCTTACCCAGTGAGATGCGTGGCGCTCAGGTCTTCTCCTGTGCTTGTAGCACGTCCACACATAGTGGCTTCAAAGCAGCTCGTTCTTTTTTTGTCCAGGATGCATGCTGGCAAGTTTGTTTTATGCTGACTAGGTTTGAATTGCAGAACTCTAACAAGCATATTTAATTTTTTGCACATATATAATACATGGAGGGAATGAAGGCACTTGCAGACCTGCACTTAAAGTTCACTTGAGAGGTCGTAAAAATCCCCTCCCTTACTTCACCAGACCTTACTTGTGAGATTCAAACCCATGACTTCATGAACCCATGGCAGTGAAATCAAACAAACAGATTTAACCTTTTCCCTAGGGGTAACCCGCTATAGGGTAACCAACCATCTACTAACCCTTCCCTCTGTATCACCCACTACTGGGTTACAGAAGCGTACAAATGTGCACAGTGCATGTGTACTGGGAAAGAGGGCTCTCTCCCTTATCGTAGGGATAGTGTTAACCAGTTGGCTATAGCATTCATCAACTCTGTTTGATTTCTTCAAATAAAGACAATATTCAACACATTGTCATGTTCTGCATCAGACTTCCCAGCCTGACAGAAAGTCTACAAAACTCCCATCAAAGCTGAGTTTCTTCCCTTACTGATGAAGATCAAACTTTGTGTTGCAGCTCAATCGAGCAGAGTTTGAAAACCTGAGTGCAGAGATGCGTGAAAAGATTGAAGGGTACCGGCCAGGGTTATACCTGCGTGTGGAGGTGGAGGGTGTGCCCTGTGAATTCATCCAGCACTTCAGTCCCACCGCCCCTCTGGTCCTGGGGGGACTGTCCAACGTGGAGGAGAACATCGGCTACGTACAGGTGAGAACTCAACCACAGCCACATATTCAAAAGCTTCTCTTTTTTTTTCTTTTATTACATTTCTCAGAAAGAGGCATTGAAATTTGCTTCTTTTGCTGTCTGGGAACTAACAGTTGCATTGTCTGTTCATCTGAGTGTTGGGGGGTTTTTTTTGTTTTTTTTTTTGGGGGGGGGGGGGGGGGGGGGGTGGAGGCATTGGTCTTTGCGTTATATTTGTGAGAAAAAAATTAAAAGATAAAAGAAAACTGTAGAGATAGTAATGAAATGTAAAGAATAGGTGAAATAACAGCAATGTTGAATGCTGATATCTCAATTTGAAAAAAGACATCAGGTGGAAAAAATGTTTTTCGTCATTCCTCGGCTAGCGCTTCGAGGTTAAATATATGGTGAGATTTTGTGCATGCAACTGTTTTTACCCACCAGTAAGGTAGCCATATTCCAATGTGAAAGATGAAATCATTTGATTTGAAGGAATTGGGGAAGTTTTTAAAGACAAGTGTAATTTTTGGTCAGGTTTTTGGGTGGTGGTTGTTTTTTTGGGGAGGGGGGTTGTTTATTTGGGGCTGGGGTTTGTTGTGTTGGGTATTTTTAATACATCAGACCTAAAATAGGTAACATATCTACATGTTAGAAAGTTTTCTTGTATTGAAATATGTTATACTGGAATAAGAATTATATATTTAAAGCTTCCTGTGTGGAATTCAGTGGAAAAATAGTGAGATTGAGCTGGTGTATTGATGAAAGAGATTCTTGTTCCTTCTGCATGTTTTGCCAAGAAATAATAAACTGGAACAGAAAAACAAAACCATTGAGGCCAGTATTTTGTTAGGACTGATTTTTAAGCAGAATTGCTTTTACTGATTTTATTTGTCATTAATCTGATTTTTTTTTTATTCTGTGCAAAATGAAGTAGATTTGTAAGTTTGCCTCCCCCCTACTAAAAAAAATGTTGAGAGCATTTGTAGTTAACTGATTCTGGCCAGAAGTGCGAAATGCTCTCATTATTATTATTTCTGTTCTTTTTCAGACCCGGTTTAAAAAACACCGCTTCTTTAAAAACCAACTGAAAACCAAAAATCCTATGACAGTCTCTTTGGGCTGGCGCAGATTTCAAACACTTCCTGTCTTTAGTAAAACGGAGGACAACATGCGTCAACGGCTGTTGAAGTACACCCCTCCACATATCCATTGTATGGCATCCTTTTGGGGTGAGTAGTTGTATTTTCATTATCAATCTCTCTCTCTCTCTTTCTTTCTTTTTTTTTTCTTTCTTTCTTTCTTTCTTTCTTTCTTTTTCTTTCTTTCTTTCTTTCTTTCTGTCTCATTCTCTCTCTGTGTCTGTCTGTCTGTCTGCCTCTCTCTCTCTCTCTCTCTCTCTCTGTGTCTCTGTCTGTCTGTCTGTCTGTTTTGTTCATCGGAACTATTTTTGTTATTTGAAGGATATATTTCATGTAGTATTATATGACAAGTTCTCAGTTAACCTGTAAGGTGATTACAAGTGAGCATTTGGGAATATTTGCCCATTCACGTTTTGTGTGTATGTTTCCATTTGATGGAGCAGGATATCAGCTCCAAGCTTGTTGTTGGTCTAAGCGTTCATATTTTTTACGCTGATTGATGTGCAAATTTTGCAAGAATGAAACGTGTTTAAACCAAGTTTAATGCAGTGTACTATTCTGCTCAGCTTTGGAGTACTCCTCTCATTCATTAAAAAGATAGTTACTCTCCACTGTGTACAGTTTTGGGTGGATGTTGAGATGGATAGTTACTCTCCACTGTGTACAGTTTTGGATGGCTGTTCAGATGGATAGTTACTCTCCACTGTGTACAGTTTTGGATGGCTGTTCAGATGGATAGTTACTCTCCACTGTGTACAATTTTGGATGGATGTTGAGATGGATAGTTACTCTCCACTGTGTACAGTTTTGGATGGATGTTCAGATGGATAGTTACTCTCCACTGTGTACAGTTTTGGATGGATGTTCAGATGGATAGTTACTCTCCACTGTGTACAATTTTGGATGGATGTTGAGATGGATAGTTACTCTCCACTGTGTACAGTTTTGGATGGATGTTCAGATGGATAGTTACTCTCCACTGTGTACAATTTTGGATGGATGTTCAGATGGATAGTTACTCTCCATGTGTACAATTTTGGATGGTGTTTCAGATGGATAGTTTACTCTCCACTTTTGTACAGTTTTGGATGGCTGTTCAGATGGATAGTTACTCTCCACTGTGTACAATTTTGGATGGTGTTCAGATGGATAGTTACTCTCCACTGTGTACAGTTTTGGTGGATGTTAGATGGATAGTTACTCTCCACTGTGTACAGTTTTGGGATGGCTGTTCAGATGGATAGTTACTCTCCACTGTGTACAGTTTTGGATGGATGTTCAGATGGATAGTTACTCTCCACTGTGTACAGTTTTGGATGGATGTTCAGATGGATAGTTACTCTCCACTGTGTACAATTTTGGATGGCTGTTCAGATGGATAGTTACTCTCCACTGTGTACAGTTTTGGGTGGATGTTCAGATGGATAGTTACTCTCCACTGTGTACAGTTTTGGATGGCTGTTCAGATGGATAGTTACTCTCCACTGTGTAAGTTTTGGATGGCTGTTCAGATGGATAGTTACTCTCCACTGTGTACAATTTTGGGTGGATGTTCAGATGGATAGTTACTCTCCACTGTGTACAGTTTTGGGTGGATGTTCAGATGGATAGTTACTCTCCACTGTGTACAATTTTGGGTGGATGTTGAGATGGATAGTTACTCTCCACTGTGTACAGTTTTGGGTGGATGTTCAGATGGATAGTTACTCTCCACTGTGTACAGTTTTGGATGGCTGTTCAGATGGATAGTTACTCTCCACTGTGTACAGTTTTGGATGGATGTTAGATGGATAGTTACTCTCCACTGTGTACAGTTTTGGATGGATGTTGAGATGGATAGTTACTCTCCACTGTGTACAGTTTTGGGTGGATGTTGAGATGGATAGTTACTCTCCACTGTGTACAGTTTTGGATGGATGTTCAGATGGATAGTTACTCTCCACTGTGTACAATTTTGGGTGGATGTTCAGATGGGGAGTAGCAAAGGCTGTGTGTGTGTGTGTGTGTGTGTGTGTGTGTGTGTGTGTGTGTGTGTGTGTGTGTGTGTGTGTGTGTGTGTGTGTGTGTGTGCTGTCCTATGTAGTTGTGCTTGGTCATGCCAAGTAAATCCTGTAGGGGACCATGATAATCATTTCCATTCATTTCATAAACTGACCTCTGCTGGCATTTGTCAATGTTTCCTTGTCCAGTACACTCCGGTGTCTGGTTTGGAATTCCTCCACACTGAGGTTGACCCTTGAAGCAGTTGTGGTCACTCTTCTTTCGTGATGTTTCAGGGCCCATCACTCCTCAGGGAAGTGGAGTTCTTGCTGTGGATGCTGGCAATATCACAGTAAGGCGTCCTTTGTGCTTGTGTGTGTGGATGTATACATGGTGTGGGTGCGTGTGCGTGTGTGTGTGCATGTATGTGTGTGTGTGTGTGCGTGTGTGTAAGCTCGTGCGTGCATGTGTGTGTGTGTATGCATGTATGTGTTCAGGGTATGTGTGATGTAGAATGGGATGCAACTTTTGGGGGCATTGATATAATAATAAGAGTGATTGTGGTCATTGTTAACTAATAAAATATAATTTTCATATGAGCACATGTAGCATTCATTGCATCAAAATTTTGTGATTTTTATTTGCTTAGTACATGACGTTCAGCAGAAGATGCTGTTTATGGATGAAAATTATTGTTGTTGTGTTGGGTTTCTTTTTTTGATTTTTGTTTTTTTTCTTTAGTGTATTTTCAAACTTAATTGTCATATTTTGACTATGATTTTGATGTGCATTCATGTGTGAGGATGTATTATAGATAATTATGTGTGCTTATGTGTTTAAAATTTCAACTACAGGAACACAAGTAATTACATATTGTGCATTGGCGTTGTTGATATCATTTGTTGTGCGGATGTTGCTGTGATAGCATTACTTAAGAAACATTGTTTGTAATGTTTGCAGCACAAGTTCCGCATTTCTGGAACCGGGGTTGTTCTGGAGTTGGACAAAAGCCTGGAAATTACCAAGAAGCTGAAACTGACAGGAACCCCCTTAAAGATAATGCAGAAAACAGCTTACATCCAGGTAAGAAACTGACAGGAACCCCCTTAAAGATAATGCAGAAAACAGCTTACATTCAGGTAAGAATCGGTGTCAGTTTTGCCAGCGAGATCATTTGAAAGCTTTTTCAGTTGAGAAATACTTGTGTGTTACTGCGTTTCATGCTTTTACTAATACATTAAGCTACATCATCAGCCCTGTTTGTAATATTAAAAGTGTCAGTATTATTTACTGCAGTCCTCGAACATTCAAACCTGTTGTGTGTGTTGGGGGGGGGGGGGGACTAGTGGTTAGAGCGTTGTGCTTGTGATTTGACAGCCTGGGTTTGACCAAGTAACCACCAAGGCCCGTTCAAGGGAATTTTACCATTGGAGTTATCATCAGTACCAACTGAACTCCCCCAAAAATCCTTCACATGAGACTATAAACCAAGGTGTGTGAACTTATGCGGAACATCTTGATCACACATTAAATCCTGTCCCGCCTTTTGGAAGAGTAGGCCTTTCATGGTGGTAGAAAAGGATGACGACCAAAAAATTTAATTATTAAAAAAACACACACTTTTGCACACTGGTGTCATGATTAGACATCATACTCGAAGTCAGAATACGGATACCTTAATTGTGGGCGAAAATTTTCACATATATATACAAAAATCTCACATTGGTGACAACCTTGGAGCTCTAGCTGAGGAATCAAAAACCAAGCAAACAAGTCTGGTTGCATATTCTATCATAGTTTTATGCCCCAGCTTTCTCCACCCACTCTTGAAAAGACCAACCTTACGTATATTTCCCTCCCTGTCCCTGTGCAGGAATTGTGTATGTGTGTGCTTGAATTTATACCGTGACTATCCAAAAACTTGCCCTAGAAAACAATGAGCTGCTGTATTAATGTGACTGCGTTTTTTTTTCTTTTGACTAGGGCATGTTCAACTCGCCTCTGGAAGTGGCCAAGTTTGAAGGCGCCACAATAAGAACGGTCAGCGGTGTCCGTGGCATCGTGAAGAAGCCAGCAAGGAGACTGGCCAAGACTGGCCAGATGCTGCCCGCTGGCACTTTCCGTGCCACCTTTGAGGACAAAATCCTCCTCAGTGGTATGTAGCTTGTTTTATTGAACCTCTCTTTTTTTGTTGTTGTTGTTGATGTGAACTGAGTGGAGGAAAAGTGAACTTTTGTCTGCAATGTATTGTGTTGTGTTGAGTTGATGCACAGTGTACATCAATAAACCACACACATTTTGTAATGACCAGCTTTGCTGAAAAATCATCTATCAGATTTCAAATTAGCTCCCTTGATATCTCGTTCTTTCTTGACTAACGCAAGCTTTCATGGAAGTGGCCATTTGCATGATTTATCCTGAAGATTATTGAAAGTTGAATGAAGCTCACACGCTGTTTTTGAGATCATAGACAGAAAGAAGCAGGGAGATTTTATGCATGGAGAAGCATCAGAAGAAATTCTTTACCATTCGGAGAGGGGGGTGGGTGGAAGGGTTTGATCTGGAAATCATTGATCTTTGTGAAGTCGGTGCAAATGAGTGATTTTGACCCAGGTTCAAACATCAGTGATCCTGATTTTTTTTTTTTTTTTTTGCATATGTTTAAAGAACTTTTTGTAACAATTAAGCTCTTTATTGGAAAAGAGCATGAGCTCAGACAGAATTTCTGTTCATTTTTCAGTCATTGAATATATACTTTCATAATATAATTTTTTTGAGTATTTTAGAAAATGGAAGAAAACAGAAATCATAGACTGAGATTTTCCTGTTTTTGTGAGAAAGTTCCTGGCATATGCTGCAGCAAAACATATGGAGAACGAAATGGTTTTAAGTTGATCGGTCTGCTCAGCATGTTACAGATTGATGAATCTATTTTACTTCAGCTGGAAGTGGAGACATCACAGTATCTACGAAAAATCTCACCATTGGTGAACCTCAGAGCTCTAATCGAAGTTTTAACTTTTTTTTTTTTTATTATTATGATTGGTGGAGCGGGGGAAAGGGGGGGGGGGGGGGTCATTCCAGTCTGAAAGTGCAGCGTACATGTTGTGGGGGTATTTTTTGTTGTTTTGTTTTCTTTTTTTTTAGTACATGTTGTTGTTGTTGTGTTTGGACAGACATTGTGTTCCTGACGACGTGGTACCCAGTGGAGGTGCCCCAGTTCTACAACCCCTCCACCTCCCTGCTGGGCCAGTGGCAGGAGATGAAGACAGTGGGGCAGCTGAGGCATGAACGGGGCGTGGCCGTGCCCACAAAGCAGGACTCCCTCTACAGGGTGTGTAGGATGCTGCTGGCCTGGGGGGGGGGGGGGGGGGTGATGTGTGGTGGTGGGTGGGTGGGTGTGATGTAGTGTGGGTGGGTGGGTGATGTGGGGGGGGGGGGGAATGTAGTGTGTGTGGTGTGATGTAGTGTGTGATGTGTGTGTGGGGGGGGGGGGTATGTAGTGTGTGTGGTGTGATGTAATGTGGGTGGGTGGGTGTGTTGTGTGTGTGATATAGTGGGGGTGGGTGGGTGTATGTGTGTGGGGGTGGGTGTGTGTATGTGTGTGGGGGTGGGTGTGTGGGTGGGTGTGTGTGTGATGTAGTATGTGATGTGTGTGTGGTGTGGTGTGGTGTGGTGTGGTGTGGGTGTGATGTAGTGTGTGTGTGTGCGCGGTGCGCATGTGTGTGTGTGGGTGTGTTGATGATGTCAGATGGTTGGGGTGCCTTGGTTGTTTGTGTTGTGGTGATTGGGAGGATTTTGATATCTAGGAGGGGGTTTGGGTCATTGTGGTATCTGTCTAACAATGTGCACTTCTTCGTTTTATGTTTTTCTTTGATTTCACTCTGTTAGTGATAAACAATGTTGTTATTTGAGCTGTAAGTGCTTCAGGCTCTTGACACAATTTGAGGGGGTGGGTTGCATCAGAAATAAGCTTTATCAAAATTTAGGAGTAGAGATGATTGGGATAGTGTAGTAAATTAGTGTTGTGATAACCATGACCTGTTTTGGTCATTTGCTGATTAAGCTGATATGTATAAAATACTTTGGTCATTTGTGGTAATGGGATGGTGTAAGAGATATTTTGTGTACGGTACTTTTAGTCTGGTTGTGATAGAGATAACAGGTGGAGTGAACACAGTCATGTCTTGTGGTGCAAATTGTAGTGGAATGTTTTTGTTTGAAACAAGGAAGGAATCCTTGTACAGGCTTTGGCTGTGATGCTAATTGTGTGCATTCCCATTCATTCCAAAAGCAAGAGGAAAACTCGCTCTGCTGGAAGTGAAGTCATATATATTACAATAGTCAGCCTTACTAACTTTCCCCAAACTTGATAGACGCGTACGCATGCGCACAAACACACGTATGCACGCACACTCTCATACAACACACACACACACACACACACACACACACACACACACACACACACACACACACACACACACACACACACACACACAAAAACTCACACTCTCATACCACACACACACACACACACACACACACACACACACACACACACCACACACACACACACACACACACACACACACACACATACAACCACAACCACATATGTGTTGGGAATACCACCGCCATTCTGGGTGGCCACTTTTTTTGCAGCCTGCATGATCATGAAGCTTTGATAACCGATTAGATTACCGATACCGATAGATTCCAAACAGTAGCAGTTAACAAGATTCAATCCACACCTGTCAAACTGGAATGTGGAGTCCCGCAGGGATCAGTTCTGGGCCCTGTTCTTTTCACTCTATACACTGCTCCATTGTCACATATAATAAACCGTCATCAAATCAACTATCATTTCTATGCCGATGACTCTCAGATTCTAAGCTGTGACACTCCTGAAAATCTGCCATCTCTCCTGATAAATATGTCCTACTGCCTTGAAGATATCCAAAACTGGATGATACAAAATAAGTTACAGTTAAATGCAGATAAAACTGAAGCCATGCTGGTAGGCACCAAACACAAACTTTCTTCCATTACTACAGCTTCAGTAGAATTCGGCAATACTTCAGTCACTCTTTCCACTGCTGTAAAGTATCTAGGGGTTGTTATCGACAACACACTATCCATGCAAAAATTCATCACCCAGACCTGCCAGTCATGCTACTATCAATTAAGACGTATTAGTGCAATTCGAAAGTACCTGTCCACTGATGCAACATCTAAACTCGTCACGTCTCTGATTCTTTCACGTCTCGACTATTGCAATTCTCTTTTGGCTGGTCTACCAGCATCATCTATCCACTCCCTTCAACGTATACAAAACTCTGCAGCTCGACTGGTCCTCAGAAAGAAAAAATCTGAGCACATTACTCCTCTCTTGCAATCTCTCCACTGGCTGCCTGTGCCACAGAGAGTAAACTATAAGATCAGTACTCTCTGTTATAAATGTCTTCACAAAACAGCACCCTCCTACCTCTGTGAATGTCTTTACCCTTACACTCCTTCTCGTTCCCTCCGCTCTGCCGCAGATACACTGCGCTTACAAATACCTAGATTCAATCAATCCACCATCGGCCGTCGTGCTTTCTCTGTTTCTGGTCCAGTGATCTGGAACGATCTCCCTCTCTCCCTTCGTAAAAAGCCTACCTATGACACATTTAAATCCAGCCTCAAGACACACTTGTTTCAAAGCTAAGACTTTCCTATCCTGTTTCATCTTCTGCCCCTGCTCTCAACAGCCGAACTATCCACCACCCTGCCAAAGTGTTTAACCTCTATGTGTGTGTGTGTGTGTGTGTGTGTGTGTGTGTGTGTGTGTGTGTTGTGTGTGTGTGTGTGTGTATTGACTTTGTTAAAAATCTAAATTGTTGTTGGCTGCATGTGCAAGAATTGGTTGAATGCAAGCGCTTTGATTTGTCTTTGCAAGATATAGCGCTATATAAATTCCATTTATTATTATTATTATTATTATAACCATTATAAACTTGTTCCTTCTCTCTCTCTCTCTCTGTCTCTGTCTCTGTCTCTCTCTCTCTCTGTCTCTCTCTCTCTCTCTTTTTTTCTGTCTGTCTGTCTGTCTGTCAGCCGGTAGAACACAGACGCCACAGGTCAATACCGTTGCGAATCCCGAACTCGCTGAGCCTGCCCTTCAAGCTGACCCCTAAACCAGTGGCCGTGGAGAAAAAGCCTGTCATCCTGGAGCCTGAGGAATCCAAGGTGAGACATACAGGGGAGTTGGGGATGGAAGCTCTTTTTTTCCTTTTTTTTTTTTTGGCGGGGGGGGGGGGGGGGGGGGGGAATGGCGGCAGGGAGGATTTGGGGGGGGGGGGAGGGGGGTAATGAAATTGACTTATGCTGATCTTATGTTGACTTATACAGATCTTATATTGACTTATACCGATCTTATATTGACTTATACTAACATACTGATCCTATACTGATTCTATACTGATCTATAGCTGTATTCTGACTTCGTCCCTGGCAGGGTGGTTAAGACATTTATCTGCCAACAAGTAAATCGTGAGGTTCTGGATTCGAATCCCAGCCTCGCCCTTTCTTCCCAGTTTGACAAAAAAAATCGAAACTGAATGTTTGAAGTCCTTCGGATGAAACTGTAAATCAAGGCCCTGTGTGTGAAAGTACCCAAAACATCTTGCGCACATGTTAAAAACCAGTTCTGCCTTTTAGAAGAAAGCCACCATAGGCTGGTAGGAAAAGATGACAGAAAAGTAAAATTATCATGGATACAGGTGTTGTGTTTAGACACAGAATGCAACTACCTAAATGTTGGGGGGGGGGGGGGGGGAACAGTTGAATACACATAAATTTCACCACTGGTGAACCTCAGAACTCTAGCCGAGGAACAAGAAGCGGGAAAAAAAATACTGATCTTTTGACAAATGGAATTGGTTTGGTGGAATGTGTGTCTGTGATCTAAGGTGGGAGGTGGGAGATGCAGTTTAATTTGGGGGGGGGTTGTTAAAGGAAACTTATTTGTACTGATCTTTCAACAAACAGAATTGGTTTGGTGGAGTGTGTGTGTGTGTGTGCTTTGTTGTGTGTGAGTGTATGTGTGTTTGCATGTGGTGTGTGTGTGTGTGCGCGTGTGTGTGTGTGTGTTCATCTTGACGTATGTTTACATCATATAACATTAGATGAGGGGAAGAGAGAAGTAAATAATGGAGACAGCCAAGAGGGTCTAATATGAAGAAAGATGAAATACAGAGAAAAAGAGATAGTTCTTGTGCATGTGTATGTGTATTCATTGTGTGTGTGTGTGAATGTGTGTGTGTGTGTGTGTGCGTGTGTGTGCGTGTGTGTGTGTTTGACAAGAAAATGCTTGGTACAGTTTTGTTGGGTTTTTTTCATTCAGTAAGCTTAATGCGAGTACCATCATTTCACTCTGAGAATTGTGTTAACGCATCCTTTTTGCCTTCTTTGTATTCAACAGAAAGCAAAATTCTTGCACCAGCTGAAAGTGGTGCATGAATTCAACGAGCGAACTAAGCACGCCATCATGCGCCAGCGGGCTCACAAGCACAGTCTGCAGCTCCAGAAGAGAGCTGCCCAGAAAGAGCAGACTCTGAAAAACTCCAAGAAAGAAATGTACCGCCAGCTGGGCAAAATGGAAAAAGCCAAGGCAGCCAGGGAGAAAAGCAGAAGAAAACATGCTGTGTAGAGTGAATGTGTGGTGGCCAGTTTGAGCTGCAGAATTATCTGAGCTCTTCAGCTTTTCCTCTGACAAACGGTACTGCTGTAGCTATATCTTTTGGAAGGAGAAGGGGGGGGGGGGGGGGAGGTAATGGGTGGTAAGGGTTCGTAAGAGAGGGGGGGGTTGGGGCTTGGGTTGTTTGGTTTTTTTTGGGGGGGGGGGGGGGGGTTGCTGCCTCATGTTTGGTGTTCCTGTTCTGCTGTTCCCTCATGACTCATCCAGTTTCTCTGCCCCAGCTTTACCTATTTTTCATGGTATCGTAACCTCAAAGTCAGAAATCCACCGTGAGGCCACCTACCAGAAGGACCCTGCACTGCACCTAAGCCAACGTGTGCAGCAGTGCAGGGTCACTTCAGTGCTGCTCAATTCTGCCTGTTCTAAGCCAACATGTGCAGCAGTGCAGGGTCACTTCAGTACTGCTCAATTCTGCCTGTTCTAAGCCAACATGTGCAGCAGTGCAGGGTCACTTCAGTGCTGCTCAATTCTGCCTGTTCTAAGCCAACATGTGCAGCAGTGCAGGGTCACTTCAGTACTGCTCAATTCTGCCTGTTCTAAGCCAACATGTGCAGCAGTGCAGGGTCACTTCAGTGCTGCTCAATTCTGCCTGTTCTAAGCCAACATGTGCAGGACGCCCCTGCATTGATGACAATGATAGCTTATTCATGAACCCTGATAGAGGAGACACCCACCTAGAGAGGCAACGACCACAATATACTTCCAGGGATCTTCTCCCATCAACCTCTGACCCTGATGGCTTGGACACCAACTCAGGGCAGGCACAGGGGTGTGTGGTTAACTGAAACTGAGGTCATCATGACACTAGAGCAACAGGGGCCACTGAATCTGAGGAAATGTTCTTTTTTCACATGATAGTCAATAATGATGAGGGTGATTCAGTGATGATGCTATAGAAGTGCACCAGCTCTTGACACAATATGGCAGGACTGTGCAGAACACTCCCTATTATAATATATCCCAGAGTCAGCCATGTCTGAGAGATCATACAAAAGCCTGCAGTGCTGGTCAGGTAATTTCCAAGAGCAACACTGTCACAATCGCATCTGAAAAATGGATGATGTTCAACTTCGTTAACCAATTTCCCAACTAGCCCAGGGCAAACACTCTGGATAAGAGCTGGATGGACTTGTGGGATTCAAAGCCATGATGTTCCAGCCTGGAATCCAACACACTAAACCACTGGGCCACATAGCCTGGCTATTTTGTTTGGGGGTGGGGAGGGGTTGTGAAGAGAAAAGTGTTGTGGACAACTCACCGAAAGAAAGGTGGATAAGGACTTGTGGGTTTCATGCAAGATTTAAAGAAACCACTTGCCTGTGTGGTGTGTGTGTGTGTGTGTGTGTGAGAGAGAGAGAGAGAGAGAGAGAGAGAGCACGGGTGTATATGTGTGTATGTGCCTGTGCATGTGTCGGTCTGTCAGCTGATGGTATTATTTTGGGAAGAAAGTGTTTCATTAAAGACGAACATGCAGTTTGAGTTGATACAAAATATATAAAGGAATGGCTGATTAAAATGTCTGTACAGTGAAGGCAAACAGAGGTCTTTGGCCTGAGTGACTGAGTGTAAAGAAAGACTGTGTGAGAATCTACCCATGAATGTATATGCTTATGTGTGATCCCTGTCAGAAACAAAACCAACAGAGAAATATGTCATGATAACTGTTGACAAACAAACTAGTTGTGAAGGGCCGATTACATTTGCAGAATGTAAAAAAAAAAAAAAAAGGTCCTGTTTTGTCATGTCTTGGATCAAAATGTGCATTGTGCATGTGTGTCAGTGTATGGAAATGTGGTGTGGTGAAAATGCGCAATAAAAGAAAAAAAAAGTAGCATGACTGATTTCACTGCTTTCAACTGGAATGATGATGTTGTTGTTGTTGTTCCCCAGCTTAACACTCTGGGGGGTCACCCAGAATGTGCACTCTGACTCATTAATCCCGCCTGGGAATCACTGTGAGATTGAAATTGCACACTGAATGAGAAGTTTGCGTGTATGACTATTTTCAAGGACCTCGCCATATAGGCAGCCATACTCCGACTTCAGAGGATTTATTCTTCTTTGAAGGAGAGTGCAGGTTGTTCTCTTAAGAGCTTGTCATGGCTGAAGGCAATCTCAACACAACATTTTACAACATCACAACATTTTAGTATAGGCCTTGGCAATAAGCTGACATCAATAACTGACACAACTTTTGGCCTAGGCCATTTCAACTGGAATACGTGATTTTTTTTTTTTTTAAAGGTGCATTTCAATGCATGAAGAGTTGTGTGTTTCAAATAATGATCACATGCTTTCATTTTGTGTATGTTTATGTGATGTGCATACCACTGACCCAAACAGAACAACACTATCTCAGACTTGCATGCAGACGAGAAAGCAGTACATGGGACTTCAGTATGGTAACTCTTAGGTTGGTTTTGGGGGGGGGGGGGGGGGGGGTTAGAGAAGAAAGCTCAAATTTCACACGTTGATGCAAATATATGCAAACACACACACAAATACAACACACACACACACACACACACACACACACACACACACACACACACACACACACACAGAGCCAAGGTTTAATCATCTTATGGCTTTAATTCAAATATGTAATATCTTTATAAAAAATCTAAACAACACTGAAAGCAAAGACAAAAAATGCAAACAAAACATTCTGAATAAGTGCTGTAATTTTGAATAATCCGTTCTGATTTTTTTGTTAGTGTAGACAATTAAAAAAAAAAAAAAAAAAGACAAGGGCTTCTTTTTGATATTATGAATTGCATCTGCCCCAATTTATGGCATAATTGAGGTGCGCTCAACAGTTCATTTAACTGATGAAGAAGAAGTGTAAACTGTTTTAACAGATATACACAATACAGGTGTTTTGAATATGTGGAAAAGTGAGGTGATGGCTTAATATACGTGGGATACAATTCAGTGTTTTAAAGAGCTCAAAACTGAAGTGAAACAAGTGCTTTAACGTTCAAAGATATGGAATGGATTCAGATGTTTTAATAATAATAATACATGGAACTTATATAGCGCTATATCTTGTAAAAACAAATCAAAACACTTGCATTCGACCTATACATCACACAAGCAATCATTAACAATCTATGGTCCTAGCAAATTTGAACGTACTCGCACACGCAAGTGCACACACACACGTGTGCACGCACGCGCGCGTTCACACACACACACACACACACACCCACAAAGGCTATACACTTTGGCAGGTAGATGTCGAAGGCGGGGACAGACAAGAGATGGAAACAGAAGGAGAAAATCTTGGGTTTGAAATAAATGTGTCTTGAGGTTGGATTTAAAAGTGTCATAAGTAGGCTTTTAAACATGTGTTTCAACATTTAGGAGTGTTAAATTGATGCAAACAACTGAGGTCTTTTAAATAGTTTAAAATTGGCATTGAATAATAAAATACTCTGAAAAGTAAAAGTAGTAAGGAGGAAGATTATATTTCAACAAACCAGAACACAAAATAAACAAACGGAACCGTTATTTAACAGCCAGAAATTGGAATGCAACAAAAATTGCACAAGAAGATCTCTGGGCTACAGTCTGAGATGGTATACATGTATACTAGGCTACAGTCTGAGATGGTATACATGTATACTGGGCTACAGTCTGAGATGGTATACATGTATACTGGGCTACAGTCTGAGATGGTATACATGTATACTGGGCTACAGTCTGAGATGGTATACATGTATACTGGGCTACAGTCTGTGATGGTATACATGTATACTGGGCTACAGTCTGTGATGGTATACATGTATACTGGGCTACAGTCTGAGATGGTATACATGTATACTGGGCTACAGTCTGAGATGGTATACATGTATACTGGGCTACAGTCTGAGATGGTATACATGTATACTGGGCTACAGTCTGAGATGGTATACATGTATACTGGGCTACAGTCTGAGATGGTATACATGTTATACTGGGCTACAGTCTGAGATGGTATACATGTATACTGGGCTACAGTCTGAGATGGTATACATGTATACTGGGCTACAGTCTGAGATGGTATACATGTATACTGGGCTACAGTCTGTGATGGTATACATGTATACCGGACTACAGTCTGAGATGGTATACTAATACATGTATACTGGGCTAGTCTGTGATGGTATACATGTATACTGGGCTACAGTCTGAGATGGTATACATTGTATACAAGGCTTCAGTCTGAGATGGCATACATGTATACTGGGCTACAGTCTGTGATGGTATACATGTATACTGGGCTACAGTCTGAGATGGTATACATGTATACTGGGCTACAGTCTGAGATGGTATACATGTATACAAGGCTTCAGTCTGAGATGGCATGTATACTAGGGTACAGTCTGAGATGGTGTGTATACTAGGGTACAGTCTGAGATGGTGTGTATACTAGTCTACAGTCTGAGATGGTATTATACTGGGCTTCAGTCTTGAGATAGTGTGTATATTAGTCTACAGTCTGAGGTGATATGTATACTGGGCTTCAGTCTTGAGATGGTGTACATGTATACTAGGGTACAGTCTGAGATGATATGTACTCTAGTCTACAGCCTGAGATGGTATGTATACTGGTCTACAGCCTGAGATGGTATGTATACTAGTCTACAGCCTGAGATGGTATTGTATACTAGTCTACAGCCTGAGATGGTATGTATACGAGTCTACAGTCTGAGATGGTATGTATACGAGTCTACAGTCTGAGATGGTATGTATACGAGTCTACAGTCTGAGATGGTATGTATACGATGTCTACAGTCTAAGATGGTATGTATACTGGTCTACAGTCTGAGATGGTGTGTATACTAGTCTACAGTCTGAGATGGTATTATACTGGGCTTCAGTCTTGAGATAGTGTGTATATTAGTCTACAGTCTGAGGTGATATGTATACTGGGCTTCAGTCTTGAGATGGTGTACTGTATACTAGGTACAGTCTGAGATGATATGTACTCTAGTCTACAGCTGAGATGATATGTACTCTAGTCTACAGCCTGAGATGGTATGTATACTAGTCTACAGCCTGAGATGGTATGTATACTAGTCTACAGCCTGAGATGGTATGTATACTAGTCTACAGTCTGAGATGGTATGTATACGAGTCTACAGTCTGAGATGGTATGTATACGAGTCTACAGTCTGAGATGGTATGTATACGAGTCTACAGTCTAAGATGGTATGTATACTGGTCTACAGTCTGAGATGGTGTGTATAGGCCTACTAGTCTCCAGTCTGAGATGGTGTGTATACTAGGTTACAGTCTGAGATGGTGTGTATACTAGGTTACAGTCTGAGATGGTATGTATACTAGTCTACAGTCTGAGATGGTATGCATACTGGGCAAACACAATTTTTTTAAGAAAAATGTATTTTCTCTCAAACACTCGGCTGCTGGTTGAGTTGGGTTGGGTTGGGGTCATTAAGTTGATTATTTTATCAGGAGAGGGGATCCTTTTCACATCATCAGGATATAAAATGACTAAAAAGCTGCAAGAAATTCATTACTGAAGATACCAACATGCAACAGAAACACTGTTCTCTTGGAATAATTCCTTCTCAATGTGCAAGTTACAATTCCTCTTGCTCAGACATTTTTGGAACATCTGAAACAAACCAGAAACATATTTCTAAATGCCAGAAAGTTATGAGAATGCTTTTTCAGCTTTATTTTAAGCTTAATTTATCCTCTCTCTCTATCTCTCTCTCTCTCTCTCTCTCTCTCTCTCTCTCTCTCTCTCTCTCTCTCTCTCTCTCTCTCTCTCTCTCTCTCTCTCCCTGTGATGCAACACAAAAAATGCACTTGCATCACTTCATCTCCATCAATCATCATGCAATAATTACAAAAGAAAATTGCATCTGAATCAGAGCCTCTTTGCTCTGGTGTCGTGGTGACCTCAGCTTTGGTTTCCCCATACACTTCTGTGCCTGTGGTGAGTTAGTGCTAAAGCCTTCACGGTTTGAGGCATTCAGGCTCTCATGCTCTCATGGATGCTGTGCTGTAGTGGTCACCATTCCAGGTGGATGCCATTCAGTCTGGCTCTTCGTCAAAGCAATTATTTATGTCATTAAGGGACTTAGGCCACCGCTGTAGCCTTGTGGTTAGGGCATTCGACACGTAATCTAAAGGTTGTGGGTTCGATCCCAGCTTTCGGCTATCACTTTACGGCTATTTTCTCACCCCACCCAGGTGTAAAAGGGGTACCAACCTTGTGTTGGGGGTTAACCCTGCGATAGACTGGCGTCTCATCCAGGGGGGAGTCTATGACTCTCAGTCGCTTAACGCCACAGAAACTGGGATAAGCACCGGTCTGATGAGCCTTAGGCTCGGGACAGACTTTAACTTTAACTTTAAAGGGACTTAGGATGTGGTGCATGCCTATACACGTGCCTATTGAGGGGGAGGAGGTGCTGTGTGTCAGCTGTCCTTTAGACACGGTGAATAATGCAATGGGGGTGGTGGAAGGGAGAGCGACTTCTAAAGTGAAAGCTCTCAGGCAATGCGCTTTAAAACAAATTTTCTGAATATATTCTATGAATATGTATGACTATCATTGTTATCATTATTAAGTCAGGCGCTTCACTGAATTTAACACCAGTGAATGTTCTTCTTTGGTTGACTTGGTAGGCCATGCATATGAGCATATTAAGTTGTTTTCGCATAGATTGGCTTTGCATGGATTTGGGTGACTGTGGAGAGGTGAACTAAACTAGGACTAGACTCGATAATTGTGCAAAATGCTTGTTCTGGGTAAAACCTTTGAACACTTTTCTCTACCAGTGTCCATCTCTTTTTTTTTCATCTCTATTTATGATTTAATGAAGGACATTATTCTCTAGAATTTATTTTCATTTTAATTTTTTTTTTTTTTTGGAATCTTTGAAAAGTCATTTTCAAAATGATTGAGAAGTTGGTACCTGCACGTGTTTTTCCTCCCTATTTTTTCCCCAATAACTCTATGATTCCTGTATAAGAATGATGTAACTGGACATACAAACTTGTGCAGTTTCTCAGTATACTCACTTTCGTATCGACAAGCAGGAGGCATCAAGAGGTCGACAAGTTTGTCAAAGAATGCCACTGATACCTGTGGACACTGCTTGGTGGAGCCCTCTATACAGTTCTGGATGCCTGTGTAGAGCCTGCCAAAAAATTTTGAAGAAATATTATCTTATGAACATGACATACTGTTGAACAATCGTTGTCGTGTACTGTTTTCAAAGAAAACTTTGTTTTATTTTCAAAACACTGAATTGAGACTAAAAAAAACATCTTAATTGAAAGATACTCGTTTTTCTGTCCTGAAGTTGCAGCTAACAAGATCACATTAATAACACAAGACTTCATAGAGCTAATTGCCACGATGCAAGCTTCTGCAAAACTATATTTTCTCTCCAGATGTTGAAAAACAGCTGGAAAACGTGATGACATCGGCGAAAAAGGGTGACAAACGATTAATGAAAAGACCTGACTTTCCACAGTGTGTTTATGGTACGCTGGTAGCCCTCAATAGGATATACAAACTCTCTCTCTCTCTCTCTCTCTCTCTCTCTCTCTCTCTCTCTCTCTCTCTCTCTCTCTCTCCTTGTCTAGAGGCAACTCACTCTCTCACTCACTCAGTCCCATGTCCCAAAGGACGTAGGGGGGACATGGGAGAAGACGCGACAGAGATCTTTTTCCATGCTTCCGATCCTGTGCGGCTAGTAGGTGTTGCAGGGGTTGGGCGGTCCAGTCTTTGATGTTGTCAACCCATGGTTTCTTTTGGCGGCCTCTTCGTCTCTTGCCCTCGACTGTTCCTTGCAAGATGGGTTTTTTTTAAGGTGTTGTGTCTTGTGGTGTGACCAAACCACATCAGCTTTCTTCTCTTTATGGTGGAGAGCAAAGGCTCTTAGGGGCCCACACACCTGCCTAAAAAGCAATATAGAACGGGCTCAATTCCCGTTTGTATCCAAACTTCCTCCATCCGCTTGACCGTGAGTGACGGTTTGGGGGCTAGTTTTTAGGGTAATACGATAAACCGAGGTCCAGATTCGGCGCGCGTAAAACAATCTACGGCAACAAGAGAATTGTCCTGGCAAAATTCTATTTTTTTAAAAAACCCACTCTAATCAACAGTTTTGTTTTAATTTTTTTTTTTTAAAGGTTGGGTTGCCCTTGTGGCGACGTGCTCTCCCCGGGGAGAGCAGCCCGAATTTCATGCAAAGAAATCTGCCGTGACTGAAAGTGGCATTCAATTCAATTCGATTCAATTCAGCTCCTTTCATTAAACCCTTAAGATTCCTGACAAGGAGGCAGAGGGGCTTTTGTTGCCTCGCTAAGGTTGGCATTATCTTTTCTTTTCCTCTGATGATTGAGATCGGGTTTGCAAAACTCAATGGTCACCTTTGAAATCAAAAGTGGCTAGGTCTAAATAAAAGCCAATCGCAGATTAACAGAGAACAATTTGGGTGGTAAAGTTCAAAATTGAGGTTATTTCCATATCTATATTTATTGCTTCTTACTGGTATTACTTACTTGCAAAGTGCGGGCTTGAAGTCATTGTTCAGTTGAGCTGTGATATCCCCATCGAAATCCATGTCTAACACCATCTTCAGCAAAGGTGCATAGGCTTTGAGAAAGCATCTTGACCAATGTGCATCTTTTGCTTCTAGTAAACACATCAGGTCCCTCTCTGGACAAAAAAAAAGCAAGTGTTTAATTAATGTCGATCGTTCCCCAGTTAATTATCTTTCATAACAGGAGACAAGCTTATGGTTTGAAATAATAGGTAGGCTATATAACCACAACCCCCCCCCCCCCCCCCCAAGAAAAAAATATATAGATGGTATTATATCTATCTATTCTATGGATATGGAGAGAGAGAGAGAGAGAGAGAGAGAGAGAGAGGAGAGAGAGAGAGAGAGAGAGAGAGAGAGAGAGAGACATATATATATATATATATTATATATATATATATATATATATATATATATATTATATATATATATATATATATATATATAGGTGCCACATAACCTCGGCGGTCGTAGGGGAGCGAGGCATCGGAGACCACAGCTTCTCCAGGGCCCGACATATTGAGGGCGGCGCCCATCTCCTCTCCCTAGCTGCTTTACCTTCCCTGACCCTAAAGAGGGCAGGTACCTATTTACAGCTGGGTGAACTGGGGGGGGGGGGGGGGACTGTACTTAAGCCAAGGCGCGCAAACTGTCACCCATTCAAGTGGTAACCACGCTCGACGCTGCTTAACTTTACTTGGGGAAAGCCAGTGCTCTGACCACTTAGCTATCCCGCGCCCATTATATATATATAATTATATATATATTATTATATATATACAATTATATATGTATATAATTTTATTTTTATTTTTATTTATATATATATATATATATATATATATATATATATATATATATATATATATATATATATATATATATATATATATATATATATATGCAAATGTGTGTGCGTGTGTTCGTTGGAATGCAGGGGGTATCTACAACCAGATCTCACCAAAAGAGATCCCATTCAAAGAGAGAATACAGCCTGTATCCAGGAGAGACAGGAATCTGACCAACAGGTCA
>CM060316.1:38531877-38631877 GCA_030674155.1 Stramonita haemastoma
CAAACATCTTTTCATTTGGTAGGAATTGATGACAGCACTTTTAAACCATGCATCCACACTGGTGTCATGTTTAAACATCATCTCTGAAGTCAGAATATGGTGGCTACCATAATGGTAGGTAAGCGGTTACATGTTACGTGATGTATACACAAAATCACACCATTGCTAAAGCTTGGACCTCTAGACAAGGAACAAACAAAAGATAAAACTTTTTTTCCTTACAAATTTTTTTTTTTTCAAAAGAAAAACCTGTTCCGACTGGGTGTATTGAACCTGATGCCTGAATGTGCCAGACGTATACAAGTACAGTGGCACTGGCAGTCAAATTATTTTGCCCTAACCGTCTTAGCTACAGTCCTGATATGGCCTCTGTTGCGATGGGGCTATAAACAAAAAGAGTGGATTGAATCCTCTTAACTTGACAGACCAGAAATCTGGTCTGTTGGCTCCTTAAAGGAAAAGTCAGAATGTGAAAATATCCAGCTTTTTTGTGTTCTTGGAAGGTTATTAATGAGACTGTCACTAGACATTTTATCATTTTATAATTAGCCAGCCTGTCAAATGACATTATGTATATCAGGTTGTGTCAGGTGCAGAGTTGTTTTATACTTTTTCCTATGAACGTAACTTCGTTTGCATCATTTGTGATGTTGGTCTTGCTGTTCTATTCACCCACCACATTTATTTATGAAAAATTATTTATTTATTCTTTTATATGGAGGATAATAGAATAAAACACTCATGTGCTTTTTTACATCCAGTCCCCGTGTGTATGCAGTTTTGTCAATTCTGTCATCTGTTCTGACGGGCACACAGTGGCCTACTCTTACAAAAAGCGGAACAGGATTTAACGTGTGTGCAAGATGCTCTGCGTGCGTTCACACACAGGGCCTCGGTTTATTGTCTCATCCGAAGGACTTTACTATAGATAATGTATGTGGTGTCTCCTTTTGCACTGTGAATATAAGTATCACTACTGGTATTTAAAAAAAATTAATTAATTAAAAAAAAAAAAAAAAAAAATATATATATATATATATATATATATATATATATATATATATATATATATATATTGGTATTTTTATTTTTGTCATAAGTTTGTTTTAGGTTTGTTTGGTTGGGTTTTTTAAAAAAATTGTTTTTGATGTTGGCTTTTTGTTAGTTTTTTGTGTAGGTTTCTTTGTTGGTTGTTGGTGGTATTTATTTTGTTGTAGGGTTTGTTTTGTTTTGGTGGGGTTTTATTTTACTTTGGGGGGGGGGGGGGGGAGTGCTTGTAACTTAAATTGAATTTTTTGTAACATATGATTTCAGCATCGGAAGTGAACAGTTCTATAAAGATGCCATTGAACAAGCAGGAAATTTCAACATGCGCATGTCCATTGAACGGAAAGCAACGACTGCCATTTATAGATTCTCACACTGGTGTGGCACAGAACCATTCTGACCTTTTTCATCCCTATCGTTACCGCAACCCAGGTAATTTTCCTAGTTCAGAGTTGTGAAAATCTTTTCAACTTGTGTATTTGTCAGATCCAAACATGCTCATGAACTAGATTACTCAGTCATTATGTCATAGACATACTTGTCATCATACACATTACAGTACAAACAAAATAACAAGACATTGTTCTCGTTTGATTAACAGTTACGCAATAACTAATGAAGATAGAATCTGCTTTGTTAAATTTAGATATTACTGTACACTTATTATGTCATGAATATAGGACAGAAGTTAAATGTAAGGCACAGATACTTTCTAAATCAAATTTTACACAGTGTTGATTATAGGCTGCAGGATTCCCAAATGTTGATTTTCTGCGTGCAAATATTTTGCACACTGCATGTCATAAGACACAAAAAATGAAACAAAGACCAGATCACTGAATGAGGATTGTGCCATTACAGCTGCTGTGCATTTTCTGGGGCTGTTTCTTATTGTTCAAGGCATCAGTTCTGACCAACCACTTTTCCCCTTTTACCACTGTTGCACTTCTTTTATGAAACAAGATGACGAGCAGTGCAAAAGTTAAGAAATGTGATTTATAAAACAGTGAATTTATGAAAATGACAATCACAGGAACATACTGCCATTGCCATTGTTTAAATCTGGCATTTGGAAAAAAAAAAAATTTCAGTACTTTGTCAAGAATGAGTGTCTCGCTTTGTGGACTGGCTGATAGGATGTAATGTCTTTCTGGACTCCAGTGCATAACCTATGTACAAAGGTACTGATTAGGTTGTTTGAAGACAGGAAAGCACAGTACAAATCTTTTTTTTAACGTTGGTTGCGTTCCTTGGTTAGAGCTCCAGAGCTCACCAATGGTGAGATTTTGTGTATACACATGTGACTGTTTACCCACCATTAAGATAGCTGCATTCCAACTTGGGGAATGATGTCTTAACACAATACCAGTGTGCATGGAGTTTCAAATATGTCATCCATTCCTACAGGCACACAAAGGCGTACTCTTATGAAAGGCAGAAAAAGTTTTAATATGTGTGCAGAATGTTCTGCAAGATGTTTTGCATGGCCATACCTGTTCTTGATCTGATGTTCATGCTGCAGGATCCTGTGATAGTTTTGACAGAGCCCAAGTACTTCAAGTTGTCCATTGTTTCCAAGCTCTTTTTAATTGACTTGATCAGTCATAGTTGGCTAAGGAAATTGTCTGAGCAACTGCAGTTTTAAAGTCAGTAGTGTGTTGTAGGTCACTTCAGTGAACTTTTTTTTTTCAAGGTAGACATGCTTTCGCTGCATTAGAATTTAGAGAACAGTAAGGGAGATGATCTTCATCATGCAATAATTTGTCTGCCTCTTTGTACCAGTACTTGTCTACAATTTGAGAAGCTGGTCCCCCTGAGTTTCTTATTTTAATGTGTTTTGGTTTTTTTAATTTTGAAGTGAATCGGCCATGAAGGACCTCCTATATAAATGGTACCATAGTCTGTGTTTGCTTAATCATTCATTATTTCTCATTGTTTTGTGTAATGTTGTTGTCAGTCAAGAAAACAGTATGGGGGAAGGGCAACGCTGTGATCGCATATCCTTTGGGCAAATTGAACTGCGGTCAGGTAGTTTCTTTGAATGTGATTTCTTTGGACAACAATAGTCTGCTCAGGCAATCGTAGTCATACAGCTGCCTTTTATCAAACCAGCCCCAGGTGTCTTGAGAAGCCCATTGTTGACAATTGTGAACATGTGGTTATGTATGATGCTGTCCTATGTGTTACTGAAATCAATAGCAGTGATGTAGGCTTCTTGTTCAGTGTTCCTGATTTGCTCTGATAGTATTTCATGATTTGTAGTAACAGCATGTATGTATGTACATATATATATATATATATATATATATTATATGTATATATATTATATATATAATATATATATATATATATATATATATATATATATATATATATATATATATATATATAATGACAGTGATGTTGATATTGCTGATGACAATTTATGCAGTCTTTATCTTCTTTATTTATTCATATTTTTTAGTTGATTTTTTTTTACATTTCAAAACTATTTGTGTATGAGGTAATTTTTGATTGATTTGTTTATTCTTGGGTTACAGGAAACAATTTTGGACAGCTGTACTCTTATCCCGTGAAAAGATGGAAGAAAAAGAAAAAATCTTTCTTTGCGTATGACATAGGTTTTGCTAAAGGGGGAGACATTGAGACCGGGAAGCAGGTAAGTACGCATAAACTTAAGTACATACACACACTGCATAAGTGGAAGAATCGTGCATGCACATTTTTTTTTTAAGTTGGAATTTACTTAACAAAAAAATGCTTTCCGTTAGAATCATGTAGGTGTTTCCATAAGCTGTCAACTCCATTATAGAGTGTTTTCAGCCAGCAGAATCACCTAGAATAAAAAATTAAAAAAATTAAACAGCAACAACACTGTATAGAATAGTGTGTTGCTGAGTGTTTGTGTTTCTGAAAATATTTCATAGTTTGATTATTTTGGTTGGCACTCAGTTTCATTAATTTTTAGTTTGTTCTTTTGAAATGCCAATGCCACAGTTTTAGTAATAGTGCCTACTCTGAGCTTGACACTTTAGAAAGTACTCCTAAGATATAGGAAAAGTTGGGAGAAGGAGGATATCATAGTGGTTAGAGCGTTGAGCTGGTGATTCGATGGCACAGATTTGAGCCACCATCAAAACACCCGTTCAAGGGGATTTGCCCTCTGGAGTTAACATCGGCACCAATTCTCCACTCCCCCCAAAATCCACTAAAAGAGACCATAAACTGGGATGTCATGTGCAAACGCTTGCAGAACATCCTGTGCAGATGTTAAGAATAACTTTTCATGCAAATTTTGCAGTGTTGCTACTATATACTTTTGAAATCTGAGATTTTTTTTTCTTTGCTAGAGCTCTGACATTTACCAATAATGAAATTTTACATTTGTGACCATTTTTGTCCACCATTCCAACTTTTGGTTAAAGTCCAAGATTTGAAATGTCTTTTGTTTTATTCTTATTATGTCATCTACTTATGGCCTCTGTAATTTGTATCAATTTGTCTACAGTATAGTTTTGTATACTATTAATAAGTCAGTAATAAGCCAATAAATCTAGATGTTAACGTGAATTTTGTTTCTCTGTGTCCCTTTCTTCACAAATATATAGCTATGCTTATATGAAGCCTCGACGAATTTGTGTGTGTGTGTGTGTGTGTGTGTGTGTGGTGTGTGTGTGTGTGTGTGTGTGTTGGTGTTGTGTGTGTTTGTGTGTGTGTGTTGTGATGAGTGAGTGAGAGAGAGAGAGAGAGAGAGAGAGAGAGAGAGAGAGAGAGACGTATTGACATGATATAAAAAAGATGCCTACAGATGATTTCATACTTTCTGACAGACATGCATCAGATCAACGCTGTAGAAAACCCAGCTCACAGAGATGAATTCTACGATGAGAAACTGGAAAGTCAGGATCAGTGGTATGATGATCTGGAAGGAATTGGAGAACCACCAGATGCAGGTGAAATAGTGGATGACTATTCAGACATTAGTGACTATGAGGAGCAGCTCAAAGGACGCAAGAAGAAGAAAAAAGAATCCTGGAAGGTTGGGCTTTTTACCATCAAAATCTTACGGATAAAATTCCAAAATGTGCTTTTAATTGAGTATTTTGTCAGGCTTTTATCATAAAATGACAAGAAACATGCCTTGCTAGACCTCCAAGGTTCATCAGTGGATGAGATTTGCATATCCAACCATTTTTGCCCACTATGAAGGTAGCTGCATTCCAATTTCAGGGATGTATGCTGGGTATGTTCAAGTTTCCCTAAGCTTCAGAAAGCTGACATGAATTATGGAATCTTTAACGTGCATCTTTGATCTTCTGAATGTGTTTATACACAAAGGGAATAAAGGCACGGGCAGGTCTGGGACCTGGGATATCATAAAAAATCCCCACCCTTAGTTCACCAGACATCGCTGAGATTCAAACTCACAACTTCATGGGCCCATGGAATTCAAGTCAGACGGTCTTAAGCACTCGGCTGTTGCACCCATTGGGTTTATTATAATTAAGCAATTGTTGCCTTAAGAAAGAATGCGGCAGATTTGTGTGTGTTTATGGGTGTGTGTAAAATTGTGGTGTCTCAGTGCATGAACTACTGAAAAACATTTTGAGGGGTAGGCAGAAATCCCAACAAGTAAACTGAGGTTCTGAGTTCAATTCTCAGAATTAACCTTTCTTCCCAGTTTGATGGGAAAATCAAACTGAATGTCAAGTCTTTCAGAGACTGTAAAACTAGTCAGGCTCGTGTGCTTACAGACTTGGGCATGTCAAAAGAACCCACATTTGAAAATCAGAAAGAGTGGGGAGGTACCTGCGACTGTCATGGCAAAGTTGGTAGGTTCAGTTCCTGTTTTCATGAAGTTGGAATATGGCTACCTTAATGGTGTGTGTGTGTGGGGGGGGGGGGGGGGGGGGGGGGTGGTGGTTGCATATAAGGAGGGGGGGGGAGGGGTGGTAGGAATATCAGCTGTCAAAGGCTTTTCATTCATGCTTGTGTGAACAGGTAATTTTTTACGGAGGTTTAAAAAACTGATATGTCAGTTCCAGCTCAAGGTCATTATGGTTTGAGTTATGTCTGTATGAATATATGATTATATGTCTCATTGTTTTTGTCCATAGAAGGTTTTATGGTGGGGTAGGGAGATTAACAAAAATCTCATTTTTGGGAAGAAGTAATCACCATGATGGCTCAGTGGTCAGAGCGCTTGTTCTCCCCCAGCTAAAGTTAAGCAGTGTCAAGCTGGTTGCCTTGTGGATGGGTGACCTTTCATGCTTCTTTGCTTTAGTACAATCCCGTTGATATGATTTACAGTTTTGAAAACTCTTAGCTGTTAACTTTAAAAGTTGAATCTAGAATACCAATGTGACTTATGACTGATCAGTCATGTTATATATAGATTTGGTTGTGGCGTTCATTCCAATGATCTTTTCCAACATTTTTCTATGATTTTGCATGTCATCTTTTCTTTTATTTCTTCCCTTTCAGTCTTTTCCCCTTTAGAAATAAAATTCTAACAGACCCCCATATTTTGCACAACTACAGATGGAACCTGTTATTCACAGTCTACATGTCTACCTGTTTTCGTTCATACTGTTTCAGTGTTTGTCTTTTCCTTCAGAATATTTTTGTGGTAGAAGGAATTCCAGGTAATGCATGTTTTGAATGTATTCAGATACAACAGTAATTATGAACACTACATACAGATATTACCACCCTCGTATCTCAAATCCTCTTTGACATGCAGCATGCATAAAAGCTTTCTAAGAATTCAAGTAATGATGTCTTCCCTATGTACCTTCTTGCCAAAGTCAGAATGGTTGTTGACATTTACATATACTCTATAGAATTATACATTTTGTGGGCATTGGCAGTTTTTTTGTGTTTTTTTTATTATCATTTTGATCTATCAGCTCTCTGTTAGAGTGCTTGTAGTCATCTTAAATTATGGATCAAAGTGAAAATTATAGTAGAATTATCGTGCAAAGTTGAACGTTGGTGAAAATGACAAGTCTATAGGGGAAGATTTTTATTCTTTGAATGATCATGTAACTGGCGCTTTGTTTTGTTCTCCCCCATTTAGGGCAACCGAGGTCGGAAAAAGTTAGAAAAGGATCCAAATGCTGAAGACAAGGAGAAGCCATATGTTTGTGAAGGTCAGTATTTTATTTCCTTTTAAAGTTTAGGGATATGTTATAGTGTGTGTGTGTGTGTGTGTGTGTGTGTGTGTACGCATGAGCTAATGTATATTTTTCTGTCAGTTGGTATGGCTATATGAATCAAAGCAATCAGGTTTTATCTAAATTGTATTCTTTAGACAAGTGCTTTGCTCTCTGCATTACTTAACATCAGATATAATAAGGATTACTGAATGTGGAATTGTTTGCTTTTGAAAGCCAGAAGAGAAATGGGTGGGGGTTTGGGTCTTTCTGTTTTTTTTCTCGTTTTTCAGCTAGAGGTCTGAGGTTCACCAATTGTGAGATATTGCATATTTGACAGTTTGTCCACCTGTAAGGTGGCCACATCTTAAAGGAAGGATGTCTAAACACACCATTGTGCATTCAGGTTTGTTTTGGTGGGGTTTTTTTTTCAGCTTTGTCATCCATTCCCACCAGCACATAATGATGTACTCTTCTGAATGGTGGAACCAGTATTAACATGTGCACATTTTTTCTGCGTGCGGTTTATAATCTCATCTAAAGGATTTTCAGGGGAGTGCAGTTGGTATTGATGTTATTTCCAGGAAAAAAGTCCCCTCGAGTGGGTTTCTCAATAGTGGTTCAAATCCACAGCATCAAATTGTGAGGTCAACACTAATTTTTTTCTTTTTCTCTGTCCATGGCTAAATCTCTGAGGTTCACCAGTGGTGAGATTTTTGTGTATGCAACCATTTTTGCCCACCATTAAGCTATCCTGCCCCCACCCCCTTTCTCGTAAAAATGTATTGAAAGTCTTAGAAGTAGATATGCATAATGCAATAACTTTGTTACCTGTCTTCAGTGGCTCCAGCAGTACATTTTCAACCATTTTAAGTTCTTGTGTTTTGGGAAAATGCGAAACTACTCATTTCAGAACCCCGACATGATGACACACTATGAAAATCACTTTATTTGGTGCTTTTTTCTTAATTGGAAAATTGCCACTTTTTGTTTTCTGAAGCTGTCTTTAGATTAAAAAAAATTTCCAATTTATATGTATGTATGTGTGTGTTTTATTTATTTATTTATCATTATTTATTTATTTATTCTTTTATATTGAGGATAATAAAATAAGCACTCATGGTCTTTTTTACATCCAGTCCCCATGTGTATGCAGTTTTGTAAATCTTGTCATCTGTTCCTACCGGCACATAATGGCCTACTCTTACGAAAAGCGGAACCAGATTTAACATGTGCGCAAGATGTTCTGTGTGCATTCGCACAGGGGCCTGTCAGCACTGATGTTGACTCCAAGGGGAAAATCCCCTCGAATGGAAACGAACCCGGATCGTCAAATTGCGAGTGCAATGTTCTGACCACTAGGCTATCCCACCCCCTGTGTGTGTGTGTGTGTGTGTGTGTGTGTGTGTGTGTGTGTGTGTTGTGTGTGTGTGTGTTTGTGTCAAATCAAATCAATAATCAAATCAAATCAAATTTTTTATTTCTAGATGGTACATTGAATAAGCATTGATATGCTTTTTTTCATCAAGCCATCTATCTAAAGAAAAAACAACAACAACAACAAAAGCACAAAAAAAACATTTCACCAACATTAATTAATTAACATGATTTCAACAGCCTTAAAAATAAAATATGCCTATAGAAAATACAAGCAACAACAATAACAACAAAAACAACCCCAAAAAACCCACTCAAAAGTCACAACACACACACACACACACACACACACACACACACACACACACACACACAACACACACACACACACACACATGGTTCGCGCACTCGTCCACACAGCAGAGCACACGGTTAATTGACAGTTAGTGGAGAATGGCACAGCATTTAAAATTTTTTTAAAAATCATAGTTTTTTGTGTGTGTGTGTGCGGTGTGTGTGGTGGTGTTGTGTGGGTGTGTTGTGGGTGTGTTGTGTTGTGTGTGTGGGGGAACGCGATAGATGGACGATGCCACCAGGGCCCATCTAGACCTCTTGAATTTTTATAGGGAAAGGAGCCCTATGAAACCAGGGTAGTTTTTTGTTCACTATATGTCAGTTAAGATTATCTGATGTTGTTTTTATGCTTCATAAATACAGTTGACTTTTAGCATCAGTGCATGTGTCGGTCCCTGCTGAATTTGTAAGGTTCATCAACTCTGTGGTCCTGTAATAAAGGGGCATGTAGAAACCCCTACTGTTCTCTTACCTGTTGGCACCCACAGCCACATGAGATCAGTAAGTCACTGCCTTTGTTGAACTCCTTAAACAAGTGATATCTAGAGAATCAGTGTCTCCAGGGAAGATTTTTTTAATTTCTTAATTTTATTTATTTATTTATATATATTTTTTTGGTCTCCAGGGAAGATGTCCCTCCACTGATGGTAGTCCAAGAATCATTCATATTCCTTTCACCGTCTTCCTTTTCTTGGATATTTGCTTATGAAGAGGTGAAGGAAGACAGAAGCCAGAGGCGATACCTAGTACAGTGAATACTTCACATTTTGCATACTGGCTGTATTTATTTTAGTGCTACCCATTAAATGCTTACATAAATTTCCAGATTTTAAACATGTATATTTAATTTTCCAACATGTGTAGATAAATTAAAATTAAAGCATTTGCAGGTTTGCACACAAGTCGACATGGAAAGAAAGAAATATTTTCTCATTTTAGAATACAAGGATTGTCTAGAAGTAAAACCAAGACTTCACAGACCAACTATTTGAAATCAGATTTTCCATGCTTGGATTACATTGTTCATCAGCAGTACACCCATGTGTTTGTTGTAACATTTGCAAGCAATATGATGCTTTGAATATAAAGTACTTTTGTGCTTCTTATGCAGTTTTTCCTATTTCCTTTCTTTCTCTGTTCTCTGGCAAGAATTCCAGGGTCCCCAGATGATGAGATTTTTGCGTATGTGAATGTTTTCTCACCATTAGGGTCACCATATTCTGTCTTCAGTGGTCAGCTTTGAAGATGACACCTGCGCTCTTATACCCACAGGCATAAGATTGTCCACTTTCCTTCAAAAGGTGAAATGGGGTTGAACATGTGGACAAGATCATGTTTGCTGAAGTTCATATCAGGACCTCAGTTTATATCTCATCTAAAAATCTGGAAGGATATTCCGCTTTGAATGAATGGTGGTTCAGAAAAGAAAATGTCTTCCAACTGCCTGGCAGCACAGAAAGAGATTCAAACTTGTGACTCTTGGATCAAGCACCAGACACTACCCTCCTCTGACAGCCAGGTGACTGTACAGCTTCAGAAAGCCTGCGGTCTTCTTGCATATGGTTTTGATGCGTGTTTGCACAGTTGTTGAGCAGGATGCACAAGTTTGTGTGCAGGGAGACGTTTGCGTTCTATTTCAGTGTGTGGAGCTCGCTACAAGACACGACCGGGCCTAGCCTACCATTACACCCATTTCCACAACGGTCTGATGGACGAAGAAGCCTGTGCACCTTCTCCCAAGCCACCAGCTCGTTCCAGTCGTAGTGCAAAAGAGAAGGATCAGGGAAATGGTATAACTGAGTGAGATCTTCATTTGATAGAATGAGAGCTGAATATATGAGACTTGTTTTTTTGTTATTTGCTGCCTCTTCTGGGATGTTCTGGTCTTGCTGTTCCCAGTCGCCCATTTCAATCTCCCTGCCTCACCCAGATTGGTCATGTCACAACCCAAGGGTTAGAAGTCTACAGGGTGCCCATCAACGTCAGGCCACCAGCCGGAGGGGCCCTGCACTGCTGCTGGGTCACTTTGGTGATGTTCAGTAGTGCCTGTTCTGAGCTAACATATGCAGGACACCACCTACAAAGCCTCCTTCTGAAGACGGAAGTAGGTCAGTTGCATAGCCAGATGAGTGAGACACCCACCCCAGGGTGGTGACCACCCACAACATACCTCCAACGACTTTCTCCCATGAACCTCCAACCCCGAAGGTTCCAATACAGACTCATCACAGGCACAGAAGCCTCCGGGGAAACCGAAACTGAGGTCACCATGAGGTCAGGCAACCTGGGCCACCAAATCAGAGGCAATTCTTTTTTATTGCATGACGATCAATGAGGATGATGTAATGATGCTGCTGTGGAAGTGTATGTACTTTGAGACTACGTGACAGGGCTGTACTCTATACTTCCTATTATGATATATCCCAGTGTCAGCCAAGCCCAAGAGATACAGACACCTGCAGTGCTGGTCAGGTTAATTGAGTAACCCTCTCAAAATCGCATCCTTAAAGTGGATGAAGCTGGAGTGTGGGATCCCAATCTTCCCAGTGAGCCCATAACATACTTACTCTGGGTAGGAGCCATCTGGAGTTAAAAAAAAAAAAAAAAATCCCTATTACTCTCTTGGGATTCAAACCGGCGACCTTCCAGTCCATAACCCAAGATGCTAACCACTGCGCCGTGGCAGCTGGTTGAATATATGTGATTTAGTGGAGTGAGAAATTTTGAAAATGTTAAAAACAAACTTTGCCTAACTGTGTAAGTATGGACAAGAGTGTATGTAACTAGATGGAATGGAAGTGAATGGAAAAGCAAACAAGGCCATAAAAACTTACAAGAGCTCCTTTTTTCTTTTTTGAAAATTTTTTTTATCAGTGCTACTGGTCCACACAGTTCATTCAAACTCGACCATAAAGAGCCAGATCAAGACTTATTTAGTAGGATTTTAAGAACCAGCAATCTGCAAAGAAGGCCTGATGTTGCTAGGGCGTAAGCACTGAATTTCAGTAGCATAAGTTGTAGTCCAATATATCAACCAAGCTATATACTATGCCCCATACTATGCCTGTTGCTAAATAGAATAGACTGAATAATAGCTTTTATCATGGGGCCAGACGAAGTGAAGTGCCCATTTCAGAATGAAGACCATCTCAAAAGCCTTCCAGTGATAGGCTGTTATGAATTTGCTGACCCAGAAGACTTCAACACAAGCTTACCTCAGATGGTAAAAGATGAAGCAGGGATTGAAAGAAAGACTTTATGAGACCAGTCATATCTTACCCATTAAGTCTCTATCAAGCTTCAAGCTTTTGGTTATGCCTCTCTCCCTTGTCTCTCAACATGTACCTATGTTTGGTGTTGAGCCAAGCAGCAAAGTAAAGTTCCTCCACAGTAGCTGTGTACTATGTGCCTGTCATTGTTACCCACACTTGGATGGCTGAAAATACTATTCAGCTCCAGCTTTTTAGGAAACTGAAACCCCAGATTTCTCCATTGCCACAACGTACATGCAGGTCTAGAAATCTGAGGCATTTTTGCTTCATTGCACATTAATCAGGAGGTAAGAATGGAGCTACACTTTGGTTTTTAGACTATGGATTAGGGTTCTTCTGTCTGCTTCAACTATGCTCGGGAGATGCAGATGTCCAGAGCTAGATCATTTGAGGAAAGCAGTTTGCATCTTAAGAGTGGCTGATATTAAACTGTCTGTTGCCAGTCTTCATATTAAACAAGTAACATAGTCAGTTCTGAATAGAATCTGGCTGGAGCCTGAAAGCTTTCAATCCACAAGATTCCAGATTTAATTTGCCTTTGACGTGTCTTTCAGTAAACAAAATTAATTATATATGTGTATAATTTGCACAACAAAACCACAACACTGACTGTAACAAATATGAAATAAAAATAATGTAGTCAACTTTTTCATTAATGTCATGCAACATTACTCTTGATTATATATTTGCTTAGTTTTGATTTATGTTTGTCAGAAGAGAACAAATTACAAAATATGAACATAGATCTTGGATACAGATCTTGATGAAGTAGAACATTCGTCTGCAGCTCAGAAAGCTTTTTATTTTGTCAACAAATATTTCTGCATATATATTTTGTCTGCATATGTACATTTCCTTATTTTTGTGTGGGTGAAGAAGTCACTTTGTTCTGTCCATTTTTTGACAACAGCCATTTAGTGACACACCATGCATGGCATGCTAGTGAGCCAGATTGGAAAAATCCACAGGAGAGGGTTCTTTATTTGTGTATCACTAGTCACCCTGAGCATCTGTTAGAACTTGAAGACTGAGTTTGTGCCAGGCTGTGGGAATGTTCCTCTGCGCTATAAGACCAGTTACTTTGGTTTGACTATAAATGTTTGAGTATAAGACTTGTTTTGACACTCTGCACGCCATGTATGGTATCCAGAGAGGAGCTGGGCTGTTCGGCACAGTAGCATGCGATGTGTTGGCTCAGGAGCAAGTTTCGCGCACAGTGGCATGCGCAGTTGGGGAAAAAGTCAAAGCTGAGTCGTAGAGTAGATATATGAACACTTCATATGTATTGTTCTCTAACCAGTATTATATAACTTATTCATCACTATTGTCCAACAATGAGTGTTGTATACATTGTCTGTTTACAAATAACTGTGTGTTTCACAAAGAGGAGGAGGAAACAGGACTGAGAATGTGATGCTGATTGACTAGGATTGGTTTGATCCATACCTGTTCACTGTGCAGGTAAACCAGCTCCATCCACCTCAACCTCTGCGTCTGCTGTTGTTGCAACTGTGGTAGAACCTAAGGTCTCTGCCAACAGTTACTGTGACTTCTGCCTTGGGGATTCTGCTGAGAACAAGAAAACACACCAAGCTGAAGAACTTGTCTCCTGCAGTGATTGTGGCCGTTCTGGTAGGTGGCTTTGATGAAGAAGAATAGGAGCAGGTTTATAGCTTGAAGAGAACATGAAATAAATTAATACATAGTTTGAAGAGATTGGAAACTACATCCAATTGTTTCTAATGTTTTCAGGCATCCTTGCTGTGTGTAGTAGTCATAATAAGATCAGCAGTTGTAGCAGATGACTACTGTTACTATGAATGCTTCTACATTTTTTATTTTACGACTTTCCAGATCTGTGGTATTTGATAGTAAGAAAATGAAATAGGTGTGTATATACATAGTAACTCTTTTTACAGTGTAATTTGGTTTAGTGGAATAAGTTTCTATAAGTTACATTTTAATGAAATGGAACATTGCCCTAAAATGTGGAAGTTATTATACAGGTTTATTACCTTACAATTACAAAAAATCATTTCATAAAGATTGATATATTAAACTTTCAAGTTCGTCTTACAGCAACAGCTACTAGATATTGATCATTTCCTTTTATCTATTGAGAAGTAACTCCGTCCAAACATTCCAATGAGGAATGTTTGTCACATCACTTTTGACCAACATTCACCACAGGGAACGTGAG
This sequence comes from Stramonita haemastoma, assembly GCA_030674155.1. NCBI lineage: Eukaryota > Metazoa > Mollusca > Gastropoda > Neogastropoda > Muricidae > Stramonita > Stramonita haemastoma. Next base: position 38,546,283 of record CM060316.1, read on the forward strand.
ATTTTATTTTTAATCCTGATAAAACACCATAGCAATATTATATGCTAATGATAGTTCTATTGGCCAGTTTTGACCTTCCCCTTACTGCATCTCATTCACATAAAGTTCTATTGGTGCTTTCTACACATCTCCACAAGTTAGAATTGACACAAACTCACCGTCTTAAGTTTCAAAAGTTTCATCAACTAACAAGCAGAAACCCCCTGTTTGTGATTTTAGTTTTTACTGTCCCTTGCAAATCAGCAAGAGTTGTATAACAAGGGAGAAAACTCACTGTAAGTTACAGAGAAAAGATGCATACCCAGTTTGTGTATTCAGTTAACTTGAAAATTTCGTAAAGAAGAAAGCATTGGGCAGTTTTTATTCCAATGTGTTTTGTTGTATGTGCAGGCCATCCTACTTGTCTGCAGTTTACGGACAATATGATCATCTCTGTGAAGAAGTACCCATGGCAGTGCATTGAGTGCAAATCCTGTGGTCTCTGTGGAACTTCAGACAATGATGTGAGTTTTGTTGTTAGGGACAAACTTTGTTCTGTGATTTGATGTAAGTACTTGCTTGTCAGAAGTGATTCTTTCTTGTGTGTGTCAAGTGGCTGCAAACTATATAAGTATACCTACCTATTGAATTCACAGCTTTCACCTTGTGATCTGTCAAGCAAACATGATGGACAACTTTTTTGTCTAAGTATGCATTAAGGTTCTTTCTGTATGTTTGAAGCAGAAGGACATGTGCTTGCTTGCACATTGTGTTGCATTATATTATTAATCACTTATTCATAGATTTTATGCATGAAATTAAGACATGTTGCAGCCTAATCTCCTCTGTTTCCCAATGCCAGTGCTTTTTTTCTCCAGAATTTTGTCAGAGACAGCTTTCTTTATAAGTTAAAAAGAAATCATTGCTTTGCTACACATTTTTCTCCGTTATTTACTATGACTGTTCAACTGTTTGCAGGATCAGCTGCTGTTTTGTGACGACTGTGACCGTGGATACCACATGTACTGCTTGAAGCCACCTCTTACTGAGCCACCAGAAGGTAACATTTTTAACTCCTTCATTGCCTTGAATCCATTTGTGTTTACGGTCCTAACAGTAGTCACTCAGAAATTTGGTATCAGAATTTTATGATCATTTCAGTCACAAAAAGTTATGAAATACTGACTTAGGAACTCTGAAGAAAAAATGAAAGAGTGATAGAATTTTAAGTACAGAATTGCTACACAACAGGAGTGTTACTTATGCAGAAGGAGCCTCTGGTATCCCCACAGGGATTAGTATTGGATGAAGGTAGCTGTGTTTGATTGCTATCTTGCAAATTGAAGAAAATATTTTCCAATAGTCTTCTCAATGTCACCCTCTGTCAGTCTTCACTTAAACCCAGAATGCATATATGTTTAGTGCAGTGTGTGTGTGTGTGTGTGTGTGTGTGTGTGTGTGTGTGTGTGTGTGTGTGTGTGTGTGTTGTTGTTTAGGTGAATTTATATTCTATAATTAAGAAGTTTTGTTCAGATTTTCAGCAGTTCACACACAGAGATACAGCCATAACACAGGCTGCCATTTTTATTCACACAAATAATACCATTTTTACAGATTTACATAATCCTTGTCTGGTAGTCCTCATCCCATGTAAAAATAACAGATGATAAAGAACTGAAATGTTATGTGTTGCAAAATCAGAAAACATCTGTGAAAAATGTAGATATAAAATTTGTTTCTTCAAAGTCGCATGAAGATTTTTTATTTAAAGAATAAAACTCTGTTACAAATGTTCTTTACATCTTTAAGAGCCATACAGAAGCTCTGATTGGTTCTTTGTTTGCATTCCAGGAAACTGGAGCTGCCATTTGTGCATAGAAGAGTTCCATGGAGGAAAGAAGCCTGAGGGAATGCAATGATCTGAAACAACTGTTTGTTTGTTCATATACCCCTCCCAATTATTTCTGTACATCAGAGCATAGAATTTGCAGAGAAAATAAAGAGGAAACTAAGCTGGGGTCCAGGGGCCGCTTAGGCCCCGGTGGGGTGCAGGGGCAAAGCCCCACTGGGGGGCCAAGGGGGGCAAAGCCCCCCGCCCGAAAACGATTTTTAGCATTTTAAAGGCAATTTGGAGGCCTCTCCAGGCACCATTTTATGCAATGTGGAGGCATGTGTGTGTGAGAGACAGACAGACAGAGAGACAGACTCAGACCTTTAGACCTCAGACCTTCCATAAAGAACCACCAGAGTATGTCAAACTTGTTCTTAAAAGGTCTATTCTGGGTAGCGGTAACTATGTTTGTGTGTATGACTATGATGGTTAATGGAAAACATGGAAGGAGAGAGACAGACGGACAGACAGACAAAACAGTGGGTGAGAGAAATGAGGACATAAACATCCAGCAACTAATTGCAAATTAAAAAAAAAAAAAAAGGGTGTGTGTGTATGTAGTGATGCCTATGTCTGCCTGTTTGCATGTACACTTGTTCTGTTTCTCATTTTCTGAAGAAGCTGGATAATGTGGTTTGTTTCTTCAACTATGGTTTTTCCCTGCTTGGATGTCCTGAGTGTTGTCCACAGCAGTATTTTTCTCAGTGTCAGTCTCAGGAGTGTATTGTACAAGCAATACATGCTCCTCTCTTACTCTTTTTCCCTCACTCTGCTTTTTCCCTCACTCTGCAGACTTTCTGTTGCCATTCTCTCACTAGCATAGAGAATGTCGCTCTGGCAAGCTTCGCAAAACGCTTTGCCTGCAACATCCAGTTTGCGAATGTGCTCCCCAATCCGCACATTTCGATCCCCAACCTTGACTTCACCATCCACCTACTCCCATTTCCATGCATTTTTGCATCCTCTGTCGTCATGAGCATAAGTCTGATCGACGATTGTTCTCCCGTATGTATGCTAGCCATTTTGAAATTTTGCACACAGCCCTCTAAGGCCTATCAGCTTTAGCTACCGAGTCGTGAGTGAGAACTGAACCCTTTGACGACACACACCATTTGAGAATATCATCCAGTTTTTGTTTTTTTTTTCCCCCAGATTTTTTTTCCGAGGAAACTTTTTTCATCGGAAATCTGCTAAAAAAAAAAAAAATCGGAAATTCGCAGAAACAAATTCTATGCTCTCATACATCCATGTGTTCAGGTTTACTATTCTTCCAGAATTGTTTATATGCATGTGTCGTTGCAGTTTTGTTCATCCCCCAGCTTTCCCTTCATCTCTGTATTACAGCTGGTGTTCATAAATATCTTCAAGATCAAATTGTGTTTCTTTTTTCACATGGTACTGCTAGGATATGTTTATGTAATTTCATTCAGTGTTGTAAGAAATGTAAGTATTAAGTGGTGCTGTTCTCCTTTGGGTTGGTGAATGTAATTATGTTAGATTGTTTCACCTTCCTTTTTTGTATGCTTATTTGGTGGATTCTGTTTATTTATTTGTCTCTAATCAAACTCCAAAGGACCAAAACAATGTTTGATACAAATTTAGTAATGTGGTAAATGTCATGTATGTAAATGCCCTGTCAGATCATGTGAATAGAGCATACTGTTTGATAGTTAGGACTTATGATTTTTGTTATTGTGAATTTTTTTTTTAATATATTAAAAAAAAACTGCTTTGAATATTCATGTGCTGTTTTATCATTGTATGTGTGAGCTTTGGGCAAAGTATGTTGATGGCGACATTGAAGACAGGAAAATTGAGAGGGGAAAGAAATTGTCTGTGTGTTTATTTGTGGACAGTAGTTTACAAAAACGACCAGTTTTGACAAAATTTTAATTTCCCAAAGTTGGAATGCTGCTACCTTAATGGTAGGCAAAAACTCATACACAAAAGTCTCACCATTGGTAAAGCTGAGAGCTCTAACCAAGGAAAAAAATACCCACCAAAATAAAATATTACTTTTAATGATAAGCCACCATAAACACCATCAAGAAAGAAGGTGGCAGGATGGTTAAGACGTTAAGCTAACAAATAAACCATGAGGTTCTGGGTTTGATTCCCAACATTGCCCTTTCTTCCCAGTTTGCAAGAAACATTTAACTGAATGTCAGGTCCTTCAGATGGGACTATAAACCGAGTCCCCACTGCAAATGCACTCACATCTTGCAGTCACATTAAAAACCTGTTCTGCCTTTCAGAAGAATAGGCCATTTCATAGGTAGGAACAGATAACAAAAGTTTTTTTTTAAATGCATGCACACAGGTATTGTGTTTAGACACCATCTCAGAAGTTGGAATGCGGCTACCTAAATGGTTGTGGGAGGGAGGGGGACTGTTGCTGTATGCACAAGCAACATCACTGAACCTTGGAGGGGAAGACGAGGACCCCCTCCCCCCCAAAAAAAATCTTTCTTTAATGATACTTAAATTATCGGTAAAGGTGTCCCTTAACCTATGAGGTCATTGAGGAGCGAGGCGTCAGAGACCTCATTTCTCCAGGGGCCAGCATATTGAGGGCGGTACCCATCTCCTCTCCCTTGCTGCTTTACCTTCCCTGACCCTAAAGAGGCCGGGTACCCATTTACATTTGGGTGGAAATGGGACTGTACTGAAACCAAGGCACGCAAATGGTCACACATCCACTTGTTAACCACACTCGATGCTGCTTAACCTTAGCTTGGGGAAAGTGAGCGTTCTGACCACTGAGCTATCGATCCCATCCCCACTTAACTTTCCCTATTTTTCCCTATTTTTCCTAGACAGGTTTGTTTTACAAGCATCTCACCATTGGTGAACCTTGAAGGTGTACATGAGGAACCAAAAAAAACCTTTTCTTAGCTTAATTATACTTAATATAATACTTTCCCTATTTCTCAGAAGGGAAGATTTGGGGGGGGGGGGGCAGGGGAAGGGGGGTGCAGACTTCACTAATAAAAGATTCATCTTCAACTTTGACCTAGATCCCTTAGTGGAAGCTCAAACTTTACCATTAGAACTTAAAAACTTTAACAAAGCATCAGTAGAGGAGATAACTGCAGTGGAGAAAATGTGTGATTGATGAAACATATTTGTTCATGAACAATGTCATTTTGTGCATCCAAGCTGCACACAAGTAAGCTTGCAATGAATAGCTGCCATCAGCTTTGACACTTCAATATAAACTTCTGACGTAAAAAACAACAAATCCAACACATTTACATTTGATTTGTTAGTTTATTCAGACAAAGAAACAGAGATCTATCTAACAGTCTGCTTTCATCTGCTCTCAGTTTTCATCCATACAGTGTTAACCTTTCATAACTGATGGCAAGTTTCAGCACATGCACTCATATACACACCCACAAGTATGCAATTTTGAAAAATGTACATCACGTCAGTAAATACAATCATTATTTTCCAAGCAAATATCTGGAAGTGACACATAAGCACACCTACGTAACAAACAACACACACACTAATATTGAAATAAAAATCCAAACAACCATGATTATGCACACTGACATAAGTCCGTCAAGATGAGCACAGCACAATGACAGCTTGATTGCAAGGACTAATTGTGATACAGCACACCGATATCTATGCTGATCATAACTACATCAGCATGGCACTACAGCTAAACTGATCATAAACAGCAATAGAATTGCAACTAAGCTTTCATAATCATGACTGTTATTGATAAGCTGCAAAATGGAATATGTAGGCCTAAGCTAAAAATGACACTTGTCTGTTGAAATGAACATAGAAAATTATTTAAACAAACTGAATTTAATGCATTTGAGTATATTTTGGACTGAACAAGCCAAGCTGATTATATTTGACTTCTTTTGTTTTGTGCCCTGCATATATAAATTTTACATTAGCTTTTTCACTTTTACTTACCACCAGTCTTTATATTATATATATATAGCCAAAACAAAAACTTACTACACAAATCACATGTCATCAAACTTGTACTGCATGCTTCCAACAAAACAGTCACATCAAAGAAGCAACTCTGGACTATGAATTCTCATCTCGCAGTATGATCACAGCAGCATTCTGGTCCCTCAGCTTCCACACGCATCTTTCATAACTCCCTGAAGTATTCGCTCACTCTCATGTTTATCTTTTTTCCAGGGCTTTGAACTTTGCTTCTGAAATCAAGAACAAGCAAAAAGTGTTTGTTTAAAATCAAACATATCAGCCACCTTGACAAAGTGATCAGTGTAGTGGATTTGAGACTGGAACATCACAGGTTACTTCCCATTACTGAGAAAACAGGCATGGTACATTTCCGCCAATTCACGGAAATCCGCGAAAAAGAAAAAAAGCAACAAAAAAAAGAAAAAGAACGACACCCATAGAGAACCAGTCAAGGGGTAGGATGTAACGCTTCCATGCCGAGTACTTCCCTTTTCTTTACATCACCAGTCTACTAGGTATCTGTTGACAGAAGGGTGTCGGTTGCAGCTGTAAGCCTAAGGCAGAGAGGGGTAAAGAGGGATGGTAGGAAGAGGGAAATGGGGGGGGGGGGGGGGCTTTTACTGTCTGCTCCACTTCAGTGGTGTATGGGGTCAGAGAGCAATGTTTACATAACAATCTGCTGGCTGACCAGCCTGCACCTGCACTTTCTCTTTCCACACGAAGGCCACTGGCCCTCTCTCTCTCTCTCTCTTACACACACACACACACACACACATTCTCTCTCTCTCTCTCTCTCTCTCTCTCTCTCTCTCTCTCTCTCTCTCTCTCTCCTCTCTTTCACAAACACACACACACACTTTCTTTCTTTCTTTCTCCACCTCTCCCTCTCTTACACACACACACACACCCTTCCCCCCTCTCTCTCTCTCTCTGTTTCTCTGTGTGTGTCTGTCCTTTCTTTCTCTTTCTTCCTCTATCTGCATTAGTGCACATTTGTCTAGAAATGTACTCATTTTTGCTATGTGATTACTTCGGTATGGAACCTCCTTTGGATTGAAGAAATGACAGGAAAAGTCATACTTAGCTTATTTTAGGGCAGAAATTGCTTAGTATGAAAACTGAAATTAATTCAAGGAGAGGCCTTTAAACAGGCTCGAATTGATGAAAAACCTTCAGCTTCAGGGGGCGTTGCCCCCTGACCACCACAAGGGCTCTGCCCCTTGACCCCACCAGGGGCATTGCCCCCACATTTCAGGGAAAAGTGTTTTTCCTCCAGTACCATGCCTGGAAAATAAAAGTCAGCTCTATCCACAGTTGTGTTTGCTATGGTTCAATGGAAAACTGAGACAACACAGTCAAGCACCAAAAACTTTACAAATGGTATGCTCATATTACTTGATCAACCCTGCTGGTGTCTTATCTCTTGGGCCTGGATGATGCCAGGATACTGGTAAGAAAGCAAGCATTGAGTAGAGCACTGCTATGCAGTCTCCGCAAAAAGCTGGACCACTATAACAGACAGTATCCCTATTTTCATCCTCTACCTCACTGATTACTATGCATGATCTGATGGCTCCCCCCACTGCCCTGGCTGGTCCCACAATGATCTATATTTGTATTATCCATCCTACACAGTGTCTGTGTCAAAAGTGTTGTGGTCAAGAGTGATATAGTAAACAGTCATCACCCAGGGTGAGCGTCTCAGTCTGGCTCTGCAAATAAGCTACTTCTGTGGTCAATAGGGGGGGCTTTGTAGCTGGTATCCTGTGTATGTTGGAACAGAACAGGCACAACATAAAACAATCGCAAAGACCCATCACCTGTGCTGGGTTTCTTCTAGTTATAGGTTTACAGCATCCTGGCACAGTTTCTTGTGTACTGCATGCTCTCAGGACACAGCACAGCATGGCTGCATGTAGTGCAACAAGAGTAAGTTGTACGGGGGCAGCAGCATTAGCAAGTCACAGGGAAAAAAAACAACAAAATGACGCCTCTAGCATATACTAACACAATGGACTTGAACAGTAAAAGTAGACTACAGACACTTAAGTTTTTTTTCATGGAACATTACAGAGGCAGGACAATTTGGTGGTTAGTATGTTGTACTTGGGTTCTGACAGTAACTGAAGGAGCAGGTTCCTGTCACCACTAAGGTGTCCATTCAAGAGATTTTTCAGTCCCTGGACTTGACACTGGTACTGACTCTACTCCCCTGAAAGTTTTTCGAATGAGACCTGACTTCATACAGAACAAACCAGCCACCATGATGCAGTGGTTAGCTTGACACTGATGAACTCTCTGTGGACATCTGACCCTGAGGATGCGACATAATGAATCTAGGTGGGTGAAGAGATTGAAATGAGCAGCACGGGAACAGCAGGGCAGGTACATCACGGAAGATGAGGCAGCACCAACAAAATGCACACAGAATACCTTGTATAAACATTTAAACCCATCCACTTTCACAGAAAAGTAGGCCAACTGTGGGTGGTGGAACTGAACTGATAACCTGAACTAGACTAGCATGCATCTTACTACCCAGAAGGGGATGGGTTCATCTGATCCAATTTACCCATGATGAACTGAAAAATTCAGACCAGGGACACCTTGAGAAGTTTAGAGAGAGGTCAAGTCACAGAAAACTATTTGATTACAACTTGCTTCTAAAAACAACAAAACTTTGGAAAATACTTTTATTTCATGTAGGTATACCCAAAAAATCCAGACAAAAACCCAAGCATTTCTGAATCAAACCTATTCTGACATTCTTACCTAATCGTTTTGAGTAATGATCCAGATTGTATGCAGCTTGTTCAAGGGCTGCTACACTTTCCTCCACAGCATCAATCTGGTCTAGGTAAGGCTGTAGACTTTTGTCTGTCACAAAATAACAACACATGGGTGAAACTTAAAAAATCTAAAACAAATAAAAATCTTACTATGAATCAGCATACATCAAAGCAGTGTTGACATTAACAACAGACTTCAAACAATTTATGTCACTGCTTCTAGAAATTATATTCAGACAATGTATTATTGAAAAAAAAGTTTAAAAACCAAGAAGGGTATAACAAAAACTAGCATTAACAGTGTACATCTGCTAATTTATCAACTGGAACACTACCCTGAAGTAACTGACTGATGATGGTAGCATTTGAAAAAAAAAAAAAACCCTGCTTACTGAGCACAACTCAAGCTGATAGCTAGTTTTGTAAAGCTATGCAATTTTATTTCATTAGATATAAAAAAAAGCATCCATGCTTTGCAATCCACCATAAATGAGGTAATCCTAATAGGCTGCATGGCTGCATACAGATACACAAAACTACCATGTAGACCTTTTAAGACTGTATGAATGTTTTTGTTTTTTTAAAGAAAGCCAGATATATGCTATTAATAATGCCAATATCTAGCAAGAAAATGATGGAAAAACATCAAGCTACACATCCATTTCTTCCAAAAACATAAAGAAATCAGAATTGCCATAAAACCAGGTCATTTGTATGGATGTGTGGTTTTCATATTTGATATCATGAACAAGGTATCTATAAAGCACTGACCAATATTTTTCATCATGCTATACCAAGTGTGGTCTACAAAATATCAATGATACAGCTTACATTTTTCGTTCAAATCCTGAAGAGCATTTCCAATGCTTAAGGCAATGTGTTTCATCTCAGAGTATTTGCAGATGGTGACTTTATTCATTTTCTCCAAAAGTTTGTAGTCCTCAATCGTTCCTGTAACAAAGGAAAACAAAACGTAAAGTTATACTTGAAAGAAAATCTTAACAGAAAAGGGAAACCACACATCAAGTGTACACTGACCACCCACCATACCCCTTACCCCAAAACACGCTTTTCTCTCTCTTACACACAGACATACACACCTAAAGTAAACACACATTACAATAGCAATGGCAGTATCATCAATATTACAACACAGCAGTGGACAAAAAAAAAACTTGGGTGCAGTGTTAGGTAGCTGGCTGCAATTTTTTTTCATAAAAATAAAATAAGTTCACTATGATTTGCTTTCAATCCTAATCAAAAAATAAGATGGCTACTACAAATGAAAACTTAAAACAAAATATAGGTTAAGAATGATAAGCTCAGCCAGACTTCAGTGATGACAGATGTCACAATACAACAGTCAACATCCATGGTATAAAGTAAACAGAAGAAGTCCTTTTAGTTTAAGAAAACAACTTATCTTAGGTTCACCATTACAAAAAAAAAGAATGGCATGCCTTTCCAAAGTTTTCAGCAAAAGGTAATTTTAAAAAAAATCCAACCAAGCACAAACAAATCACTATGAGGTCTTTGCACCGAAGTTTTGGTGGGAAGAAGGGGGGGGGGGGGGGTCAACACTTCCAAACTGCTGGGAAGCAAAAATGTAGGAGTACTCATCTACAGCTGCTATATCAAATGACATCAAACCTGTGCCAGACATACCAGTAATGACAGGAACACAGAATTAGACAATTTTCCATGACAAATAAAAACAACTGTAGATTAGATATTGTATCTAAAACAACACAGTCATGGAGCTTTTTAAATGAAAAAAAAAAGGATTAATTCCAAGCTTAGCACATGCATGCACACACGAGCACACACACACACAGAAAGCCGGATGGCGGTACCTTCCAGTTCCCCGCGTAAATACTCTGCTGTTTTCTGGAAGGTCTCATGACACAAGTCTACAACATCCATAGGTGGAGGTTCTGTAACTTCATCAGACTCCTCAACATCTGTAACAAAATGGGTATTCCTTTTATACCAATGTAAAGACTTTGTAAATTCATCACAAAAAGGGCAGTAAGGATTGTTCACATTCACAGTGTACATACCATAACTCAGAAAATGTGAGCACAAAGGTAGCGTGCCAATTCTAAATCTTGTAAATATTTTACGCACATCTCACAACACGAAAGTATGGACGTAAGGTCAAGGAATCAGCGTATGTAGAGTATACTGTGTAAAATTCATGTGATTCAAGGGCAGAATGCCAGTCTTGTGTGCACGAGTCAATTAACCACTGTTTAAACTGTGCAATAAACATCTTAACACCTCCTACAGACTGTGCTTCCCATAGAATTCCATAACCAAACATATACAAAATATTCTGAACTTTGCATGCCCATGTTGTATAATTCTGATTTTGTAGATCTATTCAAAAACATTGAGTATGCCTTTTTAGGGTATCTCAAGTCATCCATATTAACAATGCACGACCAAAACTTTACACACTTGACAAAAATATTGACCTTAAGAGGGAATCGTCCTAACTCTCCATACACTAAATGTCTTGGAGTTCTCTGACTGACACACATGTAGCGTTTCATGGCTGATACTGATGCACCTTTTTGATAATTTCATGGTTATTTACTATGCCCCATATTTCTGCACCAAAAGTTAATATTGGCTGGATCTGACTATCAAATAATTTTAAAAATATTTCTGGTAAATGTTCTCCAACTGACCAAAGTAACCTTATTATAGCTGTCACCCCTTTTCAATCATGATCAGACAAGTCTTTTAATGTGGACTGGAATGAAAGCTGTGTAGTGAGAATAATGCCTAGATATGTATATTAACTGCCTCTAACATACCATCCCCATACCTCCATTTTTCGTTCTCAGCCAAGAAACCACTGTTTCTAAAGACAACAACATTTGTTTTCTCGAGGTTAACAACCAAATCTAAACGTTTAGCAGTGTCATATAATGTGTGTGTGTGTGTGTGTGTGTGTGTGTGTGTGTGTGTGTGTGTGTGTGTGTGTGTGTGTGTGTGTGTGTGTGTGTGAGTGGAGAGAGAGAGAGAGAGAGAGAGAGAGAGAGAGAGAGAGAGTGTGTGTGTGTGTGTGTGTGTGTGTGTGTGTGTGTGTGTGTGTGTGTGTGTGTGTGTGTGTGTGTGAGTGAGAGAGAGAGAGAGAGAGAAAGAGAGAGAGAGAGAGAGAGAGTGTGTGTGTGTGTGTGTGTGTGTGTGTGTGTGTGTGTGTGTGTGTGTGTGTGTGTGTGTGTGTGTGTGTGTGTGTGTGAGAGTGTGTGTTTGTGTGAGTGTGCGATCATCTTTTCCTGCCAATAACTGAATAAGGTAGCCGCATTCTGACTTTCGAGATGGTGTTTTAACACAATTCTGACCTTGGAGGTGGTGTCTTAAATTAAAACAACACCTTTGTGCATGCCTTTTTAATGATTATTTTGTCATCCATTCTTACTCACATGAAATGGTCTACAGACTACACTAGCAAAAGGTGGAATGGGTTTTTAATGTGCACACAAGATGTTATGCAGGCATTGAAAGGAACTGAACAAGTAGAACAAATGTTAACCTGTAGTAAAGGAAGAAATGCCTGTTGTAAAAGAAGACACACTATAACATAGCAGACTTGAAACTATGCCTTTAACTTGTCACTTATCTGATGCTTATCCACTGAGCTCTTGTTCATGCAACACTTAAAACTAAATCTTAATGCAAGACCATTCACAATCAGATATCTTCAGCTTGTTGAAGGATAGGCCAACTGCACAAGAGCTACCAAGAGGTATACCGTATACCTATAGCCAGTATAGGGGCCTATGACTAGGCGTAGGAGGGACAGTGGAAGGACCGTAGGACACTGTTGGCCTAGGCCTAGTTTAATTAGGCCTAAACGAGATTGATTAAATTAACGTCCCAGCGGAGATTTCCGATTTAGGGATTATGCCTAAACTGTAAACAGGCCTAGCCTATAATTTATTGTGTTGAGAGGGAGAGAAGTAGGTGAGGTAATATACATACGACTAAATTTTGCATTCAATAAAGTTTATCACTTCGTTTGGTATTTGTGAAAGATAAACTGAAACACAAAAAGGGCAAAGGGTTACGCAAACTGTTTACAAAACACATGATTTACCAGCAACATCAGATATCGGCTGCTCCACCTTCTCCGCCATCATCACGTGCTAAACATAAGCCTCTAACAGATGAAAACATAAACATAACTTCAAAAGTGCTCTTGTTTAACTTTTATTATAGTACAGAAGTGTGCTAAAATAGGAATGTTTTGGTAGTTATTTTGGATGATAATTTTGAACTGGTGCAAACAGTATAGAAAAATGCTATGTTTAGAGGCTAACAACGGAAGTAATTTCTGCTGCATCATTGAAGTGAAACAAGCCCTCAGATCACAATCGAAAGAAAGGCCTGTTGCCAGTATTGGTTTCATTTGACAATTTTGTTGGTCATCAGTTATTGAAAATATGGCATCATACTTCGATGAACATGACTGTGAACCTCTTGGTGAAGGAGAAACGCCAAATCAAATGTTGTTTCTGGCAAGGTAAAAATAAATAAAATAAATAAATACATAGAATTTATATAGGTAAAGATTGTGTGGGAAAAGTGCTAGCTAGACCTATTCACGTTCACCACCTTATGTTTGTTGTGAGTGAGTGTGTGTGTGTGTGTGTGCGCGCGCGCTCGCTCGCTTTTAAAGTTGATAGAATCGTTGGCCTTTTTCTTGTCACCCATAACTTCATAAGATAAATAGGTTAACTGAGGTGTCAGAGTGATTGGACCAATCTTGATGTTTTTTTTGTTTTTTTTATCTTGATCAGTAGACCTAATGGGTAGTGGATTTTGCCTTTTTTTGTTTAGATTTTTTTGTCTTGGCCCAATGTCTTTTTTTTTTCCAAATCAGCCATGCATTTGATTCCTTTTTTGCATGCACATGAACACACCAATAATGTAAAATTATGTGCATTATAAAAATTCTGTGGGTATTACTTTTAGTTTACTCATTGAAGTCATTCATGAATATCAAATTGATATTTGAAAGATTATGAAAACATGAACAGTCCCAGCTTGCACCAGTTATGATATAACAAACACATGAACAATATATTTGAACACCTTTAATTTTATACTGCCGCCGCTGTAGTCTAGTGGTTAGGGCGTTGGACTCGTAATCTAAAGGTTGCAGGTTCGATCCCAGCTTTTGGCTATGGCGTTGTGCCCTTGGAAAAGGCACTTTACGGCTATTTTCTCACCCCACCCAGGTGTAAAAGGGGTACCAACCTTGTGTTGGGGGTTAGGCTAACCCTGCGATAGACTGGCGTCCTATCCAGGGGGGAGTCTATGACTATGAGTATGACTCAAGTCGCTTAACGCCACAGAAACCGGGATAAGCACCAGCCTGGTGAGCCTTAGGCTCGGGACAGACTAACTAACTTTTTAATTTTATACTATTGAGTAGATCTTTAGAAACTGTTACATTTTTTTTTTAAATGTGCACATTACTTACCAGTAGTCTCAGTCACATGCATATATATACATGTATATTATATTGTATTATATATATATAATAATATATATATATATATATATATATATTAATTAAGGCAAGCAGGCATTCATTAACTTCTGCATTTTCATAATTGGCCAGAGGCCACATCAAGGCTGGTACTAAACTATTATATGTTGAATCAGTGACTTTTTTTAAAGTGTAAACAATTGGAGTTTGTTTTTTTAGTAACAGTAAATACCAATATTGACATTTTTCATTTCATTTTCAGATTGCTTCTTGACTCAGGACTAAGTGCTATGTGGGAAATGGAATATGACAGGTACATATTTTTTCAAACTTTCATTGACTGATCTTTCTTTAAACCATTTAAGTTTTCTTGCTTTTTCAGAATTTTAAAAGAATTTTTAAAGCTAAATTTGTAAAGAGTTGAGTTACCATTAAAGATTGTATCATTTCTGTTTCATATTGAGTGAGACAAAATCAGTAGCTGGTGAGTGATAAATTAATGAGTGTTATACTAGTTGTGTATCAGTTATACATAAGATTAACTACTGACGTTTTCATTCTCAGCCTACCACCTGTCTAGGAAGCAAGAAGTCTCAGGTTTGATTCCCTTTTAAACTTGAACATTCCTCCTATTCACTAGACTTTGAGTGGTAATCTGGAAGCCAGCCATTTGGATGAGATGATAAAACTGAGGTTCAATGGGCAATACACATTGCATGTAAAAGAAATAGTGGCAACAAGAGAATTGTGCCTGACAACATTCTGTACATAGACAAAAATCCTTTCTCACAGTGAAACATATATATATATATATATATATATATATATATATATATATATATATATATATATATATATATATATATATATATATATATCTGTAGAAAAAAAAAGGTGCTCATGTAGTGATACTCTATGAGTCTTTTTCCAGTGAGACTTGCTTGAACTTAATGCGAAAAAATCTGTCATGATTGAGAGTGGTATACAATACAATACAGCACAATATGGTACAATACAATATCATCAACATTTATTGTATTCCAGATTTTTCAGTGAATTACGCTGTAATCATCATCAGAAGACAAAATAATTCTGCATTCTGGTGATCATTAGAAATTCAGTACTTTTTTTTTGTTTAGAAGAACAACAAAAACAAAGATATTACTTCACCTTCGAAATGTACTTTTGTTGGTTGTTATATATATATATTTGTATTACAAAGAAATCCAGCAGTTTACAAACTGTTTTGAATGATTTTTAAAAGGTTAATGATAATGCGAACATAAAAAGTGTTTGTATCCCTATGCTTGGTATCATCATACCATGCTGAAATAATGTCTTTGACAATAGGTATAATAAAACCTATTGTCAAATTTAGTTTATTTGCTATAATTTTCATTACTTTTTGAAGACTTTGCATTATGTCTATATGATATCATTTTTGCACACATGTCATTTCTTGATTTTGGATCTGATTATCTTTGAAACAATTTTCCTGATTTTTTACTGAGCAAAATAGACAAACTAATTTTTCCCAGTGGTTGTGCAGGTTATTCCAAGGTCAGAGAAAAGTGCCACCAGCTTCCAAAAAGGCCATTGAAGAACTGGAGACAAAATTGGTCAATCCCACACTAGCTGGTAAGAGTTTTACCTTATATGAAAATAGCATTTTGATATTTCAGCCAAAAAATAATGATTTTGTTTTGGTTGGGTATTTTGGTGTTCTCTTATTGTCAGGGTTCGCGCTAGGATTTTTTTAAACCGGTACTGGGAGTTGCCATTTCAGAGAGATCTTGACCAACTCCCCCAAAATCGGTCCCCAGAAAATAAAATCCGGTACCTACTGTGAACAAAACGAAACTATTCAGTGAGGGGGTGGGGGAGGGGGGATTGTTTGGCAGCAAAACTAAATCTAAATTGAACCCAAATCTCTCAGATACTTTGACTGCCGTGCTGCTGCCACTCGTTTCTTGTGCACGAAGCCACGCAGGAAATAGGATTTTTTTTTCTAACGCCTGTGTCAGTCTGTTGTTTTGCATGGCATCATTCGTGTGACTTGTATACTTCTTTCTTGTTTCTATGCTTAGGGCTCATCTAGATCTTTCGTTCACTATAGATTTAGTTTTCGACTCTTCTCTCTCAAAGCAACGCGCAAATTCATAGTCAAAGACCCTCCGCTTTTCGTAAGAGCAGGCCATCGTGTGCCCGTGGGAACAGATGACATTTACAAAACTGCATACACACGGGGACTGAATGTAAAAAGCACAGGAGTGCTTATTCCATTATCCTCGATATAAAAGATTAAAAGAATAAAGAATAAATAAATCTAGGCCCCATTTACTCATTGTGAATGGAAGTCACTGTCATGCCGAGAAGAGCGCGAAGCTCTATTCTTTAACAGTAGGCTAAAGCTTGCTGTTCTGCGTGCTAGGCTAATTAAATGAGGCTGGCACCAAAGATGTTCGTCGGAAGGGGTAGGTGCGTAAGCACAGTACAGGCGCATGACAGACTGTCAGAAAACGTCACTTCAGACTTTTTTTTTTTGAGACGGAAATCTAATCGGTCACAGGCAAACAGAACCGGTACGCGGTACCAGCTGCTTCAAAAATTTTCGGTATTCCCTGTTTACAATCGGTAAAATACCGACAATTACCGGTTATCGTGAACCCTGATTGTGTGTGTAACCAGGTGGTTTTGTGTAGCTCTTATGTGTGAGAGCTTGTTGGGCATTTAGTTTAAGTTAGAATCAGCGAAACAGATATTTGGTGTGGTCAGAACAGATATTTTTTTGTTCACTTTATAAAGTATTATAGTTTGTTATGAGTATGATATATTTGTATTTTTATATGTATGTTATTTTGTTTTTATGATTTCATTGTTAGTGGGATGAGATGAGATATATTTTATTGTAATGATTTTTGGATCAAGAGAGATAACTCTACTTTGCATTTTGAACACAAAGAATCAGCCTGATATAGAAAAGAAAATCTTAAATAACAACTTTAATAAATCATATTATCTATTCATATTTATGGATATGATTGTTGAAGGACTGATCTTGACTCGATTCAACTCGACCACAGTGAAGATTCTCTATCTTCATCGTAAATTAGTATTCTCACTTATTACATCATATCAGTATAAGAACATTGAAATCGCGATCGGCAAAAGCAGTTCTAATTCATAAGTAAAGAAATATTTTATATATTGTAGTGTGCGATTGAGAATCGTGTGTAATAAACTTTATTTAAATAAATGAAATATAACTTAATTTAGGTTGTAGTAGATAGTAAGGCATACGACGGTTTGAACACGATGATTAGCCTAACGGTCAGCCTAACGCTCGTTCTTTGTTCTAACGAATTTGAATCTCGTCGAACTGAATTTTATAAAATGCAGATATTAAATTATTAATTTATTGTATATTTTGGGTTTATATATGAATGAACATTAGGTCGGATTATGTTAATATAGATAATTTGTATTATTAGAGATGTTCATTCTTTCATCTTACAAACTACTTCGTAAGCAAGGTTGATGCAAGATTGATGCGCACGCAGTAGATCGGGAATTGTGTTTTCGCATCGCTATTTAATTATTAATATCTCATCTCATGGACACTGCTAGCTAATAATATGCATATGTATACAATTTGTGGATTATATTCTTCCTTTTATATACATTAAGTATTAGGCTCTGCTGGACTCTTAGTGTTTTTATTATCGAAAATTTAGTGTAAACCTGTTAAAAGCGTGTTTATTCAGAGGCTTTTATCGCCTTTAGCTCGCAATTAGATAGTTGTTGTGCAAAGTGCATTAAAAAGTTAAAAGTTAAAGTCTGTCCCGAGCCATAAGGCTCATCAGGCCGGTGCTTATCCCGGTTTCTGTGGCGTTAAGCGACTGAGAGTCATAGACTCCCCCCTGGATAGGACGCCAGGCTATCGCAGGGTTAACCCCCAACACAAGGTTGGTACCCCCTTTTACACCTGGGTGGGGAGAGAAAATAGCCGTAAAGTGCCTTTTCCAAGGGCACAACGCCATAGCGGAATAGCTGGGATCGAACCCGCAACCTTTAGATTACGAGTACAACGCCCTAACCACTAGGCCACAGCGGCGGCTGCAAAGTGCATTAGTGCATTTTAAAGCTTGTGTTTCCTAGTTTATTTCGATGTATAATATGTTTAGCTTTGTTGCGCGGACAGCGAGATAATCTCTGTTGAAGCTGCGTAAGGAAACACAAATTTACTCCATTTTAAGTTCGAAGGGGCCGAATCGTCTGCTGCCGCGCGGTGCTGTCTTTACAGTTCGCGCAGAGGGTATATATTTAGGGATGGTTAGGGTGGCGAAGCAGACTAGGAGAGACTAGGAGAGATAGGTTTGCAGACTACGGTAGACTGGGTTAGACCTGTAGCAGTCCAGCAGAGCACAGGAGGGAGCAGAGAGATGACGTAATAAAGACCAACCTACGCCCAGCTGCTGTGTTCCCCTGAGTCTTCTTTTGCTTGGCTGCTGTACATTGTTCCTCTACTTTCCCTGTCCTCTATCCTTGCTACCGGCATCATTACAAGTGTTTCGTTTTTATTGTTTTTATGTTGCTTTTTCCTCTCACTTTTTATGACATACCAGCACACCTTGCCACAAACCATCACATCCATGATCATTTCAGTAGGTATCTCTGCACTTTAAGGGGCTATTAATGTTGTACTGCCTTGTGGCCACTTCCCAGAAAGCATCTTGTAGAGTTATTTTTTAGTGGTTTTCAGTTTTGCTCCTGTTGATTCAACAGACACAACTTAAAAGTCCCTACTTACTGAGTGCAATAAAAGCCAGACTAACTAGGAGGCCTTCTTTTAAGTGGTGATTGTCACCTTGTTTCTTCATTAGCAGTCTAGCTCAAGGACTTTGGCATTCAGTTCAATTTTCTCATCAAACTGTGAAGAAAGGGCAAGGCTGGAATCAAACCCAGAACCTCACAGTTTACTTGTTTGACAATTGAACATCTTAACCGTCCTGCCACCCTCCTTTTTAGAGGGCAACTTGAAAACTAAAGCCAACTTAAGACAAGGGTACTAGGATCCTTTGAATTGGAGATAATTTTCTTTTAAAGTACGGTGATTGATGATGAGGAGAATGATAATAATGAGGCTTGCACACATATAATAATGAATGCTTGCACACATATGCACACACTCTCTCTCTCTCTCTCTCTCTCTCTCTCTCTCTCACTTGTGGGTGATTTGAAATATTTCGTTGATTGGTTTGTTTTGATGACGATGCAATTTGATGACGCTCTCTCTCTCTCTCTCTCTCTCTCTCTCTCCTCTCTCTCTCTCCTCTCTCTCTCTCTCTCCTCTCTCTCTCTCTCTCTCTCTCTCTCTCTCTCTCTCTGTGGTCCTGATTATTTGCTATTTTTTCATCTTCATTAGTATACATATTATTTTTTAATGTTTAGAGTTTGATTTAAAACTGGTTTGTATTTATAACCTTAAATGTTGTTTCGCTCCTATTTGATTTTAAAAAATAATTTTCTATACAATCTTGCTCTTTTGTTTGTTGTTTGCCTTTTGGGATTTTTTTCTTGTAAGAATTGGCTACATTATGAGCTTCTAGATATTCGATGATTTTTTTTTTTTTTTTTTTTTTTTTTTTCAGAAGTGAGAGTGTTTTGAAATATTGACTAAATTGTTTTGATGTAATTTGAAGATTCTCTGTCTCTCTCTCTCTCTCTCTCTCTCTCTCTCTCTCTCTCTCTCTCTCTCTCTCTCTCTCTCTCTCTCTCTCTCTCTGGGTTTTCTTTTCCTTGTTAGGTTTGGTCAAATTGGGAGTTTTTAGGTTTCATTGATAATAGTTATTTTTTATGGAAGTGTGAGTTTTAAAAAATATTTTTGCTGATTGGTTTGTTTTGATGACGATGTAATTTGGGGATGCTCTCTCTCTCTCTCTCTCTCTCTCTCTCTCCTCTCCTCCTCTCCTCTCTCTCCTCTCTCTCCTCTCTCTCTCCTCTCCTTCTCCTCTCCCTCTCCTCTCTCCCTCTCCTCTCTCTCTCTCCTCTCTCTCTCTCTCTCTCTCTCTCTCCTCTCTCTCTCTCTCTCTCTCTCTCTCTCTCTCTCTCTCCTCTTCTCTCTCTCTCTCTCTCTCTCTCTCACTTCTCTCTCTCTCTCTCTCTCTTCTCTCTCTCTCATCTCTCTCTCTCTTCTCCTCTTCTTCCTCTCTTCTCTCTCTTTCTTCCTTTCCCTTTCCTTCCCCTCCAACTTTCACCTTCAGATATTCTATCCTAGACTTATTATGAGAGAGTATTTTGGTTGTTATGTTGATTCAAACTGTATTCTTACCATTTGAATCTGAAATGTGTTTTCATATAGTTTTTGTGTTTAAAGGATTTATGTTGTTGTTGTTGTTTTAATCTGTTTTTCCCCCCTTTTATGCCTACTTTGCTTGTTTTCCCGCTTACCACACACCACACACACACACACACACACACACACACACACACACACACACACACACACACACACACACACACACACACACACACACACACACACACACGCACACACACACACACACACACACACACACACACTCATGCATTATAGATTTGTAATGCCTTCTGTTTCATGGTCCTGAATATTTGCTATTTTTAATATTTTTGCTATGTTATTTTTTGTTTAAATAACTATCAGTGTATACAGTTAGGATGACGCGTTTTGTTTAATGTATTATGTTTGTTTGTTTTTTAATATTGGTTGAACTGCTGCTGGTGGTGATGCTGGTATGTAGGGGTAGGGAAGGGGTTTCTTAGCTTTATTCCCTGATCAGGGCAAGGGCCGGATGAAAAAAAGTATGTAATGATTACTTACTCTGTTACCCTTGAAAAATAAAGATTATTCATTCATTCATTCATTCTCTCTCTCTCTCTCTCTCTCTCTCTCTCTCTCTCTCTCTCTCTCTCACACACACACACACACACACACACACACACACACACACACACACACACACACACACACATGTTCAAGTGCGCACACACACATGTTCAAGTGCACACACACATGTTCAAGTGCACATGCACGCATACATACACATACTATACAAAGTGAAAAAGAAAAAAAAAATCACTTTATATAGTTTGTGAGTGAACATTGTTTGCTAAACCACTTGTGTTCATTTATTCTAGCACAGGGCTTGAAGTGTTCAGTGTGTCTTATGGAGTTTGATGAGGAAGATGAACTCAAAATACTGCCATGCAGCCACCAGTTCCACAGCAAGTGTATCATCACATGGCTTGAAAAGGTGACTTTGAATGTGAAGTTGTTGCAGTGTACACAAATCTGTGCGCAAGCATGCACACACAACTTGGCATGCGCTCGCATGCATGCACACATTCAGGCATACACACACACATGCACACATGCATGCACACACACACACAACATATGCATGCATGCATGCACACACTTCCTTAGGATGAGACTATACACCGAGGCCCCATGTGCAAACACATGCAGAACATCTTAAACCCATTCTGATTTTTGGTAGAGTAAGCCATTATGTGCTGGTGGGAACAGATGACAAAATTTACAAAACTGCATATATACATGGGGACTGGATGTAAAAAAGCACATGAGTGCTTATTCCATTATCCTTGATATAAAAGAATAAATAAACTAAATAAATTTAAGAAAAACTTGATCTTTCATATAACGAAAGAGAGAGAGAAAGAATAGCATAAAAAGTTTATTTAGTTTCCATGCTGCATAGACTAGTCCAAACTGCACTACACACTACAAGACAAGGTATTTATTTGCAGCTGCTTTGTCAGAACTATATTTACCAAATCCACTGGTGAGGCCTTAGATGTGTACTTGGTGTTTTGGCGTTTCTGTACCCTGCTGAAATCTGGCATGAATTACGTGACTATCTAGCTAGATCATTATGTTGTCTTGATGGTCTGCATGCATACAAAGTGTTGAGTAAAACTGTGGTAGATCTGTTCTTTGGTTAATCTAATCTGGAAGACACAGACAAAAAGATGCCTTGTTTAATCCAGCAGGGAATGCTCAAATTCAAATCTGCAACCTATGACTTAAGGACAGTTAGATCCAGACACCCATATCTCATCCTCTCAGGAATAGCTGAACAAATGACTATAGAGAAAAACAAGAGCATGCAGGAGGCTCTTCAGTCTTAAAGTAATATAGGCTGCCAGGATGGGTTTGTTTGGTCGGTCAATTTCTTTTCTTTTTTTTAAAGTAATGATAGTCAAAGACAGGTAAGAGATTAAGGGGAAAAAAAGATATCATATCTAAATTTTTCAGGGACAGTTTACCAGGCACATCAAATTGCCTTCAAATTCAAATTTATACATGTCATTGAGAAGAGAAGAAAAAAAGAAAGCAATGTTCAGTCAGTGACTTCAACTCTGAACATCTTGAAAAAAAATTTTTTTAATCTTAACCTAGTGTGAACTTGGTGTTTCAGAGCCTGAATGCACTGATTTTTTTTCCTTTTAACGCTATCATATTTTGCTCAGGCACATGCTGGATGAAACAGAGAGAGCATTGAATCATGATGAACAGCGATCGTCAACAGAGTATGGCTGGTAACAGTTTCTGTGATGAACACTGTTCGTCAACAGTGCAGTAAGGAGTTTAAGTAGTGATAGCCTGGTAGTGCCCCAAAGTTTTAAACAATTTTACACATGAAATTGATTTGTAAATTGCATTTTTTGTGGCCATTATATCTGGGAAGGGGTGTGTGTGTGTGTGTGTGTGTGTGTGTGGTGTGTGTGTGTGTGTGTGTGTGTGTGTGTTTCTATTTGTTATTTTCTTGTCAGTGTAATCATTTTGGTTGCCCTCATTAGGTTTGTTCCTGTCCAGTCTGTCGCCACGAACTCCCTACAGATGACCCAGACTATGAAAACTTCAAGAAACAGAAGGTAAACCAGCTGGTTACATGTCATGATTTTCCAGAGTATGGCTAGTGCTTTACTGCATCATGAGCTTTCTATGTTCCTACTTTTAAAATATAAATCCTCCTGTCACACTGTGTGTGTGTGTGTGTGTGTGTGTGTGTGTGTGTGTGTGTGTGTGTGTGTGTGTGTGTGTGTGTGTGTGTGTGTGTGTGTGTGTGCGCGCGCAGCACGCGCGCTGCGCGTGCGTGCGTGTGTGTGTGTGTTGTGTAATCATGTAAGCTCACATGCTTTTATATGGAATACTCCTAATAATGCTTTTACAGTTATGTCAGAAAAAGCAAAATATAAAGCACATTTTCAAATGAGTATATTCTGCAGACTTTTTTGTTTGTTTCTTGCTTGGTTTTTATTTTTTCTTGTGGTCGCTTTTAGCATAGCAGATGTTGATGTTTCTTCTTTTTTTTGGGGGTGGGTGAGTGGGGTTTTCTTTGCAAGTTAACTGTTCTGTCCCATTCTCGTCCTATTTATTTATTTTTTTAATTCCTTATGTTGCCTTCTTCCTGTTCTCTTTTCACTCATCCCACTCCCTGTTATTATGAAGTATGATGTTTCTGTATCTTAAGCAAAGCGATGGTTGTTTGGAGGCTCCATGCTTGTATAAAAATGGTTTTGACCTCATGTTAGTAGTTTTGTAATCAGACTCTTCATCTAAACACACCTTGGAGTCAAACAGGGTTGAAATGGCACATTTTTTATGTATATATATGCTGATTATATCTGTCTGATAATAATATATTGATTTTCACATTAACATGAATTGTTCTTTCTTTTTCAGGCACAAGGAAAGCAGCGACAGTACAATCTTGAGTCCCTTCATGATTCCATGTTTGGTTGATCATTTTTGCAACACCCCCCCCCCCCCCCCTCTTGCCCCCTCCCCCCCTAAATATGAGAAGAGAGTACATATATATATTTGTGCAATATGGTATGCATACTGTGCTTTCATATATGTGCCTGCACGCCTTTAGTTTTATGTTAAGTTTGAATATCATTGTAAAAAAACTGCCATGAGCAGCAGATTAGTAACCCTCTTACATTGATTGTGGCCACTTTCAGCTAGCCAGACATTTTAGTGTATTGAAACTGGTCAGTATTGACTGCACCCTACCCATCAGGCCGAGGAGTATTTCCAATCAAGTGCAACATTATAAGCATACAGCGTCAAATTTCCATTTAGAATAGTTAAGTAGTAGTTCTGTGGCAGTATGTGTGCTTCAAGGCCAAATTTTCATAATAATGTGTGGAAAAAAAAACCTTTGAGGAGTTTTTCAATAACATTTTGAATGCAAGAGGGCCAATGTTCATTACTGGTTTCAGAGAATCATGTTTCTGTTTTTGTACAGTTCTGCTTGTTTCATTCCAGAGCTTGTATATCACTGTTGTTTTCTGCTATCTATGATATGAAAGCATTTTAACTGTGCGCTCACCCTTTGATGAACAAGAGAGAAAATAGGCCATTATAATAACTGTCAGATTACGTTAAAGTACCATTGACATTTCATTCTCCTGTTTTTAACAAAGGTAGGACAGAAACTTATTTTGCTTTTAAATCACCTGAAGATTATAATTCAAAACCAGTTCTTGTTAAAGCTTTCACCAAAAGACCTTCAACAATTCATCCTGCTGCAGAAGTTAGGAAATAAATCAATTAAAAAAATTGGACCTTTAGCGCATGGGAGTATCAAAAGGAGTACAAAATGAAATATAGTATCCTACCTCTATCACTCTATCATAGATAGTCTATATACTGTAAGCATGAACCAAACCAGAGCAGAACAAGGTCCAGCAATTCAGGAATCGCCGGATGTCTGTAGGTTCTTTCATCAGTGTTTTAAAGTTTTGGGTGGGAAACACCCTGCCAAGTGATCGTCCCAAGAAAAACATTTTTCAGAATCTGATACCATTAAGTATGTTTCTATCCTGTAATTTGTATTTGAAGATGTTGTTGTATGATGTGTGTGTATATATATTGTGTGTGTGTGTGTGTGTGTGTGTGTGTGTGTGTGTGTATATATGTGTGTGTGTGTGTGTGTGTGTGTGTGTGTGTGTGTGTGTGTGTGTGTGTGTGTGTGTGTGTGTGTGGTATGGATGGGCTAGAATCGACCTGTATGCCTGCTGTGAGAATGCATGTGTACTTTAATGTGATCTGTACATGTTAAATTTATTTGAATATGATTGAAAGAGTTTAGTATGGAATATATCATGAAAGAAACTTTTTTGTATTTGCTGGTTTGTATGCATGTGTGAGAGTGTTTTTTTTTCTTTAATTCTGTATTCTTTTATTATGATGATGAATAAACACTCAAGGGCTTTTCTGCATCAAGTCCCCACGTACATGTGGTTTTTGTAAAATTTATCATTCGTTCCCACTGGCACAAATGGCCTACTCTTCCAAAAGGCAGAACAGCAAACTACACACACACACACACACACACACACACACACACACACACACACACACACACACACATAATTATATGTTCAGTCCTAAACTGTTATACATACATTTACACATGCAAACATGTACAACACACACACACACACACACACACACACCCCACACACACCACACACACACACACACACACACACACAAAGGTTGTGCATGCACACACACACACAGGCAGTTTGACACACAACAGACAGGCAAGTTCAAAACTCTCTCTCTCTCTCTGCTTTTCTCCACCCGCTCATTCTTTGTACTTTTTAAAATGTTTCATATGAAAACTTAGATTTAATGTTCCAGCCCTGTATGTGACTCTTTTCAGTAAAAAGGTTATGCTTTGCTTATATTCATGTATTCCTGAATTCAAATTATATATTTGAATTCATGGGTACAAGCAAAATATGTCTACTCGAAAGACATTTCTACCCAAGACTTCTGGGGTGAGGGTATGTACAAAATCAGGATAGATTTTGAACATGTGCACAAGGTATTGTGCATGAGTTGGCACACATGACTCCAGTTTATAATCTCCGCTAAAAGACATATAAATTTCAGGGTAATTTTTTTCCTCAAACAGATGGCTCAAACAAGACTTGAACCTGTGCCTTCAGATCACAAGTTCCCCACTTGGGTATGCTGGGGGCTCTTTCAGTATATAAAAAAAAGCATCCTTACCTTCTGGAAACTTTATGCTAGAATTTCCTCTTTTCTATCACTCTCTTTTGTCCCTGCCTTGGCGTTTAAGTTACTCTACCTTTTTTATCATATCATGCCTGTTTTCTGCCTTTCCACCCTTCTCTCCTGCCTTATTTTCAGGCAAATCTTCCAAATGTTTTCTGGTATTTTTATAAGCAGTTTTTCATGAGCTGTTCTGAAGTTGGAACGTGCCCACTGAGGCCAATGTCAGGCATTCTGCATAGCTACCAGCATAGGAGAGGACCAGGCACTACATAGTCTCACCCAATGGGAGCCCAGAGGAAGATCAAGAGTACAGTTTAGCTTTTGAGCTGACAGAAATTGATCTCCTTATCAGGAATTCAGGTAAAAGTTTTACCTATCTGTGCTACTGTAATTGTCAGCAAAAAACAAATTTGCGTTAGAAAGTATACAAGACTACAGGAAAGCATTTAACTGATAGCTTATAAATGTATCCCTTTATAACCTCTCCGCTTGTCATAATAATCATTCAACCATTTCTCAATTTTCTGTTAACGAGTGACTCCCTCCTGTGCCTGAAAAGCTACATCCATTGAATTTTCAATGAAGTAATTGTTACTATTGTCTATCTTTCCCTCTCAGATCTATCTAAAAAAAACACCTGTTCTACACTGAGAAAGAGGGATTAGTTTGTCTTCTACAGCTTAACACAGGCACAGAGATGATGCTTCTTCAATAGATGGATCAATAGGCTAAAGAAGGGGCACAGAAATGTGATCTTGAAGGGTGCTAAAAACTTAAATGGACAACTTGGAAGGTGTGATCAGAAGACCACATAATGAAAAGTATAGCAGTGGAAACTTGAAACAGAATGCCAACATTTGCATTCAGATTCATTTTGCCTGTCACTGAAAAATAAAAATCATAACAGAAAAAGATCAGCTTGGGGGTTTTAATCTAATGCATGGTTGTAAGAAATTGTATTGCACATGTGCTTGATCTGAGGGGGGAAGTGGGGCAAAAAGAATTATGAAATGTGAGAAAATAAAATCATGAATTACTAGGGGCTTAATCTTCATTGTTCACAAACTGAAACACACTTTTTAGAACAAAATTAAAACAATTACACACACACACACACACACATTTACATATATATATATAGAGAGAGAGAGTGTGTGTGTGTGTGTGTGTAAAAACAGGGCCCAGTTTAGCAAAAACTAAAAAAAGATTAAAAAACCTTTTAAGATGTTGGAGTCACTGGAATATAAAAGATTAGATACATGTAGAACTCATCCCAGGCCGTTTCCTGATCTGTCACTTTATAAGCACTGATGTTTTAGTTTTGCTACTGAGGCATGGTCATCATGCTTAAATTGGTACAGTTTTACGTGAAGCAGCATAATTACATAAGGCCCATCCATGTTATATGTGAAATGACTGATTATTTTTTATTTGTTCTACTATTGCTACAGTTAAGCATTGCTGACTACTTGAATTTGGATACTGTACAATCATTTTGCAAATCAAATCTAGGCCTGAAAGAATATTATTTTTATTTTTTATTTAATCTTTTATATCGAGGATAACAGAATAAGCAATCATGTGCTTTTTTTCATCCGGTCCCCGTGTGTATGCAGTTTTTGTAAATATTGTCATCTGTTCCCACCGGCACACGATGGCCTACTCTTACGAAAAGCGGAACAGGATTTAACGTGTGCGCAAGATGTTCTGCGTGCGTTCACACACGGGGCCTCGGTTTAAAGTCTCATCCGAAGGACTTTTGGGGAGAGTGGAGTAAGCACTGATGTTAACTCCAGGAAGAAAATTTCCTCGACCGGACTCGAACCCGGGTCTTCAAATTGCCAGCGCAATGTTCTGACCACTAGGCTATCCGCCCCCCTTATAACTATGAATGATCAATAACAGGTCAGTGTAGCCACAGTAGATATGATAACAAATGAGTTATCAAAATAATCCCATCCAGAGGATCAGTTGTCTTGCTAGTCTCTCAGATGAGAAGATAAACCTAGGTCCTGTGTGTTACACATAATTATTTAGCACACATAAAAAACCCAGGGCAACAAGAGGGATGTCCCTGAAAAAAAAATGTAGAAAAAAGCCACTCTGGTAGGGAAACAAATACAGTTGCAGAAAGAGAAACAAAAACAAAAGTGGCGCTGCTCTTGTGACAACACACTCTCCCTGGGGAGAGCAGCCCGAATTTCATGCAGAGAAATCTGCAGTGACTTAAAGTGGTGTAAATGATTTTTTTTTTTTAAAGAGCACCAGCAAGAAAAGAGAAACTAGAGGTACAGCAAGAAACCAGAGCTGAAGGACAGAGAGAGAGTTATCACCATCATCATCACAACTAGCAGCAAGAAACCAAGCTGAAGGACAGAGAGAGAGTTATCACCATCATCATCACAACTAGCACCGTAGTCGAGGAAAAGCCCAGAGAAGCAGAAAACATATATAATCATTCTCAGATTTCTTAATACTTTGACTTTTCATTTCAAGAAATGTTTTGGCTTTTGATTTTTTAAGTGCTTGTACTCACTGCTGGTTGATCAACACAAGTATTTTGATTATTATTTTTATCTTATTTCGATGATAATGGAATAAACATTCATATGTATTTATCACAGCTAGTCCCTTAGTGCATGCGGTTTTGCACATTTTTTCATCCATTCCCAGCTAGCACAAATGGCCTACTCTTCTCAAAAGCGGAACAAGTTTTAACATGTTCATAAGATGTTGCATGCATTCACATACATTTACACAATACCCTGGTTTATAATCTCATCTGAAGGACTATACAGAGTTTGTGTGTGTGTGTGTGTGTGTTGTGTGGGTGTGAGTGTTTTGTCTTTGATTTGGGGGTGGATGAGGTTTTCTTTTTCCTATGTAGTAGGTTGGACAATAAATTATGATCTTCAGTCAGTAATATCCTTCATAGTTTACAACCCTCACCCCCCCCCCCCCCCCCTCTTCTGAACATATTGAGTGCCTATATTAGCCTGTTAATGATATAGTTATGCCTTATTGACGTTAAAACCACAAGCACACACACTTGTCTAAAGCACCCTGCTAACACAACACTATCAAGTTTGAAAGGCAAGTTCACAGGAGGAATCACCTAGAACACATCGATTAACATTAAGCTAGGCTAGTATCAACTATTGGAAAATGTTTCCACTGTAAAGAAACGATATTGCACTGTCCATTACCGTGGCTCACGCCTACAAAGTATGCGTGGAGTGTGGGCCATGTCTGATCAATTGATTGAGATTATTAGGCTGGGCCTATAGGGCCTAGCCTAGTACCTGGTGAGGGATTGTAACTCAAACGCAATATAGATAGGCCTAGGCCATAGGCCAAGGCCAAAGTCTTGCAGCCTTGCCTAGGCTAGCCTAACTTCATTCAGCAACTTGGCCGCTGTCGCTGAAGTAAGCCAACAGGCCCCATTTTGACAGCATAGAGCGGAGGGCTAGGCCCACAAACAAGTTGCTGAAACTTTACAACCAGCTTCATCATATCAGGTAAGTCCAGCTTTATTGAATCTGGTTAGGCTATATATAGGCCTATCTGTATCAATATTTCCCCCTCCCCCCACAACTCGATCCAGTGTAAAACCCTCTTCACAGCAGTGTTATCAGCAATGTAACACTGTTTCATCCCATGGTGTGTGCATGAAAGCGCCTTGCTACGAGTGTAAAGCCTATAGAGTTTACTTTTCGTTCTTAAAAAGTTGACGAACACAATGATTACAATAAAAACAAAATAAAGATAACATTCGTTCATCGTCAACACTAATCAGACGCATGGCAACTTGCCTAATCCAGCAAAGATGGTGCTAAACTGAAGTGTCCACCTATTTAACAACACGCCATAAATCTTTCACATAACTTGATATTTTGTTAGCTTTAGGCATTTCTTAACAGGGAGGGGGGGGGGGGTATTCATGTGTGTGTGTGTGTGTGTGTGTGGTGTGTGTGTTGTGTGTGATTGTGTGTGTGTGTGTGTGTGTGTGTGTGTTGGTTGGTCTTCAATTTTATGTCTGTTCACATAAAAGTCGCCGCTGTAGCCTAGTGGTTAGGGCGTTGGACTCGTAATATAAAGGTTGCGGGTTCGATCCCAGCTTTCAGCTATGGCGTTGTGCCCTTGGAAAAGGCACTTTACGGTTATTTTCTCACCCCACCCAGGTGTAAAAGGGGTACCAAACTTGTGTTGGGGGTTAACCCTGCGATAGACTGGCGTCCTATCCAGGGGGGAGTCTATGACTCTCAGTCGCTTAACGCCACAGAAACCGGGATAAGCACCGGCCTGATGAGCCTTAGGCTCAGGACAGACTTTAACTTTAACTTTTAACTCACATAAAAGTGATATTAGACACACACAAAAAGGAGAGGGGGGGGGGGGGGGGCATGGACCAATCTAAGAGTGTGCACATATATGTGTAGAAGCGTGTATGAAAGTGTACCCTCATAGGATCAGGGATGTAGGCTATTTGGCCAGTGTCTGTTTTGGGGTGTGGGTGTAAGTGAGTCAAATCAAATCAATTTTTTATTTCCAGATGGTACATTGAATAAGCATTGATTTGCTTTTTTTCATCAAGCCATCTATCTAAAGAAAAAAACCCCAACAAAAACAAAAGCAGAAAACCCTAACAAACAAACAAAAAAGGAAAAAAAAAAGAGAGAGGTGTGTGTGTGTGTGTGTGTGTGTGTGTGTGTGCGTGCGTGCGTGTGTGTGTATGTGTGTGTGTGTGTGTGTGTGTGTGTGTGTGTGTGTGTGTGTGTTGTGGTGCGGGTGCGTTCGTTCGTTCGTTCGTTCGTTCGTAAGTATTATGCGCCCATACACATGTATGTGCGTGAGTAGGCACGCGCACACGCGCGCGCGTGTGTATGTGTGTGTGAGTGTGCGTGAGTATGTGTGCACACATGCACTTGTGAAATGTGTGTGTGTGCGTGCGTGCGTCCGTGCGTGTGTACGTGTATGTGTGTAATATGTATGTATGTATGTATGTATGTATGTATGTATGTATGTATGTATGTATGTATGTATGTATGTAGTGTGTGTGTGTGTGTGTGTGTGTGTGTGTGTGTGTGTGTGTGTGTGTGTGTGTGTGTGTGTGTGTGTGTGTTTATTTTATTTATTTATTTTATTCTTTTATGTCGAGGATAATAGAATAAGCACTCATGTGTTTTTTTTTCATCCAGTCCCTGTGTGTATGCAGTTGTGTAGATATTGTCATCTGTTCCCACCGGCTAACAATGGCCTGCTCTTACGAAAAGCGGAACAGGATTTAACGTGTGCGCAAGATGTTCTGCGTGCGTCCGCACACGGGGCCTCGGTTTACAGCCTCATCCGAAAGACTTTTGGAGAGAGTGGAGTCAGCACTGATGTTAACTCCAGGAGAAAAATCTCCTCGACTGGGAATCGAACTCGGGTCGTCAAATTGCCAGCGCAATGTTCTGACCATTAGGCTATCCCGTCCCCACATCCCGTGTGTGTGTGTGTGTGTGTGTGTGTGTGTGTGTGTGTGTGTGTGTGTGTGTGTGTGTGTGTGTGTGTGTAGGTGCGCGTTTCAATTTGATATATGATAACTTTTAAGTAGTTTAAGACCACAAATTGGTGATGATAAATTGGGGAACATAACAACCCCTAGTAATGCTAGTCACAGTGAAAACTATCGTACAAAGAATGTAACAACTTGCAAAAGTATATATACAAAAACAATAACATCATTAATCAAAAAGTGAAACTCAACTACAACCAACAGGAGTTTAAAAATATTGTGGAGATCATGTCCTGATTTCAAAGCACACACAGTCCTCACTACAGCAGAGATCCAACAGGGCACCGTTTCCAAGGCAAGAACAATCTCACACAACAGTTTACAGTTGCTGAAAAATTTGTCCAAAGAATTGTCGTGGATGGAAGGCAGATACTGTTTCAACAACTGACATTCAAAAAGAATATGAATATTTGATATTGTTCCGCCACATATGCAATAAGAATTATACTTTTTTCACAAATTTTGTCCCGAGTGCATTCAACCTAGGTCTATTGATAAGACAGGTAATTGGCCAGAGTTCAGATTATGTCAAATCCACAACGCGAAGAAATTATATCATGAAGCTCATAAATGGTGGGAGAATGACATAGGTAATACCCAGCAACTTCCTGTTTTTTCTAACACTTTTCCAGCAGGCACTTTCCATTAAGCTAGATCTATGTCTTTCATGAACGAAAATAGGAATGTCAAGAATACAAGCGCAATGGGAATGTTTGGCTGCAGTTTTCGCAGCTCTGTGTGTGTGTGTGTGTGTGTGTGTGTATTCAATTCCACTCAGTGTGCTGTATCGTTTTCTGCCCCTCCCCCTCATTTTTTCCCCGTTTTTTTATGTGATTATTTTTAAAGCAATATGCACATTCATTATTTGCGTGAAAACTGCTTTGATTTGTTGTTGTTTTTTTTAAACAAGGTGGGCCTATAGAACCATGTACTTTTTTTTTTCTCTTTCAAACAAAAAGGTTTCCTTACTTTAAGACAACTGAAATCAAAACAAAGGTCAGGTCACATGAACGAAAAGTTAAGCTGGTAATAATGATAATAATAAGTATGTTCTTCTTAGTTTTTCTATACGTTCATAACCGTATACTAGTCTACTATTGGTAGCGACACTGGTAAAAGTAACAATGATGTATGTCACATGTTAAAACGACCCCTTTTATTTCCCCATCTGGTGCCAAGACTTAGCTCCGAAATCTTATCTCTAACACCATCCTCAGCACTGAGCACGGGAGAGAGCTGATAAAGATAGATATATATATATTTTATACAAGCCGCCAAAGTACTAGCTAGAGGGCAGAGGAGGTGGATAGGCTAATTAATATTTTAGAAGCAGGGCAACACTGGCTGAGTCATAAACTTTATGAGGGGGAGGAAGGAACACTCCCCTCCCCCCTCGAAAAAAACCAAAATTCTCTTTTAGAGCCTTTCCTTTCCCTTTTACAGCACTAAGCACTACAGAAAATCTATAGCAATACGCTCAAATGCTGAATAATACGTAGTACGTATTCTCACACACACACACACACACACACACACACACACACACACACACACACACGCACGCACGCACGCACGCACGCACGCACGCACGCACGCACGCACACGCACGCACACACACACACACATATTCTTCGGATATGGCTAAAAGCCGAGGTCCAGTGTGCAAATGCATGCATACCATCTTGCAATTACCTAAAACCCATTCCGCGTTAAAGAATAATAGGCTATTTGTGCCATGCGAACGGATACAAACTTTACAAAACCACATGCGCTCCAGGATTAAATGTAAAAAAAAAAAAAAAAAGCACATGAGGGCTTTTTCCATTATCCTTGAAATAAAAATAACAAACACAACGCACGCACGCACGCACGCACGCACGCACGCACCGCACGCACGCACGCACGCACGCACACACACACACACACACACACACACACACACACACCACACATGAGACTATAAGACGGATGAGATTATAAACCGAGGCCCCGTGTGTGACCGCACGCAGAACATCTTGCGCACACGTTAAATCCTGTTCCGCTTTTCGTAAGAGTAGGCCATCGTGTGCCGGTGGGAACAGATGACATTTACAAAGCTGCATACACACGGGGACTGGATGTAAAAATAAAAAAAGCACAAGGGTGCTTATCCCATTATCCTCGATATAAAAGAATAAAATAAATAAATAAAATAAACACACACACACTGAAACTTTATCGGAAATGGGTGTGTCTTAATATAGATTTTGACAGTGATGGTGCCAGACTAGATGAGAACTGAAGAAGGAGTGCATCTTCTTCTCTTCCCTCTTTCGCTTCAGGCTACACCGTCACATGTGTCTAGGAAAAGTAATGGCATGTCCTTCACAGCTCCACTCGTGGGCCGTAATTCCTCAGGTCTCTGTATGAAGGATGTGTTCGCCAGTCTGATTTTGTTTGTTTGGGTTTTGTTGTTGTTGTTTTTTTTTTTTTTTTTGGGGGGGGGGGTTGTTGTTGTTGTTTTACCACAGGCACACAGGGGAGCAGGAACGAGTTTCAGCTTTGCAGACATAATATGATGATTTAGCCTATTGTGTCCAGTGCGAAGTCTTAGATTATTATGTCTTGTTCTTCTCTTCTGAAATGGTTGTGGTCGTCCTTCTCTACTGTGGGTCGGGCCATTGATTTGATGATTGTTTTCTTTTCACGGCGGGTGAGGCTGCTTTTGCACTGTTCTTTCTGTGCTCTCTGTTTTGCATGTTCATCAGCCTGTTCGTTGTCATGAATACTACAGTGAGCAGGGATCCATCGCAGCGTTACACGTTTGAAGGAGCGGGTGAAACCCTTCTTATCTGTGAAAAAGAACAAAGGAGACTTAATGAAAAATATCTTAAGTGGAAGGAAAACTCTGCTTTAAAACCTCCACTGCCTTGTTGCGATATTCATTCACAGAAAGGGCTATGGAAGTAAATCCAGAAAGAAAATCGGGATCTAGTTGTGGAGCCTCGATAAACCGAGGTCCGGTGTGCTATAGCCTACACATATAATACACGTAAAAGAACACAGCAACAAGAAAGTTGTCCCTTGCAAAATTGTTTTTGAGAAGAAAGCCACTTTCATAGGGAAACAAATACACTTACAAACAAGTGTGTGTGGTGTTTTGTTGTTGTTTTTTTAATGAGTGGCGCTTTTCTTGTGGGGAGAAAGGGTGGGGGAGGGGGGGGGAGTAGCTTGATTTTCACACAGAGATGTCTGCCATGATGTGAGTGGAAGTGGTGGTTAACGACTTCACTCTCTACCTCACAATTGATTGGCTGAGAAGATTTTTTTTTCTAGATGAAATCATGGTAACAGCTGGAAATCATCAGCAGTAAGCTTGAATCTATTGTGGACAACTGTTTTACAAACTGTACACAAGAAAAGTGGCTGTGTGTGTGGATTCACCTTCCCTCACCTATCCCGTAGTCCTGTAGACTGTGGGGGCATTGCTGAACAGTTTGCAGCCAGCACTCCTCACGGTCCTCTGCTTTCCGTACCAAATGATTCCACTCAAGGCCATACCACTCTCTGATGTTGCCTTCCCATCGTTTACTCTGCCTGCCTCTTCGTCTCCTTCCTTGTACTGTTCTCTGTGTGTGAATGAGTAGATGACTTCATTACTTTTCATCAGCATTATTTTAGCAATCTGTGAATCATGTAGGCCTATTATCGCTTATGGTTATCCCAGCTTCGTACTGTCTGCTAGGACTTTACCACCATGATGGCTATCAACGTAGTTATCTATCATTGACACCAGATGTATCAGGTAACTTTTGACCTAGTACGCCCTACCAGACCTCTCAGCTTTCTTTTTACCTTTCTCTAGCAAAATGCATGACCACAATAACTAATATGTCACACTCTGGCACGTGAAGAGTTGAACCGGCGCTGAAGAGATGGAGGGTGATTTGCTGAGTAAACTGACGCTGCGTGACATGGTGGAAGCGAGGGCAAGGATTGCCTCCAAGGTGTACAAGACTCCTCTGATTCCCTTCCACGACAGCTGGGGCAAGAAAGAAACCCAGACTAAGGTGCGAATCATTATTTTTTTTTTATTACCGCCTGTTTTCATTGTGCTCACACTCACCCACATACACACTCGTACATTTATGCATGTGTGTGTGTGTGTGTGTGTGTGTGTGTGTGTGTGTGTGTGTGTGTGTGTGTGTGTGTGTGTTGGGGGGGTGTATGAGTGTACACATGTGTGTGTGTATGTGTGGGGGGTCTGTATGTCTGTGCGTGCCTGTGTGTGTTTGTGAGTGTGTGCGTGCGTACATGGGTGTGTGTGTGTTTGTGTCTCTGTCTGTGTGTGCATTCGTGTGTTTGGCATTATGCACATGCACGTGTATCTGTACTTTCCAGGTGTATTTGAAGTTGGAAAACTTACTGCCCATTGGTTGCTTCAAACTTCGGGGAGCATGCAATGCGATCGATCGTCTCTCTCCCGCAGAGCGGGAGAAGGGTGTTTACACAGCCAGTGCCGGAAACTTTGCCCAGGGATTGTCGTGGAGTGCCCGGCAGTATGGAATACCGTGCGATGTCATCGTACCAGACCATGCACCCCAGGCCAAGCTGAAGCCCACAGCAGAACTAGGGGGCCGTATTACCAAGGTGCCTTTTGACAGGTGGTGGCAGGTGATCAAAGAGAAAAGGTACGAAGGCATGTCTGGCACCTTCATCCATCCAGTGGCAGATCCGGCTGTTTTAGTTAAAGTCTGTCCCGAGCCATAAGGCTCATCAGGCCGGTGCTTATCCCGGTTTCTGTGGCGTTAAGCGACTGAGAGTCATAGACTCCCCCCTGGATAGGACGCCAGTCTATCGCAGGGTTAACCCCCAACACAAGGTTGGTACCCCTTTTACACCTGGGTGGGGTGAGAAAATAGCCGTAAAGTGCCTTTTCCAAGGGCACAACGCCATAGCGGAATAGCTGGGATCGAACCCGCAACCTTTAGATTACGAGTACAACGCCCTAACCACTAGGCCACAGCGGCGGCTAATGGATCCGGCTGTTATTGCAGGTAATATAGTTTGGTAATGGTGTCAGAGATAGACTGTTAGTAAGAAATAAAGTGAAAGACAGTGATGTAGAAGAAGGGCGTGGTAGGCGTGGTACTTGTTTTTTTTGTTTTTTTTATAATAATGTTGACATGGCAACAACAGAAGGAATAGCAGAGACAACAACAGCAGCAACATCAGCCAAGCTTAGGGTTACAAGTGATCTGTTCTGATGAATATGCATGTATGTATGCTAAACGTTCATTAACATATCTTTGGCCACCCTCACTTATGCACTGTCACCAAACGCATTTATTCTGATATAATTTTGTGCCATAAACACAGGTGTAAATATATGCTTTCTCTGTACTGTATGATAGCGTGCATTCTGTTTCTAGGTTGTTGTATTATAATTTATATACACCTGTTTATTCACATATGCAGGCTCATATGCATCCATACGTACAAACATACATGTACATATATGTGTATGCACATCACATGCATGTGTAAACACACAAACACCTATGTAAATGGTTTAGCAACACCATTGTTTCAATTGGTACTTAATTGCTTGCTTATACTGCATGTTAAGAAAATCCATTACTTGAAGGCTGTACCTGTTTGATCAATGATTATTTGTGCCCTCTTGTTTCGCGAATTTATTTTTTGTAATCGTACACACTATTTATCATGTAATGTACCTACTACTGCTTCAGGTACATCAACAGGAAAATTATCTAGTCATTAAACACACGAAATTGTTACTGACCACATTGAAATGAATCAAAACTGAACTTCCTAAAACAGGAAGTACACCCACTGAACGATTTCTATTCCGTTATTCTTCACATTTCAGAAGAACATAGTTAACTTCTTCTTCTTCTTCTTCTTCTTCTTCTTCTTCTTCTTCTTCTTCTTCTTCTTCTTCTTCTTCTTCTTCTTCTTCCAGAAGTCCACGGTTCATCAATTATGACATATGTGTGTGCAATCATTTTTCCTTCATTAAAGTCATTAAGTTTTGTCTTTGGGAATCTGTTCAGACATGACTCCTGTGTGTATTTTGTAAAACATTAGTCATCCACTTCAATTGGCATGCAATGGTCTGTTCTTTTTCGAAAGGAAGAATGAGGTTTAATGTAATGCAAGATGGCCTGTATATTTATTCACACATGGCACCTCGGTATAAGTCTCACCCAAATGACTGGAACATGATTGAAGCTCGCACAAGCTCGCTCTAGCTCCGAGGGAAACTGTCTCCTCCAAACAAGTATGTGCCTGTGAAACATGAACCTGTGACCTTTGGATCTCGTGTCAAACTCTCTCAGTTGTGATGTAAAAGGACAATGTTATCAAACAGCCCAAAACACATATTATCAGTATTCTTTTGGTGTGATCAAACTGGTAGCTAGTTTCACCCCACTGTTGTGCCCATCTCAGGTAATGGCACAGTTGGTCTGGAGATTCTGGAAGACCTGCCAGATGTGGATGCAGTGATTGTGCCCTATGGCGGAGGGGGGCTGTCGTGCGGTATCGCTCTGGCTATCAAGCAGCAGAAACCTGATGTCAAAATCTTTGCCTGTGAAGTCGCCACTGCAGCGCCCGTCAAGGCTACCCTTCAAGCAGGTTCTTTTTTTTCCTTCTCCTGTTCTTCTTTTTAATGTTTTTGTTGTTAGAGGATGTTTTTAAATGTATACATGTTTACATGCACTGTGATTTGACTAAGGGTCTATAGAAATGTGAAACAATAACATTTTGATGAATGTAAACTGTATTTCATGAAAACATTAAATATACATGGATACGCGCATACAAGTATGCATGTATGTGTACTGTATCTATCAGCACACATTCAGTGTATATGATTTTTTCCCCACAATATTACACTTTTTACTGATACAGAAATTCTTTGTTCTTTGTTCATGGGGAAAGGTAAAAATATAAAACTATGGCAAAGGACATTTTGGTTCTAACACATCATGCATGCGCTGTGTACAAGCATCTAAAGAGTGTAGCTACCATGTATAAGGTAAAGTAAAAAGGGAAAGGTGTCACATAACCTATGTGGCTGTAGGGGAGTGAGGCATAAGATACCTCAGCTTCTCTAGGGGCCAGCATATTAAGGGCGGCACCCATCTCCTCTCCCTCGCTGCTTTACCTTTCCTGACCCTAAAGAGGGCAGGTAACAATTGACAGCTGGATGAACTGGGTGACTGTACTGAAGCCAAGGCGCAATCTGTCACCCGTCCACTTGATTACGACGCTGGATGCTGCTTAACATTGGCTTGGGGAAAGAGAGTGCTCAATATTTTGTATAGGTTGGCCCTAAAGGTAAAGGTGTCCCATAATCTATGTGGTCGTAGTGGAGCGAGGCATCAGAGACCTCAGCTTCTCTATGGGCCAGCATATTGAGGGCGGCACCCATCTCCTCTCCCTTGCTGCTTTACCTTCCCTGACCCCAAAGAGTGCAGGTACCTATTTACAGCTGGGTCAACTGGGGGGCACTAACTGAAGCCAAGGCGCGATAACAGTCACCCATAAAGTGTGTGTGTGTGTGTGTGTGTGTGTGTGTGTGTGTGTGTGTGTGTGTGTGTGTGTGTGTGTGTGTGTGCGCATGCAAGTGTGTGTGTGTGTGTGTGTGTGTGTGTGTGTGTGTGTGTGTGTGTGTGTGTGTGTGTGTGTGTGTGTGTTAGGATGTTAAACCAAGGAACAACCCAACAGCAGCAACACTGTTTCTGTCTACAATCTAAGAGAAGCAAAACGTTAAACTTGATTCGATCGTTTCCGTTTTGCTATGATATTTTTGTTTGGTGGTGGTGTTGTTTTTTTAAGGAAAGCGTGGGGTGGGGCATAAGGCTACACTGCTTGCTCTGTAGATGTTACGGAGGATCATCGTTCTGCATTGACATGTTTGTTGGTGTTCAGGAAAGGCTGTGACCTGTGACTACACTGCCAGTTTTGTGGATGGCATTGGAGGAAAGAGTGTTCTGGATGAGATGTGGCCCTTAGTTCACACCCTCTGGATGGCTCCATTGTCGTCACACTGCGACAGGTACCTCTCTCTTTGATTGATCACTTAAAAAAAAATTATTGGGTCAGAGCACCATCTCTGTCTCTGTCTTTGTCTCTGTCTCTGTCTCTGTCTCTGTCTCTCTCTCTCTCTCTCTCTCTCTCTCTCTCTCTCTCTCTCTCTCTCTCTCTCTCTCTTTCTCTCTGTCTCTCTCTCTGTCTCTCTGCTCTGTCTCTGTCTCTGTCTTCTCTCTCTCTGTCTCTTCTCTCTGTCTCTCTCTCTGTCCTCTCTCCTCTGTCTCTTTCTCTCTCGTCTCTCTCTGTCTCTGTCTCTCTCTCTCTCTCTGTCTCTCTCTGTCCTCTGTCTCTGTCTCTGCTCTCTCTTCTCTCTCTCTCTCTCTCTCTCTCTCTCTCTCCTCTCTCTCTCTCTCTCTGTCTCTCTCTGTCTCTCTCTGTCTCTCTCTGTCTCTCTGTCTCTCTCTCTGTCTCTCTCTGTCTCTCTCTGTCTCTCTCTGTCTCTCTCTGTCTCTCTCTCTCTCTCTCTCTCTCTCTCTCTCTCTCTCTCTCTCTCTCTCTCTCTCTCTCTCTCTCTCTCTCTCTCTCTCAAAGAGGTGACCGAATAATGTGCTAAAGAAACGGCATCAAGCCCTTTGGCCGATGCAGTCTGCAATGTTTCCATTTCTGTGTCTGAAATGTGTTAAATACTTTCTAAGCAGATGTGGATAGAAAAAAGGTTTGTTTTTTTTGTGGTAAATTCGTGCCCCTACAACTTCAAGTTAATGTGGCGAAATAAAGAGATGGGTATAGTGATGTGAGGTTATTCAGATCACTCAGATGATGACATTTTTTAAAATTTTGCTAGAGGAAAGGACGTTTGGTTTTATCAGAAAGTCCTCATCCGATCATCAGAAAAAAAGAAAAGTCATGGTTTGATATTTTCTGCTGTTTCCATGAAAATGACATCGCTAGACCGATGTACATCAGTTTTGTATCACCAGAAAACAAAGACATTATTTGGTCTTCAGTACGATTTATCATTCAGAGATGAATCTGAGCTAAGAACACTCTTGAAACACGCCACTGTGAAAGAACTTGCATGAAACTGTTTGCGGAATTAAAGCAGGTTACAGATCACTGTGCCTTCCTGGGTACAGATTACAGAGTTACTTCATCCATTCAGCTCCTCTGTTAAGTAGGCTACACTTCCTTACATGACTGTCTGGCCATAGTCATCAGGAAAAATAGGGACAGAAAATGTTTGTAATAGACTGACACACGGAAGGCAGCTATGATTTATTCAGAGCAATGGATATTTACTAAAAACTGGGGGGGGGGGGGGGGGGGGGTACGCCTGTTGTTGTTATTGTTTTTTTCCAACTGAGATGCACATACTGTGATTTCAGGTGGCGGATGCTTTGAAGCTGCTGATAGAGAAAAGCCACGTGGTGGCCGAGGGAGCCGGGGCTGCGGCCTTAGCTGCTGCACTGACTGGGGAGGCCGGGGAAGGAAACATCGTATGCGTTATATCTGGAGGCAACATTGACACTCAGAATATCATACAAATATTGCAAGGTCACATTCCAGAACCAGCAGCACACTGATTTTTATTTCTTTTTTTTTTTCTGTAAAGAGCTGTTTTGTTCATTTCCTTTAACATGCGGAGAGCATGCAAAGATATGGTACAACAACACAAATGTAGGCTACTGTATGCAAGGCTTATGATTACTGAATAGCGTGCTGCTGATCACATAACTACCTCAGATTTTAGGCTGACAGAGGTAA
This sequence comes from Stramonita haemastoma, assembly GCA_030674155.1. NCBI lineage: Eukaryota > Metazoa > Mollusca > Gastropoda > Neogastropoda > Muricidae > Stramonita > Stramonita haemastoma. Next base: position 38,587,869 of record CM060316.1, read on the forward strand.
AGAGATAACTATGCAACAGACCAATTAAAAAAGTAAATTACAAGAAACATCTTCTTTTGCGATCCCTTGCCATGCTAAATTTTCTCTCTTTATGGAAACAAGGTGTATATGCCAAAATAATTGATTCATGTGGTCTGACAATGTCTACTCAGGAGCCACAAGATTTTTTCTGTGATATTACTTTTGACATGTGGTAGACTGGTCTTTGAATAGTAGGCCTATGCATCAATTGAATTGTCACAATCATGTTTATATGATTCATATGAGAAAGTAGTCTTCAACTACTAAACCTAAAAGGACACTTATTGTACTCTTCAGTACTAAGCCACTGCAGCAGAATAATCAACACATAAAGGTACAAGTGTGTTTTTGTTTCATGGTATGCTACTTTTTTTTTTTCTTAACTGTCATGACTGATACCTAAGTTTTGCCTGCTTTTGAGAATCATTTTACATACTTGACATTTGTAAACTTTGTTTGTCTTGCATGATGTATTACCTGCCTTTACACAGCTCATATGAAAGTGCTAACAGAATCAACCTTTCTTGTGAAGTTTCTATTCATTAGTCAGGATGAACAGCCCTATCCAGTCCTAAATGAAAAAAAACCCAACTGATGTTTACATTTGTGCTGAATGTATATGAAGATAACTTAGAACCTTTTCTTTTTTGAGGAAGTGTTTTTTCATGGTTTGCATTGTACTTTGCTCTCATTCATCGGGAAGTTGCCTATGTGACTCCCATAACAACTATTGGTTTGAAGTTTAGTGACTTTATTCACAAGAAGAACGATGTACTTAATAATTGAAAAGAAAAAGTTTTCTGGCTTCCACTATTTTGCATCAATTAAATTGAAGGTCTACCAAGGTAGCAACTGAAACTTGAGTATTTTGTGCTTTTTTTTCTTTGTTGGAAATGTAGGATCAAAAGACGTGTATGCTACAGTTTTGAGTAAAAACCTTATCTGTATCCATATTTTTCTTTTTACCTTTGTTGCTCTGTGTGTACACAAATAAAGCCATTGATGTGGACACTGGAGGGTCCTGCTTTTGTGTGGAGATGTGTTTATTTTGCCTGGTCTGTTTAGGGAGAAGTGAAAACACCTATCTTTATTTATGGGGGGACAGAATAAGTTGGTGGGTAGAGCATTGCACATCCTGATCTGCTCACCTGGGTTCGGTTCAAATGGATCGCCCCCCCCCCCCCCCCCTGCGCCCCCAGAGTTATTATCAGTGCCCACTCCCCCACCCCCACCCCCCCAAAAAAAAAAAACCCCACCCAAAGTCCTTGGATGAGACTATAAACTGAGGTCCTGTGTGCAAATGTCGGCAGAATATCTTCCCTGGCCATGTTAAGGCCAGATGACAATTTCGAAAATGACAGCCATGAGTTCGTGTGAAAAAAGATGAAAAAAAAAAGAGACACCATATCCTTATGTAAAAAAAAGAATAAAGGAGAGATTTCTTTCAAAAGTTATTCTTCCTCACGGACAAACAAAGGATAAAAAAGATAAAGGGACAATTGTTAAACAGTTAAACTCCCATCTCTTCACAAAACAATCAAGTACAAACACAGACACGCAACATCCACTTACCACCCATCACACACATATCACGTTGTACCACGCACGCACGCACCACACACACACACACACACCACACACACACACACACACACACACACACACCACACACAACACACACACACACACACACACACACACACACACACACACACACACACGTATGAATGTAGAATGGATGATATTGTAACCTTGGTACACTCAGGTTGCACTTGTAAGCATACATGCCCACACACGTGCATCCACGTAGTACGTAGTACGTGCGCGCGTGCAAACACACACACACAACACACACACACACACACACACACACACACACACACACACGCACACACATGCACACACACGCATGCACGTACGCACGCACACAAACAGGATTCTGACCTTTGGCCCTTTCTTCCTTTTCTGTATTCTTTTATATCGACGATAATAGAATAAGCACTCATGTGCTTTTTTACATCCAGTCCCAGTGTGCATGCAGTTTTGTAAATCTTGTCATCTGTTCCCACCGGCACACAATGGCCTACTCTTACGAAGAGAGGCAAAGGCAAAGGCAAAATTCTTTTATTCGAGGATAATAGATAAGCACTCATGTGCTTTTTTACATCCAGTCCCCGCCCTTTTCAGGGGAAAAACATCAAGATAAAAAGATACTAAACAGTAAACTATATGCAGTACCAAACAACATAAAGAATAAGGACATTATACATAATAAGAGAATAAAAATGCACACTTTCAGAAGACGAAAATCAGAAGCCACAATAGAATGATTTTGATTATAAAAGAAAAGAGAAACGTTAATAGATAAAGAGCAACCAAAGAAACATAATGAAATAAACAACTTAGCAACCAAGAAAAGTCCACCCAAAAATACTTAGCTACAACATTGTTACAACTCATAACAACAAAATGAACTCAGAAGGAACTAAAGATAATACAATGATTATAATGATGACGATAAGAATAATATCAACAATAGTGATAATAGTATGATAATAATACACGTAAAACTCACTCCTACACGTAGGTTACACACACACACACACACACACACACACACACACACACACACACACACACACACACACACACACACACACACACACACACACACACACATACATACATACATACATACATACATACATACATATATACATACATGCATATACGCAACTCACTCACGCATGCACGCTCGCAGGCAAATGCACATACAAATCACACACACACACACACACACACACACACACACACACACACACACACACACACACACACACACACACACACACATACACACACACACTTACTCACACTTATATTTATAAGCACATATCCGCAGGCGCACATGTACTTGAGGTGGTAGGTTTTTTTTTGTTTTTTGTTTTTTTCTTAAAAAAAAAAAAATTTAGTCATAGAAAAAAGAAGAATGATACAAGTCAAACAATCATATCAGGTGACAATATTATCCTTTCTTTTACATTCATACTCCATATAAAAAAAAGAAGAAACAAAAGCAAACAGCAAAGTTAAAACAGAAAAAAAAAACAAGAACAAAACATCAAAAACTTGAGGTAGGACCTATCAACAACAACAACAAAAGTCATGCAAATCATAATATTTTAATACAAGGGGAGACGACAAATAAAAACAATTATCCACCCCCCCCCCCCACACACACACACACACAACACCCAAACACACTCACCACACACACACACCACACACACACACACACACACACACACACACACACACACACACACACACACACACACACACACACACACACACACAACATACACACACACACACACACACACACACACACACACACACACACCACACACACACACACACACACACACAACACACACACACACACACACAAAGTTCGCGCTCATGTCATCAATAAACTTCATTTTAAAGGAAGTATATGCCTAATTTTAATCAAGTCATGTAACGGAACACAAAAGAATCCATCCGCTGTAAGGCATATATATTAAAACATACATATTCTAATACCTGAATCTTATGATTATGTATTTATGGTCATAGAAATCACGTTCATAACCATTTTGTAATCATAATGAACATAATTATTCAGCTTACTTGAGAATTAAAAAATTATACAAAATCAACTGCATTCAACACGTGATTATTAAATAATACAAAAAGTGAATAAAGTATTTCTCAATATGGATGATAACATGTTTAGGCAACGAGAGAGAGAGAGAGAGAGAGAGAGAGAGAGAGAGAGGAGAGAGAGAGGAGAGAGAGAGAGAGAGAGAGAGAGAGAGAGAGAGAGAGAGAGAGAGAGAGAGAGAGAGTACACAGTACATTTTTAGCCAGGTAGTGTTGCGCACAATTTTCAACTGACCAATAATATCATCACTTAACACTCCCTATCTTTTACTTATGCATATATAGAGAATATACCATATGATAAATGTGACATGAAAATAAAATATTAAAAATTTACTCTTTGAAATCAGTTACAAGTGCACAAAGATAAAATACATATAAGATACATTTAAACACACACACACACACACACACACACACACACACACACACGCACACACACACACACACACACACAAGATTCAAGATTCAAGATTCAAGATTTAATTCCTTTCACCCCTTTTGGGGCATGGAGGATAACAAACAAGTTCAACAGGAGAAAAGAAACCATACAGCAAAACATCCAAAAGTATTATCAATATCAACAGGAACTGAAAAGCAAGAATTCATCACAAATAATAAACAAACAATATTAAAGACTCATGACATTTTTTTTTAAAGGTATGTAAATTTCTGTAAAAGACACAATCTACACAGGTTAAAGGCATCAAATCAAATTTCAAAAAATACCTGCAGTTCTTATGAATTTTGATAGAGACAGAAGAACTTTTCTAGATTTACATTTCATCAGCCTGCAAAAATTATAACTGGACATGGGTTGACACACACACACACACACACACACACACACACACAGAAGAAGAGAGAGAAAGGGGGAGAATTATATATATCCAACAGGATGAGTACTGGTTCATTAGTTTTGATGCATCAAGTGCATTAGGTGATTTTTGAAGGTCGACAATGATTGGTGCTGTTTAATTGAATCGGGAAGGGAGTTCCACAGTACAGGGCCTGAGTATAGTAAACTGGACTTGAACAAGTCTATTCTTGGGATTGGGATACTTGGCTTTTCAGTATTTCTGGAACGATTCATTGGGAACTTATCTCTTAAGGATGTGGGGACAGCTCCTGCCATTATCTTAAACATCAGGATGCCCTTGTTATATTTTAGTCTTTGTTGTAGGGGGAGAATACTTAACTGAGTATAATCCACGTCAAGTAATGTTGTTTTCTTCAGGAGGATAAGTTTGAGAGCACGTTTATACAGACTTGATAAGGGTTTCATAGTGTTTGCACTGGCAGAATCCCATAGGGTTGAGGCATAGTCTATTGAGGATTGTATATAAGCTTGAAAGAATAATTTCCTTGAATGGTAGTCAAGGAAGTGTTTAATTTTAGTCAACTGGTATACTCTTTGGGACAAGTATTTGCATAGATGAGATATGTGGTAGATCCAGCTGAGATTTTCATCAATTGTCACTCCTAGAACTTTGTGATGAGGGGTTTGTTCGATTGCTTCCTTTTTTATATGTATTGGAAACTGATTATGAGGTAAATTTTGTCGCTTTTGTCTGGTGGTGATAAGCATGCATTTTGTTTTTTGGGGGTGAATAGACATGTGGTTCAGATCTGTCCATTTGACAAGATCATTACAGCTTTGTTGTAATATGGTTGCAAGAGAGTCAATGTCATTATGGCTTGTATGTATGGTTGTGTCATCAGCAAATAGTTCACATTTGGATGCAATATGTAGAGGAAGGTCATTTATGTATAAAGAAAAGAGAATTGGTCCTAGTATAGATCCCTGTGGTACTCCATAATGAATGGGTTTTAGATTGGATGTGGATGTAGTTGTTGAAACACACTGTTGTCTGTTCTTGAGATAAGAAGCAAGTAGTTCTAGACTATTTGACGATATATTGTACAGGTCTAACTTTCTGATGAGAAGTGTGTGGTCAATTGTATCAAATGCTTTTTTGAAATCTACAAATAATACTCCACAAAATTTTTTTTCATTAATGTTTGTTAGCCAATTGTCTATGAGACTAGTCAGTGCAGTATGACACGAGTGATTTTGTCTGAATCCTGACTGATTAGGGTGGAGTAGGTTGTTAGTTTCTATATGACTGACTAAGTGTTTATTTATATGTTTTTCCAGGGGTTTTGAAAGAAGGGATATAATAGAGATTGGCCTATAATTTGAGGGATCTGAAGTGTCACCAGATTTGTAGATGGGGATCACTTTAGCAGTTTTGAAGGCATTGGGAAAATAGTTCTTTTCAAGACATTGGTTATATATATATGTGAGAGTGTCTGTGATAACTGGAGCTGAAAGTTTTAGAATTCTGCTGTCTATTCCATCAAGACCTCGTGTCCTTGACTGTTTGAGGTGAATCATGTAATTATGGACCTCAAAAACAGAGATAAATGGTATGTGGAGTTTTGAGGGAATATGCTTTTCTTGGCAGTATTGTTTTAATGTGTTTAGGTTATTGGATTTTGAATTGTCATTGCTAACAACATTAGTAGAAACGTTTATGAAGTGATTGTTGAGTTGTTCAGCAGTAACATCTTTGATTACATTTGATTTGGAAGATGATTGTTTGTTTGTTATTTGATTAATGGCCCTCCAAATGATTTTTGAGTTTTGTTTGGAAGATAGTAAATCTTGGAAATATTTCTTTTTTTCTCGACGTTTCTGTGAGTTTATGGCGTTTCGTAATCTTTTTGACTCTTCATGGTATTTATGTTTTTTTAAGAAATCTCTAAGATAGCATGCTTCTTCTAGTTCTTTTGTGAGCCAAGGCGGTTTGGGGACATGTTTGACCCTTATGGTTTTAAGTGGTGCATGTTTATTGTAAATTTCAGTGAGAGAGAGAGAGAGAGAGAGAGAGAGAGAGAGAGAGAGAGAGAGAGAGAGAGAGAGAGAGAGAGAGAGAGAGAGAGAAATAAGGAGAATGACAGAGAAGAACAGAATTTCCAGATGGTGGGGATGTTATCTATTCTCAAAGAGCCCCTGGCGGCTCCATGGGGAAACGTTAACTACAAAATACCATCATAATGAGTGGCCTTATCCGGATAATCATTTTTTCCCAGCACAATCCCTTTTCTGTTAATAGGGCAGCCAGCGTCCTTTCCACAGCTGTAGAAGCTGGCGTAGTGAGACGAAAGCCGATAAGGTCTCCGAAGTCCAGAAAAAAACCCAACAATAACAACAAACTAGTCTTTTTCTGTTAGACAAGGTGACCTCCCTGAGAGAATGAGATATAGATGGAGAGAAGGGTTGGATACTTTTATCATGTTATTCAAGTCAAGCGAAAAACACTTTAATTATCCCTGACGGGCAATTACAACACTGACAGGCATGTTGATACGAATCCTAATCAAAGACACAAAATAGCTACATTTCATATTTTTTCGGACATTATATGATAGCTTCAAATAAAAATGTCACAAACACTCACACTCGTTCGCGCGCGCGCGCGCACAGCGCGCGCACACACACACACACACACACACACACACACACACACACACACGCAAACGCAAACGCACACATACACACACACACACACACACACACACACACACACACCACACACACACACACACACACACACACACACACACACACACACACACGGATGAAAAAAAGCATATGATTGCTTATTCTGTTATCCTCGATATAAAAGAATAAATAAATAAATAAATAAACAAAACAAACAAACACACCACACACACACACACACACACACACACACACACACACACACACACACACACACACACACACACCAATGTATGGTTACAATGTTATTAAAACCATTGGCTAGGAAGACATATGATCACTATTATTTACGCATTGTACGCACGCATTCGCATACACACGTATACATGCACGCACGCACGCACGCATGCACACACACACGCACACACACTCACACACACATGCACACTCCCACTCCCACTCCCACCCACCCACCCACAATAAATGCAATGTTATAAAACCATTGGTTAGAAAGACATGAATTTACAAGCAATTCAAAAAATCAATAAAGCCAAAAATAAGACATACTTAGTTTATGGGTACATAAGTATGTATATGCACGCCTATATGCATTGATTGCATTCATAACAGTGGCAATCAGATAAGTAATTCAGAGAGGTGGGGGAAAAAAAACAACAACAACCCAGTCAGTGTTATTATGAGTTTAGAACTCGGATAGCTACTGGCACAAAGGAATTTCTTTTTCTGTTTGTTTTGCTGTTGTGGCATTGAAAACAGCGTCCTAAAGGCAACAATGGAAATTCTGAAAACAAAGCCTGGGAGGGATCGGCCAAAATGGCAGTTGCTGTGTGTACAAGCTGCTGATTACAAAACCACTTGAGAAGATCTCTTTGTTCTTCTTCAGTATTTTTTTGTTTTAGTTTTATCAGAGAATTTTATTTTCACAGATTAGACTCTCATTATTACAATGTTTATTGGAATTCTATAAATAAGGGAAACCAGTCAGATAGAAGCATCAGAGGAATAAAAATAATAAAAGGCAAATGATGAACTCTGGTTTGCCCACGATATAGTAAAAAGATAGTTTATGCACGATTTGTATGAAAAAACAAAACCCTATTTTTATTTATAACAATACCAAAAACAAAAGCTAGAATTAGAAACATAAAAGAAAAGCCAATAAATTAACGAATAAATAAAATAAACAAAACAAAAGAACATAAATTATGAAATGGTTTAGTCACGTGACACATCCTTCCGCCATTTTCTTTCTTTATCCAGCGCGTGGGGTTAGGATTGTGCACGTTTTAGTTATTTCTTTTAGGTTTGTTCGCTGTTTACAGCTAAAGATTTGTAATCATGGATGAAGATCAGCAGCAATTCAGTGCAGATGACTACACCTCATTTGATGGACAGAATGGCGATAATGAACAACAAGAAAGCTCAGAGCAAGTTGAGGATGGTGGCGACCAAGCTATGGAGACCGGCGACGATCAGCAAGCCGAGGATGACGAAGACGACAGGTAAGCTAGGCTAAAGAAAAAGCTAGCCTACCACTGTACCAGGCATGAATGTTATTTTGTAATTACTCTCGGGGAAAACGTTTAAAAGAGTTGGAATAAACTGGAACTTACCACGTCTAATAATTTAATAACCACTATCGGCTCGTCCTTCCCCTCCCCCCGCCGCCCGTCTTGGTCTTCCCGGGTGAGGGTAGGCTAGGCCTAGCCTATTGAAAAAATTATGCGATGTTGCTCGACGCCTTCATTTGGACTTTTTCCTTTTTAACTTGGGCTAAGACTACATTCCGTGTATGTTAGTGTTATCCAATAGAGGTGGATTTCTTAACCCCAAAACCCATAGTTTTTGCTTTGTTTCTGTTGGGGGGGGGGGGGGGGGGGGGGGGGGGGGGGGGGCGGCTCAATTTGGCTCTAACTAGGTTAAAAAAAAAATGCAGTGCATGATTAATATGATTATCCTATTCTATCTTTTATCCTCCCACGTTTTAATTGTTTAATAGTTTTATAATTTAAAAGAAAACTAGAAGATTATGCCTGGGTTAATGAACGTAATCCTAGTGTGGGAGTACGTAGGTAGTGGTAGGTAGTGGCAGCCAAAGGTAACTTTTTTTTTATATATTTTTTTTAATACTTTTGCTGTAATTGGGTATATAACTTTGACGCCATACATTTGTCTGTCAGCAACAGTAGAAAGTAACTTTTCCTGGTGCAACTGTCTGATTTTCTTTGGTTTCCAGCTTTAGCCAAATTAAACTTCAAATATATGATAAAATTGATCACAGTACTGTTGTTGTTGGTTTTTAGTATAGAGAAGGAAAAAAAAAACAGTGAAAAAGTTTTGGAAATGGTTGAATATCTGAAACTGGGATATTGATACATGTGTGCTGTGTTTATTGACAAATGTTTTCTTGTTATTAGCATTACATGTAGCCCATATAAATTTCTTGTGATTGTTTATTAACAAAAGTATTTGCCCCAGAAAATCTGGAAGTGAATTTTTCAAGCCAAGTAATTTTCTAGAAAAATAGTATAAATTCTTAAACATCACTGCTGCCTGTGTTACTGTTTTTCTTGCTGGCTGGTTCAGTGGTTGGCTGGCATGCTTGATTTTTGTGTATGCTCGGTTAGTGCTTTATTGTAACGCATAATATTATTATGTTATATTTATTTATTTTTTTTGGGGTATTTAGATAGATGGCTTGATGAATCAAAGCAAATCAATGCTTACTCAATTTCAGTGTACCATCTGGAAATATAAAAAAAAATGATTTGAGTGCTTCTAATTTTAATAAAAATTACACACCAATTTGCTCGATATTAAATGCCTTCAGTATGTTCTACTTTCTGTTTTCAGAAAAATCTTTGTTGGCGGGTTGAGTTGGGAAACAACAGCAAGTAAGTCAATCTTTGAACTTGTGTTCCCCCCCCCCCCCCCTTTTTTTTTTGTTGTTGTTGTAAAGAATTATATATTTTTGCATTGTATTTCATAAATAGAATTTTGTGATTAGTTACTGACAATGCGAGTGAAAGAGAATGTTCTTGACATCTTGGTCTTCTGCAAAATACAGGCCTCAGATATTTCACCTCATTAATTATTTCTCCCCCCCCCCTTTTTTTTTTCCACAGATCACAAACCCAGAGTTCTAAAATGAGCACAGAAAGCATGCCATCTGAGACTTTGGACAAGATGATCTATAATCAGATGTCTTTTTTGGAACATGCATTTTCCAAAGGAAATGAGATTGAGAAGATTACCATAATTATTTCCATTTTTAACCAGTTGGAAATCACTTAAAAGTCAGTACATGTACAACACAATAACTTTCTGAAGACTCCTAAGGTCTTTAGCAGAACTTTATCAGAAAGAGGTGATTGTTATACATGCTGATATGTCGGACATATTAACTTCAAAGACTTTTGGGGTTGGAGTGGGATGTGAGTGTTCCAAGATAATAAAAAAAAAATTGTTTGGAAGAAACAGGTGTATGTTGTTGTTTTTTTGGGGTTAAATTACTAAGTCATTTGAAGCACTATCATATTACATTTCTAACCATTTTACCCTGGAGGTGACATTAGCACTGATTAAACTCACCCAAAAGTCCTTCAGATAAGAATAAAACCTCCCATGTGTTTGTTCATCTGACCTGTCAGTATAAATAGCATTCCCACCTACTGGAAATTCTGTGCTAGGAATTACCTCATTTATTTATTATTATTTGTATACCCTTTCCTTTGTGTCTGCCTTATGTTTTCTTGTCACCTCTGTGTCTTTTTTTCTGCCTTCTTGGCCCTTTCTTCTGCCTTTTTTTTCCAGAAAGACATAATAGATCATAACAATGTTCGATGCTGAATTTGGATACCCAGGGCCTGATAGTGCAATGCTTTTTTGTTCAAATAAGACTAAAAACCAAGACCCCTGTCCAAAACAATCACACTAAATAAAGAAAAAAATCTGCTTGTGTTGGAAGAAAGACCATTTCATGCTGGTGGGAGTGAATGACAAATAAAAAGAAAGGAAAAAATGAAACAGCACACCAGTGGCATGCTTAGACACCATCCCTGAAGTTGGAATGGGGCTACCTTAATTGTGGGTAAAAACAATTGTATGCATACTCCTACTATTGGTGAACTTTACAGCTGTAGGTTAAGGGGAAAAAACCACGAACACATAACTATAATGATGTTCTTGGTTTGTTTGACATAATTGCAAATTGAAAAAAAAAAAATTGTTGCAATTGATTAAACTGTGGATTTATCATGGCAGCTATCTTTTCACACAACATAATTTTTGTTATCATTAGCTTTGTATAATTTGTAAAATATTGAGTTTGTTGGTTGGCTTGGCATGGTTGTGGGTGCCAACTTGAGCACTAAAGAAGGCAGTGGACTTATATTGGACTGACAAAGTATATTTCTGTAAACCACCAAACAAAAATCAGACTTTGGTGATGTATGATTTTTAATCATTCCTCTTAGTATAATTGTACATGCAGGTGCACTCTTATTTTAAAGTGTTTTTAACTTGACTGGAAACTGCTAATAAAGTGTAAAATTTGAACACCCAATCTTCGTTGAAATGATGCACCTGCTGATGCAAGGGAATTAATCCGTTTGGCAAAATGATGCATCTGCAGTGTGCTTAAGGTTAATTACAAACAAAAAAGATTTCAAAAAGTATAAGACTGTGCAGCTATTCAAGGAGATATAAAATGCTCTCCTTCACTGTCTGATGCATGCAACTTTTCTTGCAGATTTTCACCATTTCCTGAGCAAAGATGTAAAGAACACTATATATTTCAGCCTGTTGAGTGAATGGCTTTTGCTGGAGTGAGGGGGTTGAAGTTGTCAAGTTCATGACAATTAGTGAATTAGTTAAAGCATCCCATTTCTTCTCATTTCATACTGCGGGCTTTCTGAAAAGAAGAAAGTGTAAGTAAAGTCTAGATATTTACTATCAGCACAGGTAATAGTTCAAGAAGTCATGCTTTTGTATCTTATTCATTCTAGTTTTTATTCTAAGATCTAGCGTTCGTTATAGCAGCTATTGCTACATGTAGTCTGTGTTAAGTAATAAACTGTGCCATTGACATCAATCTAATGTTCTTACATTTTAATTTCAGAGGATCTCCGTGAATATTTTGAAAAGATTGGTGAAGTCACAAGTTGCACCCTGAAAACAGACTTGGAAACACGAAAATCCAGAGGGTTTGGATTCGTTGTGTTCAAGGATGCAGACACAGTTCAAAAGGTATGTGTTCCCTTCGTACACCCTGAAGTAAACTCTCTTCCCCATTTCTGTCTTCCAGCTGTTCATCCCATATTTTCTGTGCAGAAAGTAGCCATCTAAACATATATTTTTTACATCAATCTTTTTTTTTTTTTTTTTTTTTTTTTTAAATCTTGTTTGTGGATTGGTGGTCTAGAGGTAATGGGCCTGCTTAGAAAGCAAAAAGTCTGGGTCAAGGTGTGCGGTGGTTCAAATCCTGTTTGGGCTGAAAACTTTCCCCATCCATTAGACCATTAGTGGTAGTCTGGGTGCTAGTCTTTCAGATAATAAACCCAGGTCCCTATGTGTTGCACAGAATTATTTAGTGCATGTAAAAGAACCCACAGCAACAAGATGGTTGTTCCTGGCAACATTCTGTAGGGGAAAATAGCCATTTTGATGGAGAAACAAATACAGTTGCAGACAGGAAAAAAAACAATGGGTGGCGCTGCTCCTGTGGCAACATGCTCTACCTGGGTAGAGCAGCCCGATTTTCACGCAGAGAAATCTGCCATGACTTAAAAGTGGAGTCAAAGTTTTTAAACAAGTAAAGGTAAAATATTTATTTAAAGGAGGTGAGAAAACAAAATAAACAATGTTTGGATTTTTAACAGGAACTTCAGTCATGGGAGGATTCTCCCCTTTTCTGATCATTTCTCAATCGTGCAGTTTTCAATACAGGGTAGTGGCTCGACTTGTGGTGGTGTTTGAGAACTGTTTCTAAAGTTGACATATTTAGCCTCCAGATATCTTTTTTCATGGAAATTGCTGTAAATTGAAGCAGTTTTTTTTTTTTTTACCTTGGCTTTAATGCTGAGGGTTACCATCAGTGAGTTTTTGCCCATCATGAAGGTAGCCACATTCCGACTGGGGATGTATGCGGGGTATGTTCATGTTTCTATAACCCACCAAATGCTGATATGGATTGTGGGATCTTTAATGTATGCATTTGATCATCTGTATATGTATATTCTATACACAAAGGGAATTAAGGCACTGGCATGTCTGGACTTGAAGTTGACCTGGGAGATTGTAAAAAGTCCCACCTTTAATTCACCAGACACCGCTGAGATTCAAACAAATGGGCATGAAGGCGAATGGCCTTAACTCGGCTACAGTGTCCGTCAAAGCAAATAATAAAAACAACAGCAGTAATAACCACACACATATGCTCGTGAGTATACACACACATATGGGATAACCTACTGGTCAGAACATTGTGCTCGCAATTTGACGACCAGAGTTTGATTCCCGTTCGAGGGGATTTTTTCCCTGGAGTTAACATCAGTGCTGACTCATCCCCAAAAGTCCTTAGGATGAGACTGTTAACCAAAACGCACACAGAACATCTTGCACACTCGTTAAATCCTGTTCCGCTTTTTGTAAGAGTAGGCCATTGTGTGCCAGTGGGAACAGATAAAATTTACAAAACTGCATACACACAGGGACTGTATGTAAAAAAAGCACATGAATGCTTTTTCCATTATCCTCGATATAAAAGAATAAATAAAAAATAAACACCTGCACTATTGGGTACAACTAAAAAATACTGTCCCTTAAGTTAGCAAATTTCTGATTATGGGCTATGGTGCTAATTGCAATCATTTATATTCATTTTGCTATGTGTAGAAAAAATGAGGTTTCTGTTTACTCTAAGGTGAGGTTTCCCTTTATTCCATAGGGCGGAGTTAGGGTGCTGCATTGAAACCTATGCAGTGTGTCTTTTTCTCTTCAGGTTGCAGATTGCATGCTGGATATGTTTGTGTCATCCATTTAGGCACCATTGTTGGTCTACTTTTCTATTTGTAAACAGTTTATTAAAATGACAATTTTTTAAATAATATGTTCACAAAAAATAGTGTATTGACACAGGATTTTTGCCTGTAGTCTCTGAAGGAGTAGATAGGAATAAGAAACAGCGCTCACTCCTGGAAAGATTGAGTCCAATAAACTGACCTCTAGGGTATTCCAGTACCCAAAAATAAAAAAGTTCTGATTTGTGAATGTGCATTTTTTTTCTTATTTGGTTACAGGTTTTAAAAACCAAAGAGCACAAACTTCACGGACGAACAATTGATCCCAAGCCAGCAAATCCCCGTCAAGGCATCAAGAAGATATTTGTTGGCAGATTGGACCCTGGTGTGCCAGAAGATGATGTCAAAAACTACTTTGGAAAGTTTGGCACAGTAAGTTCTGGATAATCTATTGAATTCTTTTGCTGATCTAATCACGATGATGTAAATGTGCTTCATTTGTTCAAAGATATTATTCTGTCAGCATTACTATTATTGCCTTGCTTTCCAGAGTTTAGCAACTGCACTTTTAAAGTTAGTACAAGGGGTTTGCTGTCAACAGAAAAAAAGATTTTGTAACTAGTGGATAGTTTCTCGCAATACTGTTAGAGTAGTGATGATGGTGATCTGCCCAAAACATTCTGGAAATTCAGGGTTAAAAGCTGTGCAGCAGGTTTTTTGGGGGGGGGGGGGGGGGGTGCCATCTCCAGATATGATACGTACAGATGTACCAGTGCTTTACCGGTATAGGTTGTCACAGTAAAAACAGGCAAGTTCAAATATAGCCTGGGTTTGATTGTGAAGGGGGGGGGGGGGGGGGGGGGGGGCATTTTGCAGTGAAGGAAGAAAAGTAATGGTGTTGGGGGGGGGGGGGGGGGGTGGGTGATGATTTAGCAGCTTGTTGCAAAGTTTTTCAGGAAACATTTTACCTTTGTGACCTTGTGTGGTGTATGTTAATTTCTGTGTGCATTATCACCCCAACCCTGATATGGTTTACCCTCCACTTCAAAATGTCCTTGAGCTGTCCCACAAATTTGATGTAACTGCATCATGTTTGATGAGATAGACATTTCCTTTCCCTGTCATCCCTTTTCCTTGCTCTTTAGCATTACTATTTTTCAATGGAATACTTTTATATGGTTTCAGATTGCCAAAGCTGATTTCCCATTTGACAAGATGAAGGACCAGAGGCGTGCATTCTGCTTTGTTGAATTTGAAAGTGACAAAGCAGTCAAGAAAGTATTGGACCAGGCCACTCATAAGCTGGGCGGGCAAGAAGTAAGTGGGAATCTCAGAATTCTGTTGCAGGTGTAACAAGCACAGGAACATTGAGGGGTTGTGGGAAGTGGAAAAATAGAACATCAAATAGATGTGGAGGGGTAGAAATGATTTTATGTAGTGGTGTTTGTTTTGTTTCTTTATTACATAAATTTATTTTTTGTTGTAAAGCATGCTGCGTGTTCTGTTAATTGAAAGTATTTGTATCCTTTGCAGGTCAGATGTTCGTATAAGTATTGTAAAAATAAGTGTTTGCATCCCATTTTCTGTCAATCAAAGGTTGTTGAAATCCTTATCCTGAGCTACGAATTTAAAGAAGACAAGGATAATGGTAACACAGCTTTGGTTTTGGTTGTCATGCTGAGTTGATGGTTGCGGTTGTCCGTGATGAATGACGGTGATTTATTCCCCTTTCCTGCAGGAGACGCAAATGGTGGGACAAAGACGCAAAAAAACGACCCATCGAGGTGAATGAACATCAAGACGCCTTGGCATGTGGCAGTCAGTGCATTAAAATCATAGCTGCTCTTACATTTGAAGCTGCATTTTTTGTAATCATATCTTTTTTCCCATCCAAAGCTCAGTAATTGTTTTTGAATTTGAATTCCTAATTTTGTGTGTTCTTTCGTAATGGAATATTTGTAATGTTTCGTTCCATATTTGTGTAATGGTAATTGATTCTGTTTTCTTGTAATTTTCTGCAGCTTAACAGGTTTGATGAATGGCTCCAATCCTTTAAGGGTTTTGTTTCCTGTGAAAACCCATTCCTGGTGAAAGACAAAGCGTTAAAATGTGCAGACACAATCGTAATGCTTTGTGATAAAAGAACAGAAAAAAAGAAAAGGAAAAGAAAGTTCCTAGCTCTACGAGGCGGACGATTTTCAGGTATACTAATACTGTGTGTTGCCTGCAGGTTGATGTGAAGAAAGCCACACCCAGTCCTGCACAGATGTCTGGTGGCCGAGGAGGCCGTGGATGGGGAGGAGGTCCCGGGTTTAGCCCTCGAGGTGGACGAGGTGGTGGGATGCGTGGCCGAGGTGTGTATTTCTATATTTTTATTGATAAGATGGCACTGTATTGGTCATTTTACGGTGCTTGCTTAAAAAAATTAAAACCCCAAAACATAGTTACTTTAAAACAAAAGGAGGAAAACGTACTATAAAACAAACCAAAAAAAATTGTTGTGTTAATAATTGGAAGGAGGTGCTGTTTTTGAGCAAAATAAGAATTTTAAAAATTCAGCTTTATTAATCCATGAAGATCTATAATAGATTCAGGGAGGGTGTAGAAGAGAAAATACTTTGAAGTGACATTCCTGTTTCTAGTTTCCTTTTTTAGGTTTGATTGTCCATTTGCCTGACATATGAATTGTACTTTGTTGATAATAATGGCTTCTTCATCAGGGTGTGAACTTCCTTAAGTTTATTACTCCATGCTGTGATTAATTAAGGTTGCATTGATATTTTTGTATACTTTATATTCGCAATTTTGTATGAATATAAAAATTCCTTTTTGATGTTGTTGAGGATAGAGATGTATAGTCAGATTTTAAAAAAACATATTTTTCTTTTGTTCTAGGAGGCTGGAACCAAGGTGGAAACTGGAACCAAGGTGGTGGCTACGGCTATGGTGGAAACTATGGCAACTATGGTGGCTATGGACAAAGTGGTTATGGCAACTATGGAGGCTATGGCAACTATGGAGGCTATGGCAATGACTACTATGGTTATGGACAAGGCGGATGGGGCGGCTATGATCAGGGATATGGTGGCTATGGTGGCTATGATGGTAAGTTTGCATTTTGCTTTTGTGTGTATCAAAAATAGAAGCCATAAACACAACCTAGAAAGGAATGACAGTTGCTTTGCATGTTTCCTGCTTTCCTTGCTATCTAAAAAACCATCCATTATTTTTTTCATTTTAGTAGTGTGTAGAAACTCTTGAGTTCTTTGTACTATGTTGTCCAGGATTAGTATGTGTAACCATTGGCACAATTTTTCTTGTCATTTGGGCTATTAAAACTGCATACCATTGGGGTTGAGCTGAATGGTCAAATACTAAGTGAACAAACTTTAAAAAAAAAAAAAAATGTGAGTAGGATCATGTTTAAGATTTGTGCAATTTTGGAAAAACTGTGGAGGATTGTGCGTCAGAATAAGTCTGGCACAGAGCAAGATGGTGCTTTTTTGGGAACTTCATTAGTGGAATTTTTGTTGTGCACCATCATTCGTCTAAAGAAAAATGTGTATGGTTTCAGTTCTGGAGCTAAGTATAAACATAGCAATGTTTACAGGAACAGGAAGGATTAGGAATATTGAGGCTTTTGCTCAATTGGTGGGGTTTGTTTCTGTAGTGTGCTGTTTGTGACTAGTTTGTCATGTCTGTGAACTATCATTAATAGTTTCAAAGAGTGAGGTGCTGTTTTTGTGTGTTGTTTAATCCATTTTATATAGATCACACTTGTTCTATGAAAGTGTCTGATCAGGAAAGTCACATACCTTGCTGCTGATACATCCTAGAACCTTTTCATTTCTGCTCCTTATCACAAAACTTAAACTCTGACCCCTTAGTCTTGCGTTTCACAATTCAAGCCTTGCTGCAATCTAGTCATCATAGAAGTTCTGTGTTCTGGTTACTTGGCTCATGCACATCTCGATTGTACTCCTGAAAGTAGTGCTTGTGTAAATTTTCTTCTTTTAACAGTAGATGAATCCTTAAAACTGCTTTATTTAGCCTTGTCAGTTAATCCCTAAAATAGCTTGCAAGCAGAGGGCTTGGTATCACTTTACCAATCTTGGGGACCACTCCAGCTCTTATCTATTTAAAAAAAATTTTTTGCTTTCATCTCTTTTCTGACCAAGCAATGACTGCTCAGTTGCAGCTTCTGAACCATGTAATTAGACTAGTTGGCATTACAGGTTATATCATTGAAATCTCCACATGCTTCTTTCCCAACAGATTTGCATGAAACTTGGAATTTTTGTAGAAATGTCTGCAAGATGAAGTGAACAGTAGTGAATCAGTATCCTGGCGTTAATCACGAGGAGTACACATCATCCCACTTTCCCTGTATTGGTGTATTACCTCAGCACTAGAATATTCATCTTATTCACTGCTTTGCTCATCCTTGAAGATTTTGTCAGGGACAGAATACAAAATTTCTCTTACCTACCGTTTCAATCAAGCAGATGCCTGTGTTCATGTTTACAGGGTATTTCTAGAGTTGCTTCTGTGGAAACACTGTTTTGTCAAAAGTCTTACCTGCTTTGTTGCCCTTGGCAACTTCCAAAGACAAAGCGGTAGTCATGACTGGCAATTTGTCTGTTGCAGTCCACAGTAAGAAAATAATTTCACCTACAAATATTTGCCATTTTGGGGCAGAAATATGTTTTTTATATATCCCCACCCCTTTCTTTTTTTTATACTTTGAAAAAGTAGGGTTTGACATGTGAACAGATTTGGGAAAGCTACTCACAGTACAGTCACCTTCATTTTGTTCACACTGTGATCAAAACTTTTGTTTTATTGTATTTAACAAAGCACCAGCATTTGTGTTTTATACTGAATGTGCTCCTTCATATGCATGCAAATACACTAATTGTACTTGTGAGAAGTACTTTTGTGCAAGGTTTATTTGTTTTTTGTTTTTCAAAGGCGGTACATCCGACTGTGTTACCAAGTTTTTGACCCTTGAAGTAAGATGAATTGCTTTCCAAATCTGAACCATGCTTTTATTGAAAATGCTGATTTTAAGGATCAGTCCAAAGACCAATAACTTTTTTGGCAAAAAGGGTTGGTTTGGGCTTTTTAAAAAAAAAATTTGAAAAAAATAAAAGTGAAACACATTGCCATCAAATGTGTCAGCGTTAGAGAAAATGCTACTTGAAACATATAGGAATAACAGTTTACAGTGTTGTGTACTCCATAGCAAATTCGCCGAAATCCCCCCCCCCTCTCTCTCCTCCCCTCTCCTCTCTCTCTCTCTCTCTCTCTCTCTCTCTTCTCTCTCTCCTCTCTCTCTTCTCTCTCTCTCTTCTCTCTCTCTTTTTACAACACACACACATTTTCATCTCTTTTTTTTCATCCCATTCCTGCACAAATACACATACACCCCTTTTTGCATGGATCCATGTGTACATGTCAACTGTACAGTCTTGTGTCTTCAGTAAAGACGAAGTTTATTCAAATGGAGTTTCTGTCTGAGTGTTCAGCGAAGGAGAAGAATTCAAATAGAGTTTTAGCAGCTGTGATATTGCCAGAGAAGTATATGGAATGCATAAAATTTTCACCAAACTGAACATGCAGGCTACAAAATAAAGTGTTATTACAGTTTACTGAACATCCACATAGTTGCTGTTGGTAAACCCATCCAGCTATCAGAAATGTTCTTACTTTGCCTCAGTTAACAGCAAAGCACAGAACTGTACCTGCCTTCTGGATTGAATAGTTATGAAGTTGTTTTTTTTTAAAAAAAGGTTTTAGGAATTACCTGACTGCTTGAATCCTGTTCAAATAGCAGTCTCTTTGTAGGATTGTTAAAACGGTTAAATAGTAAACTTGTTTTATTGATCTACTACTAGGATGTCTTTGTTGGGTTTTGGGGGGGGGTTGTATTTTTTGTTCAATATATTAGTGTTTTTGCAGCTGTGCAAAAGGTTTGTTTTGAGGAATTGGGCTTCTTTTGGTTTCTGTCAGTGACTCACAAGTCTCATATCAAAATGGTAAAACTTGAACCTTTTAAAGGAAGAAAGTTTTAAGAAAACTTGTACCTTTTAAATAGAATATTCGGGAATGTAGGGGACAGTGTCTGTAAATGCTGTAATTTGCTCAACTCTTATTCAGTAATACTTTAGACAAAAGAGGCATATCACAATGCAAGTTAGCTGGCCTTTTTTGGCGCTAGGTAGAGGGTATGAACAATAATGTTTGTTCGCTCTCGTATCCTCACCATCCTCCACTTTCCCCAGTGCTAGTGGCATCTGTCAATACATTATTCTTTACATTCTTGTCAGTAAGAGTAATGGTTTATAATGTTCTGGTATGTTAGAGAACTGATGAAGCTTTTAGATCTTGTTTTTTCTCATCTTTTGTGCCCACAAAGGCTGGCTATACTTGTCCCATGTGCATGGATACAAATTCTCACTCAGTCTCTATCTCTGTACCTGCTCATCTTTCCTTCACTTTTCCCCCTCCTGGGGTTTCCTCAGGCTAAGAACCAGTGTATCCATATCCAAAATTTGGAGGGGATAGTGCAGTTATATAAGTCGTGAACATTTTGATTATGTACAAATGTAAAAACGCACAATGCTGAAGAAAAAGATGACTTATTTGTCTATCAATATATTGCATTTATGGGAGGAAAATGACACTTTCACTTATTCTGATAACATGGACAGACTCCCACAAATGTAAAATGTCTTTGGCTGTATTTAGTGTTAAAACTTACAAAAACAGAAAATATACAGACCTCCCCAATGAAAGAGTTGAATGCTGAATGCCATTTGATGGAGTATACTTTCAGACAGAATAAGGGAAAAAGAAATGCACATGTGTCTAGTCTGTCTGCCTTGATGTGTGTTAATTCATGGCAGTTATCATTGGCCTGTTGTGTTACTGTATTCTGGGGGGGAAGTGGGGTTATAACTGTGCGCAGTGGCAAAATTAACAAGAAAAACTTATGAATGGAAATGGTTATGGTTATACATGTTACTGGAGTCAGAAAGACCAACCAGTCCAAAGAAGGACCAGCTGTTTGCTACAGCCAGTGATTTTGAAAATGTGCTGAACCAGGAAAAGCTGGTAACATAACATATTCTGTGGAGCTGAAATATACAAGCCAGAGTGTTTACTACAGCTTCCATGTGAGAATAAGTGACAGTGATTGAATTTATAGGTTTTTTTTTTTTTTTTTTTTTTTTTTATTGAAGTGAAGTGAGAAGGTATGTAGGTGTTGACTTAAACTAACAACAGTATTTGACTTCATAACAGCTGAGGAGTAGTGCATGAGGCAGCAGTTTCTGGGAATAAGTTTGTCATGGCTGACCTTCTAAATTAAAGCAGTACAGTACCTGCAAAAAATGGAATAAAAAGTTTATTGGTTTTTTTTTGTATTCTTCATTTACCTTATCTCTGAGGAGATGCCACAAGAGGCCCTTGAAAATGCTTCAAATCATTTTTGCACCCCCTCCCCCTCTGAATCCCACTTGGACTTAGGAGGTCCCTGGATTCTGGTCTTTTTTCATGTCCATTCTCCCAAGTGCTTATAGCAACAATTCCTATGCCTGTTCAGCATTTCTGTAAAATGTTTTGCATGCTTTCCAATCTTTTTTTTTTCCCCCACAGAGATACTTCTTTAGCATCCAAGTTTTGTTCTACACTCCACTGCCAGTAATGTTCATTGCTCTGTTTCATTCTGGCCTATTTCCATTCAATTTAAATATTTTAGAGTGTCTGTTAAAAGAAAGAAAAAGAAAATGTTATTTTCCTGAAGTACATGACATTGCTGTGTTTGGATTATTCTGCATGATTCACCACATCTGCTAAGTAACCTGTATGGTTGACTGGCTGACTGCTGAAGAAACTTCCATTGTGTTTGGGATATTTTTGTGTTTCTGAATTCTTCCAAAATCTTAACATTAACTCAAGGATCTTGAAGGTGAATGTGTACATAATGATAAACATAGAGATGAGAAAATATTTATCCATAACTGACCTGGCTTTGCCCAAACCTATCGGCCATTATACGTAAATGGAAAATGTTTATTATGTTTCTCTCTCTCTCTCTCTCTCTCTCTCTCTCTCTCCTCTCTCTCTCTCTCTCTTCTCTCTCTCCTCTCTCTCTCTCTCTCTCTCTCTCTCTCTCTCTCTCTCTCTCCTCTCTCCTCTCTCCTCTCTTCTCTCTCTCTCTCTCATATGTGGCAAAGGCCAAAGTACAATAAATCGGTTTCTTTCTCTCTCTCTCTCTCTCTCCTCTCTCTCTCTTCTCTCTCTCTCTCTCTCTCTCTCTCTCTCTCTCTTTGTGTCACACCGTTTGGGTTTTTTTAAAGTTACATTTTTTTTAAAAAAAGGAAGATACTCTGTGGACTAAATTCTGTTGCACTTGAATTATTCTTTTCTTGGAAAGATTCGGTAGAAACACAGATTAGTGAACAAAGTATCATTGGTGTTACTGAACACAAGAGAAAGTTTCCTCATCCAGTATCCCCATTTGTTTATTAAAAAAAAAAATCCACTGCCCCAAACACCTTTGCTCTTGCAGTCTCGTGCACCAGTATTTGTATATTGCTCTTGTTGTTGACTCGCTATGAGAAACAGGATGATAAACATCCACATATTCCATTAGCTGTGGCTTTTGCAGTACTCAAAAGCACAATTTCATTGTAGTTCCATCAATTTCGTCTTATCTAATAGCATCTGCGTTTATACTTTTAGTTCACATTTATTTAATGTGGCTAAACTGATTTTAAAAACTAAATGGAGTGGGAAAAATTTGATCTGAATTGGATAACTCTTTTCTGTGGAATACTGTGCAAGTTTTTTATCATCCTGTCTCAGCAGCCAATGCACTGGAGTAATGTAACAATGTAGTTTTCTGTAATTTTTAAGGTTATGATTACGGAGGCTGGGGCTATGGACAGGATGAAGGTGAGTTGAGTGTCACCATGCTTTAGCTAGTCATCAGCCACCTGTCCAGTTTGCATTTATGGAGTCCAGTTATTACAGTGTTCCTAGATCCTCAAACCTCATGAAAAGTTTAATCAGAAACTGGAGATGAACATAGTTTGACTGTTGTTCTTGCTGTTTCTTTGTTGCTGCCTCTTTCAAGATTTTAATTGGGTTTGTTCAGCATTTTGAATTGGCTAAATTTGTTTTCTGCATGGCATCTAAAGAAATTTTTAAAAAATAATAAAAAGAATTATGCTGAGTATTCTGCCATGTACTGTGGGTGTCTGTTTATCAACTGCTCCAGGCCTCATCAGACTCTCTTTCTATGCTTTTCATTCCTTGAAAAGGTTAAGACATCTGACTTGATCTGTGTCATAGCAGATAAATGAAAGCTATTGACATTTGTCTCCACTCCCAGTCACACAAATGAAAATAAACACAAAACTGATTTTGTTTTTTAAGATAGCAGCCTGCTATGTAGTAGATAAGTGAGCATTCCTATTCACAATTTTCTCTGCTCCCTGCCACTCTGACAGTATACAAAACTAAAATTCTGTTTGTAGCAAACGTTTTAACTCTTTCCTTTTGTCTCATGTTTGTCATGCTCAGTTGGGATCCAGATTCTGTTGGAAGCTTTTAATCAGTTAATTTGTTGTGTGCTTTGGTTGCACTTATTTTGTGCTTGATGACTCTTTTTTGGTTGGTTTTTTTTTTGGTTTTTGTTCTCCATTGTTTGGTTGCTGGCTGTAACACTTGACTTAAAAGTTGGCTTCAGCTGTATGATTCGTTGTTCTGACTAATGCAAAGTAAATATGATTATATATTTGTGCATAAAGTTAGAACAAAAATACAATTTTTCGGTCTGCTTTCCAAACACATTTTGATGACTCTTTTCATCCCTTTTTTTCTTTTTCTTTTTTTCCCCCCCTTTTTACTGCTGCTGGGCTGGGGGGGGGGGGGGGGTTGTTTTTTTAATCTAAATTTGAACTTTGGTAATGTCTGTGATTCAAAAGTATTGCTGTAATGGTTTTATTCCAGCTGTCCTATTAGTTTAACTAGATAGATGTTTCATCAGGGCAGCCTGTTTAGTTAGTTATCAGTCATAGGTTTGGGATTTATCATTGATATTGTTTATTTTTATGTGGTGGCAGTCTTGGTCAGCCTAGCAATGATTGATGTTGATTGAATGAATCTGGTTCTTAAGTAACACCTTAACAAGAAGTAGATATGACATGCCCATGACATAAATAAAAACAACTCATTAATGACTTTTACTCCTTTTTAGGCAAGAGTTGTTTTTGATATAAGAAAGTACAATTTCCTTGTCTTGCAAAGCTGACTGAAAAATATACCGAGCAATGTCCTGCACTTAATTAGAAAAAAATGACTACCAGATGCTCACCACATTTATATATTTTTTTAAAAAGTAGAACACTTTAGCTTGTGTTCATTCTAAAACAGTCATATGCAACTTTTTGGGGTGTTGCGTATTCTAACAGAAAACCTGAAGAATTTTTTTGTTGGTGGTTTTGTTTATTTAAAAAAAAAAAAAAAAAAAAAAATGGTGGCAAAAATGCCCCCTTTCCCCTCCCCCCAACCCCCCCCCCCCCCCCCCCCCAAATCAAAAACAAAAAAACCCAAATGATCACTTACCAACCCCTGAAAACTAGGTTTGCATCATTGCAAGAAAGTAGCAAATGGCAGAGATTTCATTTTTATTTTTGCTCACAACAGTTGGGAGGCAGCTTTGCCTACCGAGATCTCATACACTAGCTCCGTACCTTGTGGGCCTTGGGTGGCCTCTTGATGTTGGACTGAAGTTTTGTCATTTCATGTTTCAAGGGCTACACTTTGCATCACACAAAAGACATTATTTGTAACAGCAGATCCTTTGTGTGGCATTTTTCTTCAAATTCAAATTGCTTTAAAAAAAAAAAAAAAAAAAAAAAAAAGACTTGGGGGGGGGGGGGTCATTCATAGTATATAAATATTGTATTGCTCTATACATTCCTGGGAATCACTGTAACAGTACATAATGGATGAACAGCTTGTGTGTGTGGCTGTTTTTAAATACCTAGCCATAGATGGGTTTTTTTTTTGTTTTTTGTTTTTTTACTACCATACCTCTTGTAAGAAACAACCCCCCCCAATCATATTGACCTAATTCTTCCGTGCAATGTGTGTGGGTATTTTGGCAAGGTTAGTGACACAGTTATGTTTGAGGACAATGTGAAACGGTTTATATGAAATACATTTTCTTTTCAGGTGTATGGGTGGGATTGTTTTGTTGGGTTTGGGGGGGGGGGGGGGGGGGATCGCGCGCCCCCCCCCCCCCCCCCCTATAAAAAGTGAAAAAGACTTGTTTTGAGGTTTGGGGGGGGGGGGGGGGGGGGGGGGGGCTGTAAGGAAACTCCAGCCATACATTAACAATTTTGATTTGACTAGAAAAATGTTCATTGTTAAAATCAGTTGTGATTTGGTGCTATATAAATTCCCACTTAAATTTCTTCTCTTTATTTCCATTCATTTATGAGGCTTCATTTTATTTTGGGGTTGTTTTTTTTGGGTGTGGGGGGTGGGGCAAGAACTGGTGTTTTTTTTTTTTTTTTTTTTTTTTTTTTTTTAAGAAAAAACATAATAATAAAAAAAAAAAATTAATAAAAAAGGTTTTTCTTCCTGTTGAAAAAGTGTGTCACTGACAGTGGGCAAAAATACTGAAACTTAATGAAATTCCTCTTGGCAAATAAATGTTGGTATGTGTAAGATGAACATTTATTTAATTTATTTATTTATCTATTTATTTTACGTCGAGGAAAATGGAATAAACACTCATGCTTTTTTTTTCATCCAGTCCCTGTGTGTATGCAGTTTTATAATTCTTGCCATCTGTTCCCACCAGTACACAGTGGCCTACTCTTAAGAAAAGCGGAACAGGATTTAATGCATGCGCAAGATGTTCTGCGTGCATAGGCACACGGGGCCTCAGTTTACAGTCTCATCCGAAAGACTTTTGGGGAGAGTGGAGTCGAACGGGAATCAAACTCGGGTCTTCAAATTGTGAGTGCAATGTTCTGAACATTGCTGCAAATGGGTCAACTCAGCTAAGTAAAGAAAATATAGAATTCTGGTCTGATGTCGGCATCCATGAAGTTTTGGAAGCACTCCTGATTATTTACAAACTCCAGGGTTTGCACAGTCCTTGTTTTTTAAGTTTTGGAGAACACAAGGCCTAGTTTGTCCTTGGATTTGCACAAAGATTGTGGGTATCGGTTGATATGGGGGAAAGTGTCAGTAACTGCTTCAAAAGTCCTTGGATTTTCATTTCAGAGGTCTGTGCACAACCCTGGTCATACATAGTCAATTTTCTAGTTTGAAAATTGAATTAATAAGGCAAGAGGTTTGGTTTTAAATTGTTTTAGCTGTTGTTAACTTTACTGTTGGGATTTGTTATAGAAATTTTTTTTTTATTGTGGTTTACTGCTCTTATTTGAGCAAGTGCTTTCCAAACAGGGTTTTTGGGTGTGTGTTTTTTTCCAATGAATTATTAAATTAAGGGCTTTATGGAGGGAGGTCAGTTAATCACCAAAGGGCAATATGTCATCCTTGATTTGTCCTGTATTTGGTGTTTGCTGATTTTTTATTTTTATTTTTTGTGCTACTAAAGGTAACTATTTTCTCCCTTTTAGGTGGATACGGCAAGACCCAGAAGAGAGGAGGTCACTCTGGAGGATACCACCCTTACAACCGTTAAGCCTGAAAGGTAAAAATATGATCATAAAAATGTTTTTATGTGCTGTGCTTAAACAATTTTTTTTTAATTAAAAAATTGTGCATCAACAATTAACATGTTAATGGTGCAAGAATATTTCTGTGTGTTCTTTTGCGTGCATGGTTTTTTGTTGTTGTTTGTTTCCTTTTCGTAATTATCAAATAAGCTTGACATCAGAAAATCTGTCATACACGCACAATACCATAACATATCAAATTTATGAACTACTTTGAATTGACTGTTTCCTTTTTTGTCTGATTACAGGAACAAGGCTTGGCTTTCCAAGAGATCTGGCTGGAAGGCTTCAATCTTCAGTACCTTGCTCTGAGCTTGTCACTTGGTGGCCATATTGCATGTAGTCCAAGACATTGTCTGGCATTCCATGAAGCAAGGATGAAGTTCTGTCCCATCGTTTCATTGTGTACAGTCAGCATCATCTCAGTGTGTTAGTCTTTATTACTTTTATTAAAACTCACAGACCAAACAAATCAGTGCTCTGCGCGTGTGTGTGTTAGTGATACCAACTGTGTGCCTTCCCACTTTTCTCTACCCTCTGTAAAAAAAAAAAAATTTCATGTTCCCGTGCCACACCTACAGGTATGATGTTTATATACTTTATTCATTACTCAAATTCATTAAATGACAAGCTTTGATGGCATCATCATGATCCTGATCTCATCTCTGTTGATCATTGTGCTACAAACAAAAAATTCTGTAGTTCCTGTTGCCTTGGTCACAATAGCAATCTCAGTTTCTTAATTCGTGCTTCTGCAGTCAGAAGAAAGGACATTATGACTGTTTATGGTGGACTTCTCACTAAGTGCATGTTTGATCAGAAGAGGCACCACTGAAATTGCCTGCCCAGCAGTGTGCAGTGTCTTGGGGGGGGGGGGGTTGTGCCCAACCCTTCCCAATCTCACATCATCATCATCAAACACCAGCTTTGCAGAAAAATCTTTCTGCTCTGCTGAATTCATTGCCAAAGCCTTGCAATCTTAAAAACAGAAAATATCCCTTCCTTTGTGACACTTCAGCTCCTAAAACTATTCCATCAAAATATAAAACACCTCAACTGTAGATTCCATGCACAGTATCCTGCTCCCAAAGAAGAAAGTTTTTGCCTGGATGGTCAAAATGCTGACCACCACGTCTCAGGAGCTTTATAATCTGTAAAAAAAAAAAAAAAAAAAAAGTGGAGTCCCATAACCTAGACAATCATAGGGAAGCGAGGCATCAGAGACCTCCGCTTCTCTATGAGCTGGCATATTGAGGGCGGTGCCTATCTCCTCTCCCTCGCTGCTTTACCTTCCCTGACCCTAAAGAGGGCAGGCACCCATTTACAGCAGGGGGACTGTACTGAAGCCAAGGTGCGCAAACGGTCACCCATCCAACTGGTAACCATGCTCAACACTGACTCTGGGGAAAGCGAGTGCTCTGACCACTTAGATATCCTGCCCCCTTATAATCTGTACCAAGATTACTTCATTAGAAACAGCAAGATATCCAAGAACTCCCCACACAAACCAGTGAACATTGCAGCACATATACAAACCTGCCCCCCTCTTTTCACTGACAACAACATGCCGGTGACTTGAAGATGTACGCAGGCAGAATAAGTTTGCAAATTTCAAGCAGTGGTTAGGATTTTCTTTCCATACATATAATGATATTACATACACAGGAAGAATAGAGGGCAAATAGCACACACATACATAATACAACACAGAAATCCCACACAATGTGCATGCACTTAAACATCTCCACTCATGAAAGAGTCAACAGACAGAGAAAGCTCTGAATGCAGAAAGCTGTAAACAGTTTACTTTAGGCAAGTGAGAGGGGCATTACTTTTGGGAGTGGTGTCTGTCTACTGTCTTCGGTGGTGTCTGTCTACTGTCTTCGGTGTTTATGATGAGTGAAAAATCTTCTTTAACAACTTTGCCTGTACAACAAAATAATGACCTGGATTCCATGCATTTAAATTAAGGCACCGAGATTAATCTTAATTGATGAACTGAAAATTTCTTTTTAAAATTTAACTTCTGTCCCATACAATGTAAAACATTAAATAAACTTGGATAAAAAGAGTTGCCAACAGGAATAAAAATGATTGACATACACAAAATGAAGATTAACTTTTATAGATTATCAATAACCAGGATGACCTTTCCCATATTCAATAAGAGCAAATCAGAGGTGAATGTCCAGACCAAGATGCAGATGTGGATCTCTTCTCTCCTACTCACTTCTATTCTATTATAATATAGTGTTTCCCTTTGTGTGGTTTGCATTATAGTAGTCACATTGTTCAACACTGAAAGGCAGTTTCACCTTGCTGTAGTTTCTGCCAACTGCTTTCCATAATCTCTCTCTCTCTCTCTCTCTCTCTCTCTCTCTCTCTCTCCCTCCCTCTCCCTCTCTTGTATGGGGGATGGGATAGCCTGGTGGTAAGGAGCATTGTGCTTGTGATCTGCTGACCCTGGTTCGAATCCTGCTCAAGGGAATTTTCTGCCATGGAGTTAACATCAGTGCCCACTCCACTCCCCAAAAATCTAGATGAAACTTAAAACCAAGGTCCCTTGTGTGAACACTCGCAGAACATCTTGTGTGCATATCAAAACCTGCTCAGCTTTTCAGTAGAGTAGGCCATTGTGTGCTAGTGGAAATGGATGACAAAATTTACAAAACCACATACACCCAGGGATTGGATTAAAAAAAAATTTAAAAGCACAAGTAAGCATTACTCCGTTGCTCACAAAATAGACAAATCTCTTATTTATAGCGATACAAAATTTTAACGGAGAGCTGATGACTTGATTCTGCCAATATAATTTGGTTATAAAGGCACCCAGTACAGATCATGTAGTCAATATTTACAGCCTACAACCAGCAAGTTTGTAGGTATCTGGGTTTTTTGTTTTTTTTTACACAAGGCTTTGTATGCCCTCTTAGACCGAAAGAGGCTGGATATCTCTCTCAGAAGATAAACTTTAATTTTACCTATTTTGTATTATTAACCTTCTGAAATAAAATTTCAGAGTTCATGAAAATAAGTTAGTTTTTTCAAAATTGATTGTCGATTGACAAGTGTTATATGCCTCAGACAAGATTTTGAACACCTCTACTCTAGAGAGAAATTTCTATTTGTCTGCTTAGTACAATGTAGCCTTTTCACTTTATTTTTTATTTTTAAGTGGGATAAACCATGCCAATTCTGTTAAAAATTAAAACAGTTACATGAAGAAACCAATACACATGCACAGAAAAAAACTGAGACAAATTTCGCTTACATTTCCTTTAACCAGGAACGTTGAAAATATTAAATGGATTACCAAAGGAACCCATGATTAAAAATCGGGACGTAGCTGGGAGGAAGCCTACCCCAGCACTGTTTTGACAAAAATTGGCAGGTTCAGTTCCTAACTTGACTCTGAAGGGTTGTTTTGTTGTTGTTTTTTAGGGGGGGGGGGAGAATAACATGGGCAAACCTCTCACCTTTGGTAAACCTAGGAGCTCTAGCCCAAGACAAAACGAAAAAATCAATTTTTTGTGTGTTTTGTTAGCCAGAGCTCCTGTGTCCATGATAGCCACCTGCCTGTCACGCACCTCAAGTACAGTACTGTATTACTGTATTAAAACCGCTTTCCCCTCTTACAAACCATTTTACACAAGAAAGGCACACTGTTCTTTAGATGAATAGATTATTCAACATCCACAATTAATAGTAGTAGTTTGTTTTTTCAAGTTATGGGTTGCTATGTACCCATAACAGAACGAAAACTTATTGCTTCCCACTATCGTGGGTTACTGTGCGCTTCCGACATACGGCAAGTTGTTTGGTTCCATGGGTGGCTGTACATCTACGACATACAGTACCTTGTGCCTTCCCCAAAACCATGGGTAGCTGTACACTACGATAAATATACTATGATGATTTGTTCTTTTACATGTCTGGACACCTGTGTCGCAAGCCCTTTGTGCCTCCCCTAAAACCGTAGATTACCAGAGGCCTATAACGCATGGAGCAGGACGACAAAATTTGAGGTGATGTTCAGGAAAGGTTTTAAATGTTTACTTGCCCCCCCCCCCCCCCTTTAAAAAAAAAATCCAAACAGCTCGGGTTTCAAAACCCTGCGCTAGATTAACACCAGCAATGGAGCTGGTCCATGTTCTGGTATCAGTAACTTTAATCACAGTGAGATAGACAGGTTTACTGCTTCATAAAATAACTTTTTTTTTAATGCACACAATTACGAACACCCCCACACACCTTTCGATTTTTCATTGAGGGTCGAATGAAATAAAAAGCAGGCCTCTGTTAATACCAGTTTATCTGTTACTAAGTGTTAGGCTACCTTTAAAATCAAAGATTGTCGAACAACTTCCATTGCGAGGACACCGATGGTGCTTGAAAAAGTATATTTAAAAAAACAACAACAAAACAGAGCGAGCAACCCAGCACCACAACTCTTAAGAAAAAACAAAAGAATGTATAAACCAAGAAGTGAACAGGGTCGGAGATGCCAGAAATGAAGAAAGAACAAACTTACTGTGCATATTATATTGCTATGAAAGAAAGCAAATTTAAAATAATTTGTTTTTTCTCTTGTTTTTGTGATGGTATCTTTATAGGGCCTGTGTTCTTTTTCCTTTCTCAGCTCACAAGTGATGGTTCGGGCATAACTGAAACTAATGACAAATCTAACTGCCCATTTTGCCCAACATAAACAAGCCCTGTTTATCTAGATCTAGACCTAATCAATCAGCAGTAGTGATGTTCACATCTGTGTGAAATCACGACTGTGGAGCCCTTCAATATCGTCAAATCCGAAACGTTCCTGTTACTAGTGTTAGGCTAACGACCTTAGAATTCTGCCTCAAAATTATAAGTGCCAGATTTATAAATAAAGGTCCATTCTCGTCAAATAAAAAATGGCAAGTTTATCTCTGCTATTTCTGGTGGTGTATTTCGTGTTTCACAATTAGGCCTATTTATCATGCCTGTGCTTTGAAAGCGGAAACATGAGCTTTCATTTCAGGAAAGACAACCACAGGCAACGAAACCGGATGTGCTTATGCCCATGCGCAGTATCCAAGCAACATTTCAACATCGTACTGCCGCTGAAGGTGGAAGTTGGAGAAGCGGTGGCAAGATATTGCTTGTCAGCTTCTGTTTTGACGGATACCTGTCCTACCTCAGCATAGGTGAGTATAACGTATTTTCGTGTGAGTTAATCATATACACTCTCAATTCAAAATGCATATGTGGAGGCCTGTTGCATGGAAGCCTAGTTATATGCACTTGTTTGACGATCTATCATGATACCACACAATGTTGACCAGCTATGATTGTGTTTGCTTATAAGTTGCTCAAAAAGTATATCATTAAATAGAACGACTGATATTACTTGGGGCAGAAGGGCACGTAGTTGATCTCGTATCACTTTTCTGTTTTAAAAAATCTAATCAATTAACAGAGTATTATGACTTCTTTTTCTTCTTCTTCTTCTTCTTCTTCTTCTCTTCTTCTTCTAGCACCACATCCACCACCTCCTTTCTCTTATTAGCTCAGTTCATGTTTATTTTTCCCCCCCTTTTTTTCCTTCTTGAACAATGACTCTATTGTACCAGTTGCCCTGTTGAGAGTTCTGTCTCTGAGTCCAGATATTATTCTGATACCTACTTTTAAAACAATGACATGTATTGATGAGTACAAATTGCAAGTACACATGCACATATGCATTTACATAGATCACCCACACCTGTATCAAACACACATGCATACACATACAGAAAGACATGGCCACAAACACATGCACACACACATGTATGAACACATGTACCATGCACACATGCATACATGTAACCCCCCCCCCCCCCCCCCTCTCTCTCTCTCTCTCTCTCTCTCTCACACACACACACACACACACACACACACACACACACACACACACACACACACACACACACACACAGATGGGATAGCCTGGTGGTTGGATGCACAGTGTATTTGTGATCTGCTGACCTTTCTGTTCAAGAAGATGTATTCCCTGGAGTTAACATCAGCACTGACTCCACTCACAGGCCATTGTGTGCCAGTAGGAGCAGATGACAAAATTATATATAAAAAAAACACCAGCATGCACACAGGTGTTTGTGTTTAGACACCATCCCTGAGAGAAAATCGGGGAGCTGGAGTCCCCAGGGTGGCTCAGGGCTGTATATATATATATATATATATATATATATATATATATATATATATATATATATATATATATATATATATATATATATATATATATAAAAATGATGGGTAGGCACTGCACTTGTGGTGATACGCTCTCCCCAGGGAGAGCAGCCCGAATTTTATGCAAAGAAATCTGCTGTGACATAAAGCGGTATAAAATAAAATAAATAAAAACTCCCTGTAAAAATATTTTGAAGAAGACTATAAACCGAGGTCCCATGTGTAAATGCATGCTGGACATCTTGCACACACGTTAACAACCTGTTCCCAAAACTGAAAGTCTGATCTCAAAGAGGAGAAAAAAAACCGACCCCCCCCCCCCCCCCCAAGCCTGTTCCTATTTTTGGAAGAGTAGGCCACTGAGTGCTGGTGAGACTGGATGACAACATTTACAAAACTGCAGACACATAGGGACTGAATGTAAAAAAAAGCACATATGTGCTTATTCCATTATGCTGGAAATAAAAGTTTTTTAAAAAAAGAATAAAACACACACACACACACCACACACACACACAACACACACACACACACACACACACACACACTTCACACACACAGACAACACACAACAAAACCACAACAACACATACCATACCTCACTCACTCACACATCTTTTTTCAGTTCTAATACCCCTATTCTAGGAGCTTTAGGAATAAAGAGTAATGTGAGAAAGACCATCATGATTTCTGGAAACATTGCTTTTCCGATTAATGTCCATACCCCTTCGCACTTTGCTGTTTTCTTTGGGTTGCTAACTACACTTACTGTTGAAGAATAAGTAGCAGGATGTGAAAAAAAATATATGTAATCGGTTTAGCTTGCTATGCATAAGGTTATTATTCTGAATGTGGGTGAAATTTGGCCTGAGCAATTAAACTGTAGTAGGTAATGCCATATTGTGCAACGTTGTTTTGCTGTTGTTAGCCTTTAACATATAGCATTTGTAAGTAAGAGGTGCACTGTATGCACAAGATAATGACATACCTTTTATTTTTCAGAGTGACAAGTGGGACAAACAAGCCAAGATGGCAGCTGCTGTGGCTATGTCACCAGCCATGTGTGACGAAATTCGGACACTGGCACAAACCAAACGAATCCGAGTGACAGAGTTCTTTCAGGATTATGATAAACTTCGTTCTGGGTTTGTCACTGGTAAGGGTTTTGTTGTTGGTGTTGTTGTTGTTGCTGGTTGGGTTTTTGGGGGGATGGTTTTGGGGAATTTTTTTTTTTAGCCTTTTCCCCCTTTCTTAACTTTTCTCCTTTTCACTGATGATGTATGGTGTAGATGGAGTGGAGCTAAAGTATTTGTTTTGAAAGTAAGACTACGCCATCTTTGAGGGGCAGGGGGTAGGGGGTGGAGGGAGATAACCTAGTGACTAGAGTGCTGAGCTCATGATCTGATGGTTCAGAATTAAGCCTCCAATGAGACACCTTTTGAGGAGATTTTCCCCTGATAAA
Organism: Stramonita haemastoma; assembly: GCA_030674155.1. Classification (NCBI taxonomy): domain Eukaryota; kingdom Metazoa; phylum Mollusca; class Gastropoda; order Neogastropoda; family Muricidae; genus Stramonita; species Stramonita haemastoma. The sequence goes on from CM060316.1 coordinate 38,622,606, forward strand.
GATATCAGTTTTGGCTTCACTCCCCCAAAAGCCCTTCGGATGACACTATAAACCAAATACACACAGAACATCTTGCACATATGTAAAAAAAACCCTGCTCCACCTTGCAGAAGAGTCAGCCATAGTGTGTCAATAAGAACAGATGACAACTTTTTAAAAAATCACATGTACACTGGTGTTATGTTTAGGCATCATCCCAAGTTGGAATGCAGCTACCTTAATGGTGTGTGTGTAAGTGTGTGGGCAGGGGGAGATTGCTTGCATTTGCAAAAAATCTTACCATTTGTGAACCTTGGAGGTCTAGCCTAGAAAGGTTTAGGTCAATGAAGTACTCAAACAACACCCATTTGTTAAATGGGCCCAACATGAAGAGGATGAATTTCAGGAACAAACTGCAAAACCAGTCCATCTTATATCTGATGTTGATTAACTTTCTGTCAATTTAAGATAGCTATTTCATGATCTTGACTGAATACACTTATTGATGTAGCTTACTTTGTAATTCTATTCCCATGAGAGAGAACCATTTCATTCCAGTCAAGAAAACAATGATTGATTGCTATTTATGTTTATGGCTTCACTAGCTTTGCTATTTGACTTTAACTTTAAACGAAGCCGTGTGCGAACGCACCAGACATCTTGCCATCACGTAAATCGTTCGCTTTTGTAGAGTGGCCATCGTGTGCCGTGTGAACAGATGACAATATTTACAAACTGCATACACGTGGACCGGATGAAAAACACATGATTGCTATTCCATATCCTCGATATAAAAGACAAATAAATAATAAATAAATAAATAAATTTGACCTCACCAGAGAGTTTGGGCTGTATCTTTTATCAGGCAAACGGTTTGTCGATTTCCTGTATCTGGTTTTAAAATGTCAGTTCTTCTTCCTTGCAGGCTCAGTTCTTCCGCTGCCTTGGCAGACACTGAACTTGAAGCTAGCCCAAGGCAGAGCAGGTATGATAACCGTTATGACATCACGAGATGGCAACATCATACGCATGTTTGGAGACATCACCTGAACTTCAACCATCAACTAAGGAAGACTGCATCACAGAGGTGGAACCGGCTGAGTTGTGAGTGATTTTTTTTTTTAAGGTTTTATGTTGCATAACATAGTTTTAGCTCATTTGACTTATTTGGATCGTAGTGGATTCATCTAGCTGTGTTTTGTTCTGTATAGTTCACAGAATGTGTCATGGATTGTACAGCAGATCGCATTTCAAGGTTAGTAGGAAACAGACGAAGCAAGGAGGCAGAGATACATAGATAAAATTACCTTGAACTTTGAAGACTTGAGTTGTTGTTTTTTAAAGATGTAAAAGAAAAAAGAGAAATAAAGGAAGAAGAAAAGAATAGAAAATGGACAAAAGAAAGATGGCATTCTCAAATAACATACATGTATATGTGTGTGTTTGTCAGCCTATTAGATGTATATTTCTGATATAACTTCAGTCTCCTCAGTCACCTTCTCAAAACAATTTTTTATTAAACACGTTCAGTATAAGGTTTTACTGAATGGTTTGGGAGTTTTTTTGGTGGTGGTAGGTCTTTTGGTGGGGTTTATTTGGTTGCTATTATAAATTATTGACATATCCATATCACCTTGTTAGTAGCAGTGATTATTGATTAGCTTGTTTTATATGGAAAGAGTGGTTTATGCTCCAAAGGTTTAATATTTTATACAGTATATTAAGCTGTAAAAGATTATCAAAAAGGATATATAACATTATGTAAGCATAATCCTACTTTACATTTTATTATCACAAAGGAGAAATCATAGTGTTATACAATAAAGGATACCCAAACGATTCTAGTGGTACCTATATCATTATCTGTCCTACAGCCTCGGCACAGTACGAACAGTCCGACCCTTGACACGCAGTTCGGAAGAGAGCTTGGTCAACCTGCTGAAGCGCATGCAGCACTTCTACGCCGTGCATGGCATCAACCTGCGCACCACCTATGAGGACTTTGACAAGCACCACATGGGCATAGTCACCGAGAGCCAGGTATGCATGTAGCTAAGTGTGTGGCACTGATTAATCAGAAATATGTTCTGTGGGAAGTAGACATGTGTCCTCCTAGGACATAACTTAGCTGGGATTGAAAGTAAATCATTGATGAAGAAACAAGTCTTAACTTTTTATATTAAAAAAAATCTTTAACTTAAAAAAACAACTGTTGTTGAAAACTTTATACTTAGGGGGGTGGGGGGTGGGGGGAGGATAACTTTGCTTTGTTGGTGAATATTCCAGTATTTCTTATGAATATGTTCAAGAGGTTCTTATTTGTATATCTGCAGATTTTATTTGTTTATTTGTTGTGAAAAAGTGAGACAACAAGTAAAAGCTGAACAATTCAGAATGGTTCGTTGTTTATTGTAATTTGTAAGTTTTTAAAAAAGCGTAAAGCTATCCAATTAGAACACATTAATGGGCATCAATCAATCTTCTTGCTATAACTGGCAACATTTATAGATGAAAAAAATAAAGCTCCTTGTATAAAGTGCGATCAGGATATATGGTATTAATGTGTCATAATGAAGATGTCAGATTGGTTGGCTATTACTTTTTCTGATCTTTTTCCATATTAAGACTGTGAGTGTTAAGACTGTTAAGAGATAGTGCTTGTTTTTTTCATCGGTTCTGTGTGTTGTTGGGCTTCATGCTGTCTCTTTGAGCTACACACATGCTAAAGGGCTCAGAAAAGAAAGAAGGCATGAAGTTTTAAACCAACAGAATACGTCTCTGACTATTCTGTTTATCATTCATCTTGTAACATGTCCTTACCGTGTTCTTTACTTAAATATAAAATGAGATGTTTATCCTTGAAGCTGACCCCAATAATTGACTGATGTACTTCAAAATGTTCTTCCCCTTCCAGTTTTACCGTAACTTCCCCGGCCCATCTGACGTGTCTGAGGAAGAGATGAAGCTGGTGGTGGAGAAGTACCGGGACCCTGCCCGCCCTGGACTGATGAACTACCTCAACCTGCACCATGACATTTTGGCCGTCCACGACTTCATGACCAAGGAAGCAGAGGTGCCCACCATTCAACAGACCAACATTGATGCTGTGTCTCTCAAGGTGGGTCCCTTGTGAAGAACGGAACTGAACAAGCAGCCTGGTAATAAAGTCACCAAACAGGATGACATGAAAAAGAAGAAAAAAATTTTTAAAATGTTTTTTTAAGAAAAAATAAAAAAAATAAAAAAAGGATAACATAAAGAAGCTCCCTACAGAAAATCTTATGGTTTTAGTTAGTGCATTGGTTAGAGGGTCAGCAGCTTGGCTTATAGATTGCGGTGCATGAACTATCGTGTGTGATGTTGTGGTTCTGGTATTTATCTTATGTTCCTCATAGTCCAACATACTTCCAGCGCACTCCAAATTCCCGTTTCATCCTCTGCAAGCCATGAAGCTTTTGTCCTGTCAAGTCAAGTCAAATCAAAAACACTTTAATCATCTGATGAAGGCATTACAATACTGGCAGGCATATTAATACGAATGATAATATTCAAAGACACAAGATAGAACTACATTTCATATTGGTTCAAACATTCCAAGATAGCTTCAAAGAAAAATATCTCAAACATGCACACACACTCTTGCATGTGCACACACACACACACACACACACACACACACACACACACACACACACACACACACACACACACACACACACACACACACACACACACACACACACGCACACACGCACACACACACACACACACACCACACACACACACACACACACACACACACACACACACCACATGCACACACACACACACACACACACACACAACACACACACACACACACACCACAACACACACACACACACACACACACCACACACACACACACACACACACACACACACACACACACCAGTGAATAAAATGTTAGAAGACCATTGGCTAGAAAAAAATATATAAACTTTTTATATATACAAACAATTGAACAAATCAATAAAGCTTAAAATAAAGCATAGGTCTACTTATTTCATGAGCATAATTATGTTCATGCGTGCACATAAGCATGAGCTGTGTGATAAAGCCATTTCTACCACCCAAAAATTTCCTACACTAACCAATGCTCTTGTGGCACAGGCCCACAACCCCCCTCCTATATCCTGCAGTCATGCCTTACTTACAAACCAACACAACTCCAGGAAAAAGTGTGGGGACTGGCAGGGTCACTGCAACAGACTGCAGACTTTGCCATCTTGCCCAGACTAAAAATTTAGCATGGCCAGGGAACTCAGAAGAAAAAGAGGATGATGAAGAAGTTATACATTTCATTCATGCATGCATTTCGTACAAGCATTTCATTCTTTTGACTGATTTGTTCATTTGCAGATGTCAGCTGACCCATCACTCAACCAGATTTTTGACAAACTGCGTGTGGCCGTCTTCAAAAACGGCATCCGGTCCCTGGAGTTCTTCAAGGATCATGACAAGCTCCGCAGCGGCATCATCACCGAGAACCAGTTCATCTGTGGGCTGGTGCTGGCTGCCGGGAAGGAGGCACAGCTCAGCCGAGCGGAAATCCAGAAAATTGTGGAATTCTACCGTGTCTCTGATGGCCGAGTGCGCTACAGGGAATTCTGTGATATGCTGGAAAACAGTAAGTCACTTTTGTACACTATGTGTTTGCTTCCTTCATTTGTGGTAACCATGTGTTAACTGTAACAAAAGTCTGTTTTTATCTTTTTTATAGTACCATTACTCTGGAGAAGATTTCACATTTTATCTATTTTTAACAGTGTTTGTTCCAGAAATTAATTAAATTTTTTACTTGGTTAGGAAAAGCCTGTAAATTTTGGAGATTACTCAATTGTGTATGAAGTCAGATAAGAATTTGTAAATTCAAAAGTCATTTTCATAATTTTTATTCTGCTTTTAGTACATGAAATACAATTTTCTAAAAAGAGTTTATATAACAGAGGAGAATCTCATCAAGTTTATTAATTTATCAATTCTGTAACAAGACAGTAAAGATAAGAAGAAAAAAACCAGAGAGTAAAGATGATCAGCTCAGTAGGTGATGTAGTACTTTGATAAAGGTTCTTAGACCTTGACAGTCAAGAGCATGTAAGGAATAAATGCATACAGCCACCTCCTCAGGAAGCTTCAAGACTTCACAAATCTTATGTTAAAAAGCAACAACAACTACAAAAAAACCCTTGAGGGTGAATGAAATTTCACAAAAATAACAGGTATAGGTGTGAAAGTATTCATTACGTAGCCTGCTTGTTCCACTAGGCAACCAAGCCACAATACCATCAAACAATGCAGGCAGTGCCTGTGGATGTGCTTCAAAACAGCACACACTGCAACTGTTTCTGCAGGAGGAAGCAGTTGTTGTTACTCCATTGTACTGATATCTATTTTTTAAAGAACAGTTTCTGATTATAATTTGATGCATTTTGATCGTGTCAACTCTGTTTTTAGGGTTGTGAAGAGGATCTTTCTTTAAATATCCATTGCATTTTTGTTTTACAGCCTTCACTATCCCTGACCTGGAGAAGAAACCAACAGAAGAGGTGGCCAGACCTCTGAAAGGAACCTTGTTCAGGGTAGGTTGCACAGGGACCTCTGTGGTGCATCCATTTCTGTCAAATGTTGCTGTGTGGAAGTTATGTTTGGTACAGGAAGAGAAATGGTGTGCTATCGGTAGGCTGCACACCCTTTGCAAACATGGCGGGCAGAAGCCTTGTAGATATTCTATAGAATAAACATTTAATGTTTTGTGATAACTTTCAAAAGATTGCCAGGATACTAGTAATCATGGCTATTGATTTTGATTGTTAAGGTTTGGGGAAATCTTTAATGAGGACTTCTTATTTGTCAATTGTTGAAAAAAAATTAAGGAGTGGAGGCTGTGGAACCTCATATTGAGGTTTAGTTGTAGGCAATATCTTTTTTCTTTTTGTTCTTCTTTTTATACATATTCTTCTTCTTCTCTCTTTATTCAAATGGATACTTTACACACTTAAAAAAAAAAAAACAACCCACCCCTCCCTACTTAAAAAAAGAAGAAACGAAAATGACATTTTTTAACTCTGTTTTTGTCTCTGTCTGTCTGTCTGTCTGTCTGTCTGTCTGTCTGTCTGTCTGTCTGTCTGTCTGTCTGTCTGTCTGTCTGTCTGTCTTCTGTCTGTCTGTCTGTCTGTCTGTCTGTCTGTCTGTCTGTCTATGCCTGTCTACCTGCCTGCCTGCCTGCCTGCTTGCATGTCTGTCTGTCTGTCTGGCTCTGTCTTCCTATGTTCACACATACAGACACATACTCTTACACATGTGTTAGCACATATATGGACATTTTTTTCAGATTTATTCAAATTCAAATTGAAAACATTGCTTTAGTATCTCAAAGATAGAGAAATTCATGTTCACCATCCCATTTACACCCCACTTACAGAGAAATATAAACTGTTTTGATTAAACTAATGACTTGCTTGTTTTATGATACAGGGCCTGAAACCACTGGAGTCTGAGGTAGCAGAGGGCCGCCTGCAAGAAGTTCTGAACGAACTGAGAGAGAAGTGCCGTCGTCGTAGACTTCTTATGTACCCCTACTTCAAGGACTATGACAGGGTAAGAGCAGCAACAGATTGTTTAGCTTTTTGTTCTGTCTGTATGTCTTTCATCTTTTTTTTGAGTCTGTCTGTCTTTCTGTTTAAAAGTATGGCGCTTATCAGCAATGGTTAAGTTTTTAATCAATCCTTATTTCACCCCATTCCTGTGTGGGTTAAGGAAAATATATTGGCATGCTAATAATGTAGGGGACAGTAGGACTGTGAGCTATATGAGCAACATGACTTGAAAAGCTTATTTCAGACACCACATGATACACACACATACACACATGTGCATGCATGCACATGCATGCACACATACACACACACACACACACGCACTCACACATGCACACACACACATATACACACACATACACACACACACTCACACACACACACACACACACACACACACACACACACACACACACACACACACACACACACACACACACACGCATGTGTGCACATCTCACATACAAGAAAAGAAGAACCCATTGCATTGTGATAGGAACAGGTGACAATATATATATATATATAAACATGCACAGTAGTACCATACTTAAAAGATCGCCCCAGAAGATAGAATGTGGTGACCTTAAGGGTGGGTGAGTGGTCCCATACTCAGAAACTTCATGATCGATGAACTGGAATACTTCAACATGGAATAAAAAAAAAAAGGAACTCTATAATCATATGGGATAAAACAAGACACATATCATAAATCTTTCACTCAGCAGCATGCTAAGTGGAGCAAGATGAAGAGTCTTGTGTTTATTTATATTTATATTTTATTTGTTTATTTTATTATTTTATATCGAGGATAATGGGATAAGCACTCTTGTGCTTCTTTACATCCAGTCCCCATGCGTATGCAGTTTTGACAATTTCATCATCTGCATTTTCTGGGGATGAACGTATCCAATGAGGACGCGCAGCTGTTGAAACAGGACACACACTAAATCAATTCTTTTTTTTATATTCTTACTGAACAGAGCAAGGCGTACAGTCGCGTGGTGACGCCTCTGCAGTTTGGCCGCATCCTGCACTTTCTGGGCATGAACGTGTCCAACGAGGACATGAAGCTGCTGCTGGCCAAGTTTGAGGACCCAGCCACCGGGGACGTCAACTACCCCGCCTTTGTCCAGGCTGTTGATCAAGGTGCGTAGTGCTGGAGACGACTGTCAGGCCAAAGTGGGACGCACCGGGCCTGACTCGTCAGGTGCTTAACGGCAGTGTGACACATTTTCACTCATAGGACAGACCACCATAGTTGCTGTCTGAGCGTTTGAAGAAGAAGAAGTGGACTGTTTACAACCTATGCTATCTTTGTTACATCCTGTATACCGTGTCTTTGTCCAGACTTTTGATGAAGATGTAATTTATATGATGTGAGAAAGAACTGGGTTTGGGTTGGGTTTTTTTGGGGTTTTTTTAGTGATGTAGTCTTTCTCTTGTGCCTGAAATTGGAATCATGCCATGACTTTTTAAAATGGTTGCACACACAGAATCACACCGATGGTGAACCCCAGAGCTCCAGCTAAGGAAAAAAAACCCCAAAACAAACCCCCCCATGCCTTTTCATTTTCTAGACAGGTGCCTTACTGCTAAGACTGATCCATTCAATTCTTTTCCTATGTGGCAAGGTACCTGAAAAGAGTCATACATGCAAACTTCTCATCCAGTGTCCACTTTCAGTCTCATAGTGATTCCTCCTAGGTGGGATGAGTAGAGTCAGAGTACATACTCCAGGTGACCCCCAAGGTTTAAGCTGTTGGAGGGGGAGAGATGGAGAAAGAGCACCAACAACAAGGACAACAACATCACTTTTCCTCACAAATGTTCCCCAATGTGAACTGTTGTTGCAGAGTTTGTTGGTCATACGATGGACGACATCAGCATTGCTGACGACACACGCACCAATGAAGTGGTGGAGAACAAGCTGCCTGAAGTGGAGGTCAGCTTTGATGACCTGATGGCCAGAATCCGCCATATTGTTCTCACCTCAAGACTCCGGGTCAGTCCAAAAGTTTGTGTGGTTGGGTTTTGGGGGCTTTGGGGTGTGTTTTGTTAGATTGTTGTGTCTAAAAACAAGGAATCATAAATAGTCACCTTCTAATTGTGTGTGTGTGTGTGTGTGTGTGTGTGTGTGTGTGTGTGTGCGTTGTGTGCGTGCATGTGTGCGTGCGTGTGTGTGTGTGCGTGCATGCGTGCATGTGTGCGTGCATGCGTGAGAGTGTGTGCGTGTGTGCGTGCGTGCATGCGTGCATGCATGCGTGTGGGTGTGTGTGTGTGTGTGTTGTGTGTGAGTGAGTGCATGCATGTGAGTGTGTGTGTGTGTGTTTGTGTGTGTGTGCAAAAAATTAAATTAATGACCAAAACCCCGCTCTTGAGCACAGCTTGTTTTTGTTTCTAGGTACTGGAGTACTTCATGGACTTTGACCCCTTGCGCAGCGGATCGATCAGCAAGACTCGCTTCCGTCGCTGCCTGGCCACCTTGGGTCTGAGCAAGATCGGTCAGCATGACCTGAATGACAAGCAGTTCAACCTGCTGTGCACAGTGTATCAGGACCCCAAGAAAGAGGACCAGGTTCTGTACACCAACTTTGTCAACGATGTGGAGAGTGGTATGTATTCTGTCAACGATAGGTTTGCTCATGTCAAGTCATG
>CM060316.1:38636877-38689377 GCA_030674155.1 Stramonita haemastoma
AACTTTGTTAGTCTGTTTTTAAATGGTCTCAAGTGTTAAATGTAAGGGAGGGAATCATTAACGTCAAATGGGCTTGATCATGATTATTTGCATTTGTTATGCTTAATTTATGTATGCAACTTCAAGCACAGTCATAAAGCTTTCATATGCTTAAAAAAGGTGCACATATGTATTTAAGTATGTGCTAATGTGTACATGCACAGGTATATGCATGAGTGTACTTTCACACATACACCCACACACAGACACACACCCACACACAGACACAGACACACACCCACACACACACGCACACACACACAACACACACACACACACACACACGCACACACACACACACCACACAACATCATTTTCAATGAAGAGATATGTAAAACCAACAACAACACCACCACCACCACCACTTCCACAGCAGACGATAGATACCCTTACAACTCACACCACATCATCCCTGTCCTGGTGCGGATTCAGGTACCAGAGCCCCGTGGAGCCAGAGTACATCGACTACAAGCGGTTCTGTGATGAGGTGGAGTCCATCTTCACCACCAAACACCTGGAGAAGATGCCTCTGGAGGATGTGGACACCTTCAAGCCCCCTGTGGAGTGGGAGCTCAACGCCCTGAGCACTGAGAACGCAGAGAAGTTCATGAGATGCATGACCAAGATCAAGGAAAAGGTCAGATCATCCTTTTTTTGTTTTTTGTTTTTTGAAACAATTTTTTGGTCTCCCCTTTTCTTTTCAGTCACACAGTTTGCCCAGGGAGTCTTGTTGGTTATTCTTACAGGAGATCAAATCCATACTAGAGTGTTTTAGTCCTGTTTAGTTTAAGAAATGAAACCAGATAAAAGACCATCTTAACTGGTAAAATGTAGTTTGTTTGCATGTGGGTGAGTGAGCATTTGGGTGTGCATAAATGGGTGTGCATAAATGTGTGTGAGTATGTGTGTGTGTGAGCATGCGTGCGTGCATGCGTGTGTGTGTCCATGTGTGCCTGCATGCATGTGTGTGTGGTTTCTGTATAGACTTCATTGAAATTTGGAGGCTGTAAGACTAGCCACAAGATTCTGCTAAAAATGATTTAATGATAGTATTTGCCAGAGTTAGGTGCCCTTCAACTTGAATTTTTTTCCCTCCCCCCCCATTTCTTGCTAGATCTATGAAGTTCACCAATGGTGAGATTTTGGGTATGTGACCATTTTTACCTGTCATCAAGGTAGCCACATTCCAACTTTTGGGAAGATGTCTAAACACCACACCTGTGTGCATGTGTGCATGTGTGAGTGTGTGTGTTTTAAAAGAATAGCCTACTTTTCAGCGGAATGGGTTTTTGATGTGTGCACAAGACTGTTCTGTCTCTTGTTTCTAGCCTCATCAGAAGAAATTTTGGGGGAGTAGAGTCAGAACTGATGTTAACTCCAGGGTAAAATTCTCCACAGTGGGTGTCTTCATGGTGGCTCAATCCCAAGCTGTCAGATCATGAGCACAACACTGTAACCACCAGGCTGTCCTTCCTTCCCCTCCGCTTAGGTTTTGTTTAGATGTAGTTTATTGTATTTTGAGCTTGCGAGCAGACGTTCAAATAAATTATACTGTGTGTTTGTTTTCATGACACTGTGTGCATGATAATAGGATTTTCTTTATTCAGCTTTGTTTTATTCCGGTTTTCATTTTTGTAAACATCCTGGTACCTTTGTTCATGCATGATTGGGATCACAGCAATGTCCTTCCTTTATTTCTGGATATACTGCAATGTCAAGTACTACAGAGTACTTAACAATGATTATGATCAAAAGTATGATAATGCTGATGTATTCATATGTTCAAGTGTGCATTTATCTTCCTTAATCTTGTTTGGCCTTTGTGAATGGCTGGACTGATGGTAGTAAGGATTTACCTTTTTTAAAAAAAAAATCTTGTTAGCTTGGTCTAGTGTACACTGTGATCAGCAAAACTAATGAAGTAAACAAAGTAATCTTTAATGAAAAATAAAAAAGCTTTGACACCTTTTATCATTCTGTTTAGGTTCGCAAGCACCGCATGCAGCTGTTCCCACTGTTTGAAGACTACGACAGAGTGCACAATGGTTCAGTGTCAAGGTCACAGTTCCGCCGCGTGCTGAGTGAACTGCAGCTGGAGAGTATGGTCACTGACGAGGAGCTGGAGTTGCTGTGGCAACAGTTCCAGGTCAAGGTCGGAGGAAAAGATGATGTCAACTACATTGCTTTCTGTGAGATGGTGTACCATATGGCAGGATTCGAATGGCGCAAGCCCTAAGCACATCACCTTCAGTTTGTCTTTGTATTTTCAAATGTAGAATGTTTTTCAAAATAAATACTGTGCTTTATTTTTGAATTTGAGATAATGTGTCTGCAAAGAAAATGAAAATGTGAGATAATTAAGAAAGAAGAGCAATGTCAGTGGTTTAACAACTAATTTAGTTTTATTGATGGATTTATTTCTTGTTTGTGAAGTGGCAATTGACATTAATAGATCATGAAATTATGCAATTCACAATGAAGTTCAAACTTTGTACCCCCATGAAATAGAAAGGAAGCGGTTGTCAACATGTGTCAGGTTAACCTGAGGGATCTGCAACATCAATTCCTGTTGGGAACAGGGAGTGAAGACCTCGGTAGAACATGATGTCCAATGCTGGCCTATTTTACTTATCTGATTTTTGATGAAGTTTGCCTTTTTTTTGTCAAATAAAAAAAACAACAACAAAACTGGCAAACACAACGTAAGTAATCTGACAATGATAACATGACGCTTTATGGACTTCCATTTAACAGTGTAAATAATGTGAAAATTGTGAATTTTCCTTTTGAGAATAGTTTTATTTGTTTTTCCCTTTCACAGTTGAAGATTTTATTAATGGTCATATATTAGAGCTTTTTTATTTACTTTTTTTTTCTTTTACAGCAACTGGATATGCATTGCTGATGAAAATGCATCTGAGATGTTCTGGTTACATACATATATGACTTTGATGTGGTTGTGTTTCTAATCAAAAGGAGCTGGAAAAAATCTCAAGACCAGTGTATGCTAATAAAATTCGGTAAAACATGGACTGTTATGATTTCTGTACACATACAGGGTCATCTACTTTCTCTGTGCCAGTAGTGTTTCTACTTCAAGAAGAAAAAAAACTTACATCAAATTGCAAATGATTTGAAAAGGATTTTGGAAATGAAGACAAAGAAAGAAATAAACCAGGAAAAAAACATGTAAAATTATTGATTAGGTACTGCCAACACAAAATAAATTATTCTGCTTTTAAAAAAAATCTTTAATTGTAGCATGCACACCTGAAAACAACAACAACAAAAAGGGAATACTTTTGTTGCCAGCTTTTTTCTTCCCACTAAATTTATGAAACGCTGCTTAGCTGAAGCTGAAAGACTTACATTGGCGTGTTTACTCATCACAAGGGTGTTCTGGTCAACAGAAAGGGCACAAACTCAACTGTTAACTGTTTTCATGATTATGTTAGATTTATGTCCCTGTACATCATCAGCACATTTCAGGTGGATCATAGCGATCTACAGGCCTTCAAACAGGATTTTGTGAATATAACAACATTAAGACTGACAGAATGTTAAGGTACCAAAAAAAAAAAAACCTAGTGATTCTCTTGCAGCTGCTTTACAAGACATAATCACAGTGTACTTCTGCAAAACAAAAGATCAGACAGACTATATGTGGCTGCAGGAAAGCTCTTGTGGTCAGAAATTTGTCACTTGAGTGGAAGAAAATTGACATGCTGGTTTTCTAAATTTTTTTCTCTGGTGTGACTTACCTGATTTATAGATAATGTCTGCATTTATGTTTATCAGCATGCATTAAGATTAAGTTTCCAATAACTGTTATAAACTGAGAGTATGACAGTTGTCAGACTTTGGTTATCATTGTTGTTGTTGCAATGTGATTCTTGGTGAATATCAGTTTCTCTTTTGTTTGTATGCTGGTCATTATAATATCGGATTTTTGTCTCATAGGCACAGCAGCAGCCTTGGCCCCAAAACTGAACCAATAAATCGGTTTCTCTTTATGTGTGTGTGTGTGTGTGTGTGTGTGTGTGTGCGTGTGTGTGTACGTGCGTGTGTACGCACGCAGAATTTCCTGTTGCTTTTCTATTACAAATGGCTGACTAACTTGACAGATTTTCTTTACATCTGGAAGTCATTGGGCACTACACTGAATTGTTCAGGCTGTGTGTCATGGGTGAGCAGAATCTGGTGGGGCCCTTCCCCTCAGGTAATGCTGGGTGCATGCTGAGTATGTTCTCGTCATCAGTCACACTGGCTACCATGCACCTGTTCTGGCCTACTCCTCTATTTTCTCAAGAATGATCAATTTGGGTTGATTACCAAAAAAATGACATCCTAGCTGCAGAGTATACAGAAATCAGTAAACATACATCCCTTCAAAATCTCTTCTAAAACATATTCAAACATCTAATAAAACATTAAAATAAAAGAGGTTTTCTTAGTAGATAAAATAGAAATAAGTACGCATACATGCATGCACGCACACATGCATGCATGTACGCACGCACACACACACACACACACACACACAACCCAGGTTCGATTCCTGTTCGAGGCGATTTTTTCCCCTGGAGTGGAGTTAAAATCAGTGCTGACTCCACTCTCCCCAAAAGTCCTTGGAGAGACTAGGCCTATAAACTGAGGCCCCATGTGCAAACACATGCAGAACATCTTGCGCACACATTAAATCCTGTTCTTCTTAAGAGTAGGCCATTGTGTGCTGGTAAGAACAGATGACAAGATTATGGATGCAAAAAACCACATGAATGCTTACTCCATTATCCTCAATATAAAAGAATGAATGAATAAATAATACACACACAACTCACACACACGCACTCACAAACACACACACACACATGCACACCCACATGCATGTGCACACATATCTTATAAAGATTTCTTGGTTATAAGTGTTGAGTTGGCTACTGTTTATGTAACTCATTGAAAAAGGCTCAGACAGATGGTACAGTCACTGATCACAATCCTCACTGTCCAGCCCCGCGGTGACCCCCTGGTCACCAGAAGTACCCCCAAAGACGACGATGCCTAATTATCCTATTGGTCAATAATGCATACCATTATTCTACATCCCCCATTTTTTGATTATTGAAAAGTTTTTAAATCTCTTTTTAAACAGATAAACATTTAGATTCAGCTATTGGCCATCTATCGTACATCCAAATACACTGTTCCTTTGAAAATTCCTTGTCTTCAGTATTCAAGTTTCAACTTTCACTTTTTTTACACACATCAGTAAAACATTAGGTTATTTTAAAATTTTTTTTTGTGGTTTCACAAGTCCTCTTGATCTTGTATGTGTGCTAGACTGCAACTATGCATCAGACAATGTTCTGGTCATCAGTTGATCATCTGGAGTAGCATTTAACTGCACAGTAGCTGGTTCAGGTTCCTCTTGTAATTCTGATACAGAATGCTGTTCCTGCAATCCTAGAAGCTTTAATGTTTTGTAGGGGACATCCTTTGTTGAAGATAGCTGGCTACTCCGTGGACATAGGTGATAACTTTTTCTTTGTTTTCCAGCATGAGTTTGTACTGTGTAGGATGATGGTGAGGCAGCATCCATGACAACTGTTTCCTTGTCTCTTGGATGTCTTCACCCACACCTTCATTCATGGACCTATGTACCAGGGATTTAATTCCGATTACAATTTATTTAACTTATAAAAGAAAGGATGTTTCAAAGTATTTCATACGAAATCTAGCTTTACCTTATACGAAGTCTACCTGTACCTTATATGAAGTCTGGCTGTACAAAATTCTGTACAAAAGGAGACATTTTTGCACCAGAATATAAAAATCTCTCTCTCTCTCTCTCTCTCTCTCTCTCTCTCTCCCTCTCTCTCACACACA
This sequence comes from Stramonita haemastoma, assembly GCA_030674155.1. Lineage (NCBI taxonomy): Eukaryota > Metazoa > Mollusca > Gastropoda > Neogastropoda > Muricidae > Stramonita > Stramonita haemastoma. The sequence goes on from CM060316.1 coordinate 38,642,803, forward strand.
CACACACATACACACACACACACACTCACACACATACACACACACACACACACACACATACACACACGCGCGCGCGCGCACACACACACTTTTTTGTCTGATATCACTATTTAGTGGAAGGACGTTAAACTGAAGAACAACAACATATAAAAGCAAATGACAAAATGATTTTTTTGTAACCTAAATTTAATTACAGAGATTGTTCAATGAAAGAAAACAACATATAATATATAACATAGATGTAGCAGCTATTCTACTTCTTTCAGCAATTTTGGCCATTGACCATACAAACACAAAAAAGAAGACCAAAACATGCTAACTATTGAAGTCAGAAGACATCTTCAAAATTATTCTTTAAATCATCTGACAATTTGATTGACACATCAGTATTAGAATCAAATAGAAGTGGGGCAGTTTAGTATTTATGACTGAAAAATGAACGCATCTTTTGATAATTGCAAATATTTTCCCATTTTTATGGCAGAACTATATACAATTTTGATGGCATTGAGACATTTCACCCTCTTTTCTTGAGATTCATAACATATTATTTTGTGTTAAAATAATTCAAACTCAGTTCTTTCACTTCAGCCAATAAAAATGTGCAAGGTTAGCTGCGAACTGACATAATTATTTGAAATCATTGTTTTAGTGCACTGTATCAAGTCAAAAGGCACAGAATGAGATTTTTGCGAGATACCATCACATTGTGGTCTGTATTGGAATGTGACAGAGGGTTCTTTTGTTTACCAAGGAGGTTCAGAAAGTTGGAATTCTAATGATCTGAATTCAACTTGATTAAAATTATCATCAAATGAAATCAAGCCAGTATTGAGAAGTTCTCTTTACTCTAAACTTAAAAAAAAGTTTTATGAAATATTTATTCCCCATGAATTATAGAGATTATTGTTTACAAATTAGATTTAATGCTTGGAACACAAAGTAGCCTACTAAAACCAAACCAAAAATTGACACCTCCTGTTCTTATTCTCTTACAATCCAGCATTTTCCTTTTGATTGTCCTATTCTTTAAGATTTGTATACAAAGAAGTAAACTGGTACAGTTCAAAATGTGGGGATGTTCAATATCATATGACTTTTGGCAATATATAACATCAATTGCTGTTCAGTTTTATATCATTCAACAGTTGGAAAGTTACAATAATCTTTCCTAGGCCCCTGCACAATCCCATCTCCTTTAATCAATAGTTTTATTGTAAACGTTGGGTACAAAGTCTAAAATCGCCTTATAATAAATATAAACCAAGAAGACCCCCCCCCCCCCCCCACACACACAAAATGGTAGGCATGGATGCTCATGTGGCAATGCACTCTACCAAGGATAAAACATAGGCTAGGCCTCACACTTAACGCCCAGGCTTCACGCAAAGAAATAGGCTATGCTGTGACTGACATCAAGACAGTATAGACATTAGCCTAGGCCTAGCATCACATCTCAGATAGGTCTGCCTATAGGCCTATCATTCAGTTTTCTATCCCTTTCGTCATACTAGGCCTATCACCCTGCTCCTGTTCAAAAGTGTAACGGGTCCTACACGGGAATTATCTAAGTCGCCACTCTAATTCCCGTTCCGTCTGATTCGGTACCGGAAATCTTAGAGTTTTAGAATAATTCCTATTTTCTTCAGTAACCCTAAAGAAGAGTAGGGCTCAGCTACTTATGGGCCGGGGAGTGATAAAGGGGGGATAGTAAGAGGATAGTAGAAAAATAGGGGAAAAGAAATATAGAAGAGGTAGGAAAGTAGGTGAAGTGAAATTAACTAACCTCAACTCACTCAGCAGCCACACTGAACACACTGAACGTGACGAATAACACCATTCATTCAATGTGACTCCAGACCGAGTAAATTGGGTTTATAACATATATTCCACAACACAACCTACAACACTACCACATTACACAAAACACCAATGACTAACTGTACTACAAGTACAATTAAGAAAAAAACAAAGTATAATCTGTCCTAGTTTTTCATACATCCAGAATCAATGGCTCAATCTCCGATCAGGCACACAGAAGGATGAGAGTGGGGATGGGATGATGGTGTGAGGAGAAGTGACGAAAAAGCGACGATGACAATGTTCCTGTAATCAAAGAACATACACTGTAAAAAACATCACCACAAAACATCCATCACTGAGCTTGTTTACAACACAGCTCAATTACCAAAAGGCATTCTCACCCTATTCAATTTACCATTCTCACGAGAGTGAAATATTCTCAAAACAAACTAACATCACCTCTAAAATTATTACATAATTTTAGTAGTTAGTCAGTACACACGTTTCATTTACTTTAGGACAGATGATGGTCCATCCTATGAAACTGTGCAAGCATCCCAACATGTTTCATTTACTTTAGGACAGATGATGGTCCATCCTATGAAACTGTGCCAACATTATTAAGAAGGACTGATTTATTTTAAATAAATGTCCACAATGACATTCCAATGCCATTACACCTGTTTTAAAATTACTAAATGATTTATCACAAATAAATCACAATTCTAATAATAAAATCATCACTACATAATTTTAATAACTTGTCTCACAACATATCTCATTTACTTTAGGACAGATGATGGTCCATCCTATGAAACTGTGCAAACATTAATAAAAGGGACTAGTTTATTTTAAATAAATGTCCACAATGACATTCCAATGCCATTTCACCTGTTTTAAAATTGCTACGTGATTTATTACAAATAAATCACAAATCTTAACAAATAAAATTCTTTTAAAAATCAAATAGGCTTTCACACCCATATATTTGTAGTGTAAAGCCACACTAGAATATGTCCAGCATTTTAATAGCTGAACAATATCCTACCAAACATTAAACTTGCAACAAAGACCATGATCGCGCCAAAATTTAACCCCACGCTTCCTTTGTTTCGAAGCGATCACGTACGTACGAAGTTACGTTCACTGTTAATTCATAGGTTGAAAGCCTGTGAAATTAAATCAAACATATAGATTTCCTGAACCTTCCAAAACTATTCTGAATTAAACTGAAATTTGCTTAAACAGATAGTTGGTGATCAAAAACGAAATTAAGGAAATAAACCAACCTTAATGGGGAACATCTAGACTCAGGAGCGAGTCTCTGTCACGCGTCTCTCCCTCACTAGGCCCAGGCAGGAAGTGAGATTTTAAAAAACAGAAATCCCGATACGCACTCTTTTTTAAGGGGCGATCACTCAACTCTACAAGGGAGTTACTGAACCTAGCGCTTAGTAACCCAAACACAAAAATACGTTTTGTGAGGGGGGTTACACACACCCTTCGCAGGAAAATGTTGCTATCTTTTTTTCAAAAAAGTGCCAACATTTCAAACAAACAAAAAACTCTACCCTCTTGGGGACAACCCTTCACATCTTCAACTTGAACAAAAATACATACCCAATCCAAGGTGGGTATCAACGTTTATCCTAAAAAATCATTTTAGACAAAACCTTTTAAAGTCTCTGATTGATTTTAATTCTGCATATCTACCCAATCTGATTTGGATACTGGGAACAGAACAGCACACAAAAACATTCCACATTTTACAGATGTAGAAAATATAAACCCAAACATGACTCACAAAGTCACACCCTGCAAATATGCAGCAAAACAAACATTCATAAAAACATAAACCTGTGGACTCAAAAAGCCACACTCTGCAAATTAGCAGCAAAACAAAAATCATACACAAGAATTACAGCAATCTCAAGACCACCCTTGGTTGCTGACATACACCCTCCTTCTCTTCCTGCAACTGTTTAGGTTGCACAGGAACAAAATCACACCTGTCGGTCAGATCCGGAGCTTTAACACTGTCAGGATCTCCATGCAAAATGGATCTCCTTGGTGCAGGCACTGGCTTCCATTCCGACTTCTCTGGGATGGACTTTTCCCAGCCAGGCCTACCCACACTAGACAACGAACTCCTCTGACCAACTGGCAAACTCTTACGCCTTTTACGGGAGCCATCTCTCAGGGCATCCCACTGGTTGTTGGAAAAAGGCTTGGAAGCACCAATGCCTTGACCACAATCCTTTTTTTCCTGCTTATCAGGAAAACAACTTGGACCGTCTTTTCCTCTACACCATTTCCTTCTGGAAAGGCGAGGAAAATGAACATTGTCCCGATGGTTGCCTCTAGAGCTACCATCCACAACCACTTTCTGGTCGCATACATTCCGAACATCACCCTGACCACTACCACAACCTCGCCGATGCGGCGGTATGTAGCAGCCGGGTTTGTTCCTGTAGGAGGATTCTTCGGGTTTTGCAGAAACCCCGTTCTTACTGACTTCGGCTTTAGTAGCCTTCTTTCTCCGCTTTGCCGACTGCGACTTGACCGGGCAATCACGAACAATGTGACCAACACCTTTGCATCGGTAGCAGGAACTTTTCGGCTTCTTTGAGTGGCCTCTGAGTCTCTCTGCTACCATGCCTGCCAACTCTTTATAGTTGATGGCCACCTTTGCCTGTTCCTGATGTGTCCGGCCCGTCACAGCTGACATAAGCCCAGAGGATGATTCCTCTAACTGCCTGACTGACTTCAACAGCGAGGTCAAGTCAGGCGATGCAGAACCTGGTCTGCCGAACTCATTCTTAAGTTCTCGAGCCATAATGGGCTCACATGACATGAAACTCTTCATGAACACAAAATAAACATTCCTGGCACAGTCCTCATGAGAATACACCTCACATCTATTCAAACGAATAAACTTTAACCAGGCGTGCACCAGGAAGTCCGATGGATTGTCACTTTTGTCCATCCGCATCAGTAAGAACTCGGCCAGACGTTCCACTGGGGTTTTCACACAGCCAAACACGTCACTTAGACGGCCGACAATGTCCATGGCAGAAGAGCAGGACTTGGCAAGCTCCCATGCCACACCACGCAGACTGCGCCGAACGCTGACCAACACATCAGAGGGGGAGTCGTTCCCTCTCATCAGCACATCGACTTGCTCCTCCCACTTAGCGAAGTCGACTTCATCACCACCTGTTGGCCTCAATCCCGTAAAGATGCCAAGCGGTGCCAAAGGCGTAGATGGCACCACGTGGACCTGGATCCTGGTCTGTAGCAGGGCTGCCATCTCAGCATCCTGCTTGTCGACCCTCTCCCTCAACAGGCGGTGACCTTCCTCCAGGGCGGTGAGCGTCTCCCGTAACCGCTGGTTCTCCTCCTCAACCGCAGTCACCCTCGCTCGTACCCCATCATCTCCCAGTCGCTTCATCTCTGGTCCCTCACTTCGACTGATCATGATCTTATTGTATTAAGAACTGGACTTACAATTAATCTTAATTTTTCATTACAAAAATTTTGTTTCCCTAGGAATTAAAAAAATTCCTACAAAACTTTCAACACACTGTTAGCAAAAATTAATTTAAGCTAACAACAAAAATTATCAGAGCAACATTTCTGCTCTCAGCAAAATTACAATTTTACTGTTACCAAAATTCCACTTTCTCTGAAATTTTAATTTCCTTCCAAAAATTTCACTATACTGTTAGCCAAAAATTTATTTAACTAACAACAAAAATTTCTTTTTCCGAGCAAAATTTTTGCTCACTGCAAAATTTGAATTTTGCCTACGCTTTCACTTCCAGTGAAAATTTAAATTATCAAACACACAAAAGACGTTACACCTTGTGGAATTCAAAGTTCCACAAAGATCGCAAACTCCCACTCACAGTGGAGTTGCAGTTTCAAAACAGACTAATAGAAAAACACTCCCTAGCCCCACATTGGGCGCCAGAAATGTAACGGGTCCTACACGGGAATTATCTAAGTCGCCACTCTAATTCCCGTTCCGTCTGATTCGGTACCGGAAATCTTAGAGTTTTAGAATAATTCCTATTTTCTTCAGTAACCCTAAAGAAGAGTAGGGCTCAGCTACTTATGGGCCGGGGAGTGATAAAGGGGGGATAGTAAGAGGATAGTAGAAAAATAGGGGAAAAGAAATATAGAAGAGGTAGGAAAGTAGGTGAAGTGAAATTAACTAACCTCAACTCACTCAGCAGCCACACTGAACACACTGAACGTGACGAATAACACCATTCATTCAATGTGACTCCAGACCGAGTAAATTGGGTTTATAACATATATTCCACAACACAACCTACAACACTACCACATTACACAAAACACCAATGACTAACTGTACTACAAGTACAATTAAGAAAAAAACAAAGTATAATCTGTCCTAGTTTTTCATACATCCAGAATCAATGGCTCAATCTCCGATCAGGCACACAGAAGGATGAGAGTGGGGATGGGATGATGGTGTGAGGAGAAGTGACGAAAAAGCGACGATGACAATGTTCCTGTAATCAAAGAACATACACTGTAAAAAACATCACCACAAAACATCCATCACTGAGCTTGTTTACAACACAGCTCAATTACCAAAAGGCATTCTCACCCTATTCAATTTACCATTCTCACGAGAGTGAAATATTCTCAAAACAAACTAACATCACCTCTAAAATTATTACATAATTTTAGTAGTTAGTCAGTACACACGTTTCATTTACTTTAGGACAGATGATGGTCCATCCTATGAAACTGTGCAAGCATCCCAACATGTTTCATTTACTTTAGGACAGATGATGGTCCATCCTATGAAACTGTGCCAACATTATTAAGAAGGACTGATTTATTTTAAATAAATGTCCACAATGACATTCCAATGCCATTACACCTGTTTTAAAATTACTAAATGATTTATCACAAATAAATCACAATTCTAATAATAAAATCATCACTACATAATTTTAATAACTTGTCTCACAACATATCTCATTTACTTTAGGACAGATGATGGTCCATCCTATGAAACTGTGCAAACATTAATAAAAGGGACTAGTTTATTTTAAATAAATGTCCACAATGACATTCCAATGCCATTTCACCTGTTTTAAAATTGCTACGTGATTTATTACAAATAAATCACAAATCTTAACAAATAAAATTCTTTTAAAAATCAAATAGGCTTTCACACCCATATATTTGTAGTGTAAAGCCACACTAGAATATGTCCAGCATTTTAATAGCTGAACAATATCCTACCAAACATTAAACTTGCAACAAAGACCATGATCGCGCCAAAATTTAACCCCACGCTTCCTTTGTTCGAAGCGATCACGTACGTACGAAGTTACGTTCACTGTTAATTCATAGGTTGAAAGCCTGTGAAATTAAATCAAACATATAGATTTCCTGAACCTTCCAAAACTATTCTGAATTAAACTGAAATTTGCTTAAACAGATAGTTGGTGATCAAAAACGAAATTAAGGAAATAAACCAACCTTAATGGGGAACATCTAGACTCAGGAGCGAGTCTCTGTCACGCGTCTCTCCCTCACTAGGCCCAGGCAGGAAGTGAGATTTTAAAAAACAGAAATCCCGATACGCACTCTTTTTTAAGGGGCGATCACTCAACTCTACAAGGGAGTTACTGAACCTAGCGCTTAGTAACCCAAACACAAAAATACGTTTTGTGAGGGGGGTTACAAAAGTAAATGAGATTTAACTTTATTTTAGCCTAGTTTGTACAAGTAAGCCTAGTGATTGTAGTTTTCCCCTTCGGCAGAGCGTCAAAGGTTTGAGCCTAATCGGCTTCTAAGGAATCGAACACACCGAATCACCCGGAAGCTAGGCCTACGCTAAAGTTTGGTGTGTAGCCTAGCCTGGGCACGACATGTGCAAATAACCATAGATAACAAACTCTGCACACAATTTGTAGTACTTCTGTTGGAACTCCAACACAACCATTTACTTTTTCAGTGATTTTGTGGCCTTTTAACTAGTCTTTCTACATGTCTATCAGGCAAGCAGACGTGATTTTTATTGTTTGGAGAAAGGAAGAGGAATGGTGGCCGAGTCCTTCAATCAGCAGTGGCGCCTCGAGCTTCTGAGAAGTCGGTGGGTATTATTAGGTAGTGGTGTAATGCAATGCTAGGCCTTCGTGTTGTGTTTATCATCAATGTGCTGACACTTGTTGGGTTGTCCATAATTTCAAGATGGTGGGTATCGTAAACAGTGTCAAAAAGCATGTGACTGATTCTGTATTAGAAGCCATCCTTTGACAGTGTTTGGATTAAAACACTTAGCCTACTGACGTAGACCACCACCGAAGTAGATCGGTACTTTAAGATGAAAAAAAGAGAGGAAAAAGTTTGGATATCTTAATAGGTAGGTGGATGTGGTACCTCTTGACCCCTTGGCACCCACATTGCATTGTTTCCTAACACAGGTTGCTTGAACACGAGGTGCGTGATTACAGATAAGTCTTTGAACGCTCGGCTGACAGCAGTAATTGCTGTGGTGAATTGACCAGAACAGGACGGTTAAGTTTTGTCTAGATGGCATGTATACAATGTACATCTCGCTGAAGTGTCACAACCAACATAAGCAGCTAGGTTTACTTTACACTACAGAATATATTCACAAAACCCAGTATATATAATGGTTCAACAAATTAAATTATATTTCATTAATTGCCCTTCAAATTGTATTTATTCTATTATTTATTCTTTTATATTGAGGATAATGGAATAAGCACTCATGTGCTTTTTTACATCCAGTCCCCGTGTGTATGCAGTTTTGAAAATGTCATCTATTCCCACCGGCACACAATGGCCTACTCTTACAAAAAGCGGAACAGGATTTAACTTATGCACAAGATGTTCTGATGAGGTAGGCTACCCCTTCCTTATAAATTAAGGTATTTCCTGTGGAGCAAAAATTAATACAATCTACTGTAAATATTGTGATTTTGATAAAATAACCATTAGAAAAAATACACACAATCACTCAGAGATCATGGATGTTTTTTAAAACAAAATCAGGCCTGGCAGTGACACTGGTAAATTTTTCACATTTTTTCAACAAAAATTGTGAATGTTTATCACTGATTTGAGAAAAACAATGTACTTTTTTCAGTTTTTTTTAATGTCTTTTGTACAACAGTATTAAAAAATACACATGAAAGAAAGCCATTATGACACTTTCTGTTAATAATAAACCAAGAACAGGAGTCACATGCACATCATCTGATTTTCCCTCTGAAACTGAGATAGTTATACTGTCACCAAAATGTCCAAGCAGCGTTTTCTTCATGTAGTTTGCTGCAGCTCTATAGACTATGTGCAGAGCCATGACAGTCAGATTCACTATACTGGGTCAGGGTGTCTGCCATCATTCTAAGAAGGCCACAAACAGTGATGTGTTCAGTGAGATTGTTTTCCAGGTAGGTGACAATGTCCTAAAATGCATCAGTTTTGGTCTGCTGGCTTTCTCCATTTTTTTCTTGCTGGCTCATGATCAGTGTCTGAAAATACTTTACTGTTTGGAAATTGGTTCATTGTGGTAGCAAAATAGTCCGGTAAAAATTCCAGCTTAGGTGTAACTTTTTTTGGGCCATTCATCACCCCATGCTGCTACTTGATTCAGCCAAGTCTTGGAACTGTTTTGTCACTGATGTGAGCTCAATGCAGTCCTCATGTTCACCTTTACGTGACCATTTTTCTCTTTTAGGCAGAAGGGTCACTGAGTTGCATGATTGACAGTAGAACCTGCTGTCTGAAGTGTCGTCTTTATCTTTTATTGAGGAGGCTTTTCATCCCGTCCTCTCCATAGAAACTGCAATCACATTTCTGTTGGTTTAGCCTCCTGGACAGCCAGCATTGGCAACATTGCCAATTGAAACAATGATGACATCATCTTGTTGGCAGTTTGCCTTGTTAGATTGTTACCATCAAGGTGATTTTTTTGTCCTTACTGCAAAATCCATGATTGAAGATAATGCAACAGACTCTGGTATTTGATGAAAAAAACTGAGATGGTTAAAAAAAAATCTACTGTAATAATAATGATGATAATGTCATGATAATTAAATTATGATAACAATAATGATGATGATTGTTAATGATGAAACAGGTAAAATTTTGTTAGTGGTATAATCATTATTATCAACTGGTATTATTGTTGGTGAGAATAAGTGGAAGAAATTGTAGTAGTGTGGTAGTAGAAGTTGTAGTAGTACTAGTTCTAGTAGTGCTGTAAAAATGTAATGATTATCTACATATGATTTGTAATATCTAAAATTTGTTTAAGATGGGACTCTCAAGATTTTTAATCTATCTTTCAGTTCATGAATAATAGAGTTGCTAAGTATGTATCATATATATTGCGCCATTGTGTACCTCTATCAACACAAAAGCACACACCATGCATGGCTCCATACAACTGCTTTTAGTCCATAAGCACCCTTCTCTCTCCCCCTTCAAACAAAAGAGCCCAACGCCTGCTACTTTGGAGGTAGGCCTAACAGTAATGGCAGACTACTTCACTTAATTATGTAAAGATTGAACCATCTAGTGATCTACAGCTTTTGATTTTTGCATGCATGAATAAGATGAACATATGATTTGATTCCCACTCTCAAATGCTTTAAAGCAATTTGACTGGACTATAAGTGTCACAGTCTTTAGTATCCCTGTCCTTGATTGTGGGGCATGACGAATTCTTGTTAATTTCCCTTGCTGGGCCACTGGCATGTCTCCCAAAGTTTTTGCATTTACCTAGATGATGTAAGCTGTAAAACTGGAACAGTGGAAGGGCCTAAGTTCATGAAAAGTTCACTTGATATGATGTCCTGGACTCCAGGGGATTTGCTTTCTTTTAGTTGCTTCATCAGTTGATGGTATCAGTTACTGATGCCATCAAGCAACCAATGATAAAAGATAATAAAAATGTAGTCTATTTTTCTGCTCTGACAAAGACATTACATGTATTGAGGAGGGGGAGGGGCAAAGAGAGACAAAGACTGAAAGAGAGACAGAGGAACTGAAAGAATTTATACATAAAAGGCTGTTAGCCCATACACGAAGCCTTGAAGAGGGTTGCTGATCAACTCACTGAATAATGACATGAATAGGTGTATATATATATTACTATTATGTAATATCTTTTTTTTAATCTTTTTTTTTTTTTTTGTTAGTACATCTCATCTGAGACAAACAAATGCAAACAGGTCTATAGGGAAAAAAAGTTGTAGGATATTACAACATGAGAGAGACTCAGAGAGAGAGAGAGAGTCGTATGGTATTACAACATGAGAGAGAGAGAGAGAGAGAGAGAGAGAGAGAGAGAGAGAGAGAGAGAGAGAGAGAGAGAGAGAGAGTCGTATGGTATTACAACATGAGAGAGAGAGAGAGAGTCGTATGGTATTACAAATGAGAGAGAGAGAGAGAGAGAGCTCTTTTTGAGGAAAATTACAGAGAAGATCAGAAAAAGTGAAACTGAAAGTGTTTTATGTAAGGAAAGTATTGAAGTGAAATTGAAAGTGTTGTATGTAAGAAAAGTATTGAAGTCAAACTGAAAGTGTTGTATGTAAGGAATGTGTTGAAGGGAAACTGAAAGAGTTGTATAAGGAGAGTATTGAAGTGAAAGTGAAAGTGTTGTATATTAATAATTATTATGTAAGGAGAGATTTGAAGGGAAACTGAAAGTGTTCTATATAAGGAGAGTACTGAAGGGAAACTAAAAGTGTTCTATGTAAGGAAAGTATTGAAGTGAAACTGAAACTGAAAGTGTTGTATGTAAGGGAAGTATTCTAGTTTCACTGATGATGGGTCATGGTGATTGTTGCCAGTTGTTCTGTGCCCATGTACCAGAACACATTTGTTCTTGTTGTTGTTACGAGTGTCAAAACACATTTGTTCCAACTTCTTGTTGTTATCACAGTCAGTGTCAAACCACATCAGCCTAGCACTACAATAGCAGTTTCACTGATTGAGTGAGTCAGCAAGACGTGTGTGACAAATGTGGAAGAAGGAAGGAATGTGTACTGAGCTGTGAGGGTAGGTATTGCTGTTCATCCTATGTGCTAATTAAGACTATTTTTGTTTGTTTAGATGTGCTGTTTGGAAACTGTCTACTTAGTTTATCCCATTTTCTCTCCTGTTTATGTGGTTTGGTGATATTGCAGAATTGAAAATGGCAAGGAATCCTACCAAAGAAAGTGTTTGCTGTTCTCGTCCACGTGGGTTTAATATTCCAAAATTAAACAAGCCCAAAGGTTCAGGTAAGCTATCATTATCAAGTAGAACGTGAAAGATACTGTAGATTTGTGTTGAGAATTTTATTTAAAATTTGTATGATGTACACACATGCATGGTGTTTTATGTGTTTTATGTGTTTTATACTTTGGTATGGTTTATTATATTTTTTCTTATAATAGTTATTACTAGTGTTATAGTGTGCACTGTAGACACTAAAACTTTGGACTACAACCCTCTCCTTCCCCCCCCTCCTCCTTCCCCTTCTCTTCAAAGAGTGTTACAGGGGCTGGCATAAGGTCTATGTGTACCTTGGACTTTTCTTTGTTAGGGATGGGTAGGATTAGAGAGGGAGAGTTGGCAAGCCTGGCTGCCCACTTGAGACAGCTGGCGACAATTAACAGGTTGGAAGGCTTGTCCCTGCTAGTCAATTGCTCAACAAGCTTGGTAGTGTGGTTGGAAATTTTGCTGACTTGTTTCTTTTTAAATTGCCACTTTGAATTCATTGGGTTAGGCCCCAGTCAGCTGGCACCCTCCTGGACACACTTAGTTTGAATCCATTGGTTTAGGGCAAAATAAGCTTGGTATAGGCTAAGTAAGGGAAGCTGGCAGTCACTCAGCCTTTCCCTGTGACAGCCAGAGGTGACACTATTACTATTACTAGTGTTATAGTGTGCACTTTAGACACTAAAACATTGGACTACAACCCTCTCCTTTCCCCCCCCCCTCCTCCTTCCCCTTCTCTTCAAAGAGTGTTACAGGGGCTGGCTGGCAGATGTGACTAGCTAGTAACAGTAGTTGTTCTTCTGGTTGAGCTGTAAGTGAAACATTTTCTTTTATTGTAGTTTAGTTTTATCAGGGTGATAGTTGATTTGACAAACAAATCTTTCCCTGTGACAGCCTGTGACTTGCCTAGTGGGTGAAGCACAAGATGTGACAAGCTAGTAACAGTAGTTGTTCTTCTGGTTGAGCTGTAAGTGAAACATTTTCTTTTATTGTAGTTTAGTTTTTATCAGGGTGATAGTTGATTTGACAAACAAATCTTTCCCTGTGACAGCCTGTGACTTGCCTATGTGGTGAAGCACAAGATGTGACAAGCTAGTAACAGTAGTTGTTCTTCTGGTTGAGCTGTAAGTGAAACATTTTCTTTTATTGTAGTTTAGTTTTATCAGGGTGATAGTTGATTTGACAAACAAATCTTTCCCTGTGACAGCCTGTGACTTGCCTAGTGGGTGAAGCGCAAGATGTGACAAGCTAGTAACAGTAGTTGTTCTTCTGGTTGAGCTGTAAGTGAAACATTTTCTTTTATTGTAGTTTAGTTTTATCAGGGTGATAGTTGATTTGACAAACAAATTCTATCGCCTATACTAACTGAATTTAATGATGGATTTGGTTCAGTGAAAGTGTGTGTAGTTGTTTTTCTCATGGAAGTTGGCTAGAATTGTAAGGCTTTTACTTATTAATTGTGAGAGTTTGGATTTATTTTACGATTGGATGTTTGTCGATTTGGTTTCGTGAGAGTGTGTATTGTTTGACACACGGAAGTTGGTTGAGGTCGTAAGGCTTTTGTTGTTTGACTATGTGTTCTTGGATTTATTCTATAGTTGGATGTCAGTTTTACGGTGAAATTTGAAGAATAACTAATCATTTGATTTTGTGTTGTTCTGAGACGAAGTTTATAGAAATCGCAGTGATCGCAGATAAATTTGTTGTGTTAAACTATTATGGTATAGTTTAATCGGAATAGATGACTTCGAGTGAGAAACTGTGAAGGTTGTCTGGTTAGTTTATTATTTGAAAGTAAGGACTAGCTTGGTCCTTGTGATACTTGTTTTATTATTGTACTAGGGGGTTTCAGTGATCATGTGTGACTATGGTTAGTCATTAGTCCGGAAGGCTGCTAGTTTTGTATGTGATTTTTGAAACACTAGATTATGCCTGCTCAATCTCTTCCTCCCTCCCTTCCTCCCTCCCTCCCTCCCTCCTCCTCTCTCTCTCCTCTCTCTCTCTCTCTCTCTCTCTCTCTCTCTCTCTCTCTCTCTCTCTCTCTCTCTCTCTCTCTCTCTCTCTCTCTCTCTCTCTCTCTCTCTCTCTTGTGCTACCTTATCCAGGGGTTTTATAGGAACCAATGTTGTGAAAAGGATCTTAGCATAGACTTAGTTCTGTTGGATATTATTAAGATAATGTCAGTTGAGAGTACTGAGGAAAGGGTTTTCCTGGTTAATTGTAATCATTGGTTGTTTGATTTACAAGTATATACTCTTTATGGGTTCCCTGTGATTTAACTTGGTATCTTGGTGTGAGTGATGAAAGGAGTTTGACTCGGCTAGACAACAGTAGTATTTGCTATGTGTGCCTTTCATGAATTATACCTTGTTATATGTGCATAGAGTAGCACTTACTGGAATTCTCTGTTTTGTTTCAGGTGTGTTTTAAATGTGGATAGTTACCTTAATTTTGTATTTGTTTCAGGTGTGTGTGTGTGTTGGTGTTTTTGGTAAATGAAACAATAAAACGTGTTACCATAACACCCCTGCCTGGCCTCCATCAATACGGTTTATTTATTTATTTATTTATTCTTTTATATCGAGGATAACAGAATAAGCAATCATGTGCTTTTTTTCATCCGGTCCCCTGTGTATGCAGTTTTGTAAATATTGTCATCTGTTCCCACCTGCACACGATGGCCTACTCTTACGAAAAGCGGAACAGGATTTAACGTGTGCGCAATATGTTCTGCGTGCGTTCGCACACAGGGCCTCGGTTTAAAGTCTCATCCGAAGGACTTTTGGGGAGAGTGGAGTCAGAACTGATGTTAACTCCAGGAGAAAAATTTCCTCGACCGGACTCAAACCCGGGTCGTCAAATTGCCAGCGCAATGTTCTGACCACTAGGCTATCCGTCCCCCCAAGTTGTGGAGTGCCTGAAGTCATCCTACATCTTCCCCTTTCTCCCCAAATCTTCAACCCCTTATTGTTGAACCAACTTCGAACCTGGCAACACTAGATTATTTTAGATTTGTACTTCCCCCCCTCCAGCTTAGTCCAAGTGTTGAAAAATGAAATTTTGACACGTATTAGTTTTGTCTGTAACTAGTCTAAGTAAATTCATATGTTTCCACATTTGAAAAATATGTTTTAATTGAGAAATTAGCTATTCTTTCTATGCCACAGTTTGCTTAATATCAGTAATAATCATATTGATAATGGTAATAAAAGTAATATGATATTAACAATGAAATTAGCTAGAGAATTTGTTTTATAGTGGCAAAGTGCTGAATCTTGTAAAGCAAACAAATCAAAGTGTTTGCATTAAATTCATTCACGGGCTTGTGGCCATTCACAGGTAACACAGTACTTAACAGATTTCAAATTTACACACACAGTACTCACATTGTGTGTTAAGAATATCTGGAAGTCTCTAGTTTGCATTTAATACAGTATATGTGATTGCCCAGTGCTCTACTTGAAGAGGTTTTTTGTTTTTTTCCCCTACTTGAAGAGGTGCAAAAATGGCTTTACAGAGTAACAGTTATGGTCCATTTATGCATGCCTCACAATTGTCTGATCATTCACACGTGAAAAGTTCCTTGTGACAAATCAGTTCACACAAATTATTTGGTTGCAACATATACAGTCGTTCCTTTGTAAACTAAGCAAAGCCACAGCCAGGCTTGTTCTGGTGTGGTGTGTCTCCTTCACTCACCATTCTACTGAGAAGCTAGCTTAATTTTTAATATTTTTTTTAAAGGAAGTTATATTATTGCTCTGTAACTCTGTCAGAAGACTTCTGACCAAAGAGGTCCTGTGCATGCTTCTAATAGATTTATGTGGTGTACAGTACACTGTAGAGTGATAATGCATGTTTAGATGTGGCTATGGAAAGACACTAGGTAGAGAAAAAAAATTAAGAAAAAGAAAATGAGCACAGGTTTTGAGAGGAAAAAAGTCTTTGAGAGAAGTGATTGTATAGTATAATGTATACATATGTTCATGGTTAGGAATCTGAGCATGAACCGCATGTTTGTAATTCTTGATGAAAACAAGCTGATGTAATCTGCGTTAATCTGTAATTTAGGGTGTATTGTGGTAAAGCTATGCAGCTGTTTAAAAAGTTTTTTATGGGGAAAATGTTGGAATGTCAGGAAAAATACAGCAAAAGTATTGATTTTATTATATGTTGTACTGCATGGTATAAAAATTGATTGTGCAGTAATGTATTGCATTGTATAAAATTTAAATATTGGTAAATTTGTCTGCATAAAATAAAAATTTGAGCAGCGCTCCTCAGGGAGAGCAAACCACATTAACATGATCTCTGCATTTCTGTTTTTCCTGTTTCCTTGTAAAAATATATTTCTTTGCAACTCAGGGTGTTTAAAAAAAAAAAAAAAAAAAAAAAAAAAGAATTTCACCTGAAATACTCCTCTTTCTGCTGTGGGTTCTTTTATATGCACCAAATGAGGTTTGAATATGAGGCCTTGGTTTATCAAAGCTCCGAACAATGAGTATGCAGATCAAGGACTATTTATCTTCATTCCTATAGTATAAAAGATTTATTACTTCTTAATCTAAACTACCAAATAACTTCAGTGTACCCATGATTCAGTGTAAAAGTTAAATAAAAAAAAAAGCACTGGAAAAGGTTTAAAAAATCAATAGATTTGTATGGTTTGCTTGCAGCATGTATAAATCAAATGTAAACTTGCCTTGTGTGTGTGTGTGTGTGGTGTGTGTGTGTGTGTGTGTGTGTGTGTGTGTGTGTGTGTGTGTGTGTGTGTGAGTGAGTGATGTTTGTGCGTCTATGTAAAACTAAAATGTTCTTAATTCATTGTGCTATTACAAGATTAATATGTTGTTACTATAATTTGTGGTAATCAAACAGTTTTTGATTGTGGTATCCTATTTTCTTGCATGCTTGCAGGGATTCTGGAGTATGTTTCCCGGACTGATAGGGAGTCTGTGGACTTGCTGAAAGATGTTGATCACACCTGTTTCTTCTCCTCTTCAAAGTACAAAAAGCAGTGGCGGGTTGATAATGTCCGCATGGTTCGACCCACCCCAGTAGTTGAAGAATCTTACAAGTAAGAGCTTAGCCCACAACACGCCTATCTCACTCATAATCTGGTAGTACTCAGTCAAGGGTAAGGGTCTAGTGCTGAAATTAGTGTGCCCCTTCCTTTTACCCCCACACCCCTTCCTTTTACATCCACACCCCTTCCTTTTCTTCACCCTCCCCCCACCTCTGTGTTCAAACCATCACATTCACAGGCTGACAGGGATGGCCTTTGTCTGAGGTCAGTCAGTCAGTCAGAACAGAGAAAATAGCTGTTCCCACATCATGCCAGCGCAGACTGGCACTGTTTACAGGACAGTTGGAACACAGTTCAATGAGACAAGGAACATGTGCCAGTGTGCGTGTGTGTGTGGTGTGTGTGTGGCGTGCTGGTGTGTGTGTGGTGTGTGTGTGTGTGTGTGTGTGTGTGTGTGTGTGTGTGTGTGTGTGTGTGTGTGTGTGTGTGTGTGTGAGAGGGGAGAGAGAGAGAGAGAGAGAGAGAGAGAGAGAGAGAGAGAGAGAGAGAGAGAGAGAGAGAGAGAAATGTACAGACATCACACACAAACACACACACACACGCACACGCACATGCACATGTGCATGTGCACCTGCTTTGCATGTACCATGCCTTCATGATATGATATGAATGTGACATGTATCCAAAAACACAAACTTCGGTTTTCAATTACCATGCGTCTGATATGATGTGCACACACACACACACACACACACACACACACACACACACACACACACACACACACACACACACACACACACACACACACACACACACACACTCTTTCTCTCCCTCTCACGCACGCACGCAAGCACACGCTCACTCACTCACTCCCATACACATACAGTATGATACACACACCATACACACACACTCATACACACACTCATACACACACACACACCACACACACACACACACACACACACACACACACAACACACACACACTACACACACATACACACAACACACACACACACACACACACACACACACACACCACACACACACACACACACACACACACACACACACACGGATAGAGAATCAGAAACTAAGTAGGCTAAGAGGCAGATGGCCAGAGTGATGGCAAAGTTTACATTACGTAAGATAAACATGCTTTGTGTGGCAGGCCTGTTTTCACAACACACACGTGCACTGGATTGAGACAGCAAAATTGAGTATGTGTGTGTGTGTGTGTGTGTGTGTGTGTCGTGCGCAAATTAAACCAATAGTTCATTGCATGTGATGTGGGTGGATGCGCACTCTAGAAGAAAAATGGAGGGATAAAAGAAAGAAGCTCAAAAGTTAAAGTCATCTCAGGACCATTACAATTTTGATGTTTTTTACTGTTGTGTTTTTTGTAGACCAGCTTAATTAGATGGAATTTAAGCATCTTCACAAAACTTTCACATGAAGTGGAACTGAGTGAAAGGTAACCTTGAAAGTTTTTAAAACACACGTTGATACCCCATGCGAAACAAAGTAACAGACCAACAGTCCAACAAAAGCTTAGACAAAAATATCAATAAACAACCAGTTGACCAACCAGCTTTAGATTGTCAAACAAACAAACAAAATACTAAGATGTAAGGTAAAATTCTATCACCAAAAAAAAAAGGTAGAGTTTTTTGTATCATGAATAGTTTAAAGTTAAAGTCTGCCCCTGCGCTTAAGGCTCATCAGGCCGGTGCTTAACCCGGTTTCTGTGGCGTTAAGCGACTGAGAGTCATTGACTCCCCCCTGGATAGGACGCCAGTCTATCGCAGGGTTAACCCCCAACACAAGGTTGGTACCCCTTTTACACCTGGGTGGGGTGAGAAAATAGCCGTAAAGTGCCTTTTCCAAGGGCGCAACGCCATAGCAGAAAGCTGGGATTGAACCCGCAACCTTTAGATTACGAGTCCAACGCCCTAACCACTAGACTACAGCGGCGGCTATCATGAATAGTGATCATGGATAAATTCATCTGTTGCTTTGTTCACTTGCAGGCAGAAACTGAGTGACTGGAAGAAGCAGCATGGACACCACCCACAAGGAGACCCTCTGCCACAGGTGCTTGGCTTCTTTCCCTGCAAAAGCATGGCCCAGGCCGAAAAGATTGCTAGATACGGAATCCGGACTATGTCTAGTAGCAGTACCTGTTTAGGTAAGATGACAGAGCTCTGCCAGTCAGGACCCACATGTATCCATGACATATCTGTGTTTTTGATAGGGCCTGAGTCATCTATCTCATTGCTGTCAGTAATATCACTTGGATGGTTGGCTGTGTGATGTCTATAGATAATAATCGACCTTGAGCTGGCTATCATGTCACTGGGGAGATTAGTGTGAAGAGGATTTGTGTGCAAAGAATAGTGTGTTCTCGTGTTTCTTTTGCCTGAATTAAAGGCATCCTTATTTTTCAGAGCAAATTTGCAGAACTTATAGATCTGGATTTGCTGAGTAACTTGTGGAATGCTTTCATATTCTTTGTGTGAGTTTTTTAATGCCCATGTCATCAAAGTCAGCATTTCTTGTGATCATTTCTGTATAGATCATGCTGAAAAGATGGGGACATGATATGCACCCCTGACAGCTCCTTCTTTATATATCAAAGAACTGGCTGTGCTTGCCATTCCATTGGAAGGTTGTTTTCTGACATGAATACAAGTTTGCTATGAGTGAGATCAGGTGCTTTATGTATATATATAAGGAAACAGAATTAAGAACACACACACACACACACACACACACACACACACACACACACACACACACACACACACACACACACACACACACACACACACACCTATATCAAAGTATAGTCTGTGTCAACTGGCATCCACTCATTGTGTTTGGTATGTTCCCAGGAAACCCTGCCCATGGTGTTTATCTGTATCGCCACTTGGACTTGTCACTGTCCCTGAGGAACAGGACAACTTCTGTGTTTGTGTTTAAGGTAAGCAACTTTTCTATCTCAAAGAAAAAGAAGAAAAAACAAAACTTTTCTATCTTAATATTTGTTCTACCAAAAGAGATTTCTGTAGCCTGTGATTTAAAGATGACATGATTTATCTGCACATCAGTTGTGATTTTATGGTGTGATTACTGTTTGCAGATTTTTGTGCTGTGGTTTAAATTTTTAAAAAATATGAGACTGCTAGGAACAGATTTGGAATCGCTGGCATAGGAACCCTTTTTTTTGGTCTCTTTTTTCCCCTTCAGCCATTGATCACTTCTTTTCATGTGACTGGAGTATAAGTGGTTAGATCATTTCTTGTCACTGTGTAAGGTTATGTCATGTCAGTGATTCAAATTTGGGCAATTTCTGGTTGGCTTAACAGAAAACCTGTTTCTGTTCATCTGGTGTGGGAGTAGATTGGTGCATTTTAAAAATCCTTTTCATCTGTGTTTGGATTGTGAAGTAGATTGGTGCATTTTAAAAATCCTTTTCATCTGTGTTTGGATTGTGAAGTAGATTGGTGCATTTTAAAAATCCTTTTCATCTGTGTTTGGATTGTGAAGTAGATTGGTGCATTTTAAAAATCCTTTTCATCTGTGTTTGGATTGTGAAGTAGATTGGTGCATTTTAAAAATCCTTTTCATCTGTGTTTGGATTGTGAAGTAGATCGGTGCATTTTAAAAATCCTTTTCATCTGTGTTTGGATTGTGAAGTAGATCGGTGCATTTTAAAAATCCTTTTCATCTGTGTTTGGATTGTGAAGTAGATCGGTGCATTTTAAAAATCCTTTTCATCTGTGTTTGGATTGTGAAGTAGATTGGTGCATTTTAAAAATCCTTTTCATCTGTGTTTGGATTGTGAAGTAGATCGGTGCATTTTAAAAATCCTTTTCATCTGTGTTTGGATTGTGAAGTAGATTGGTGCATTTTAAAAATCCTTTTCATCTGTGTTTGGATTGTGAAGTAGATTGGTGCATTTTAAAAATCCTTTTCATCTGTGTTTGGATTGTGAAGTAGATTGGTGCATTTTAAAAATCCTTTTCATCTGTGTTTGGATTGTGAAGTAGATTGGTGCATTTTAAAAATCCTTTTCATCTGTGTTTGGATTGTGAAGTAGATTGGTGCATTTTAAAAATCCTTTTCATCTGTGTTTGGATTGTGAAGTAGATCGGTGCATTTTAAAAATCCTTTTCATCTGTGTTTGGATTGTGAAGTAGATCGGTGCATTTTAAAAATCCTTTTCATCTGTGTTTGGATTGTGAAGTAGATTGGTGCATTTTAAAAATCCTTTTCATCTGTGTTTGGATTGTGAAGTAGATTGGCGCATTTTAAAAATCCTTTTCATCTGTGTTTGGATTGTGAAGTAGATTGGCGCATTTGAAAAATCCTTTTCATCTGTGTTTGGATACTTGAGGCCAAGTGTACATGTCACAATAACCTTTGAAGAATGAGTAGGGGGGTGAGAATGGAAGGGCTGTTTCATGACAGTTATCTTTATACATGAAGTGTTTTTAATTGATACTGCTACACTATATCATTGCACTTAACAACATGCTGTAGATTGAAAAACACCCCCCCAAAACAACAACAACAACAACAACCCCAAAACAACATAAAAAACACATGCTATAGATTGAATATATAACATTTCATTGGATAAAAATCACTGTCTTTTTCAGTATCTGTTACTCTTACATAGGAAACTTTTTCCACTTTTCTCTTTTTTCCCCAAACAAACTGTGCATGGTTTGTCTATATAACTCTTACACATTTTTTTTTTTTTGGGGGGGGGGGGGGGGGGGGTTCAGTCATTCTGTCAGTTGTGTAGTGTTTACAGGGCCACAAAACAGCTGTATGTATGATGTAGCTGGATATGCCCACAGGTTATCCTGGGACGCAGCAAGAGAGTGTCACTGTCCGATTCCAGCCAAGTCCATCTGATGGAGCCCACTCGTCACTATGACTCACATCTGAGCCACTCTCTGCCTCAGAGGGATGACGCTCTGTCCACTGTTCGCAGAAAGTCACAGGTATGTGCTTTTTGGTGCTGGTTTTGTTCCTCTGCTAGAGCTCTGGGGTTCACCAAAGGTGAGATTTTTTAGTATGTGACCATTTCAGCCTATGATTAAGGTAGCCACAGTCCGAGTTTGGGGATGTACGTGTTTGATATTGTTATTTTGGGGACAATTGAATTGTGAGGGGTTTTTTTACAAGATGTGGATTTTTAGGCACATTTGTATAGTTCACTCTCACTCAGTCCCATGTCCCAAAGGACGTAGGGGGGACATGAGAGAAGACGCAACAGAGATCTTTTTCCATGCTTCACGATCCTGTGTGGCTAGTAGGAGGTGTTGCAGGGGTTGGGCGGTCCAGTCTTTGATGTTGTCAACCCATGATTTCTTTTGGCGGCCTCTTCTTCTCTTGCCCTCGACTGTTCCTTGCAGGATGGTTTTTGCTAGGGTGTTGTGTCTTGTGGTGTGACCAAACCACATCAGCTTTCTCCTCTTTATGGTGGAGAGCAAAGGCTCTTGGGGGCCCACACGCTTTTTGATTTCTTCTTTCACATAGCTATTGGTCTTGTGTTCTTTGTATGATATTTTGAGGAGTCTTCTGTGGCACTTGTTCTCGAATGCTTGGATTCTCCTCTCTAACTCTGCTGTCAGAGTCCATGATTCACAGCCATATAGGAGGATAGATATCACGAGGGATTTGTAAAGGTGGTATTTGGTGCCGAAGCTGATGTTGTTGCTTCTGATGATCTTCTCGAGTCTGACTAGAGCAGATGTTGCTGTTGCAATGCGAGCTTTCACTTCATTGTTTGATGTGCCATCTTTTGTTAGGATGGAGCCTAAGTATTTGAATTGGCTCACCTCTTCTAGTGTTTCTCCATTCATCTTTATTTCCGTGATGTCATTACTCGCGCTGTTGACCATGATCTTTGATTTCTCTGTACTGACCTCCATGCCGTATGCGCTCGCTCGATCTGTTAAATTGTCTGTGAGGATTTGCAGTTCTTGTTTGCTGCTGCCCATGAGGTCAATGTCATCTGCAAATCTGAGGTTGCAAAGGGGTCTTCCACCAATGGAGATGGAAGTGTGGTGGTTTTGCAGTGTCTCTGTCATGATGTTTTCGAGGAAGAGGTTGAAGAGTACAGGTGAGAGAAGGCAGCCCTGGCGAACCCCAACCGTGGTCTTGAAGAACTCGCCCACGTGATTATTCATAAAAACTGCACTTTCTGCGTTCTCGTACAGAGCTTTGATGACTTCAATTAGACAGCTGTCAATGTTGAAGTGCCTGAGTACTTGCCAGAGGCCGTCATGCCATACCCTGTCAAAGGCCTTTTTGAAGTCTATGAAATTTGTATAGTTAGTTAAAGTTAAAGTCTGTCCTGAGCCTAAGGCTCATCAGGCCGGTGCTTATCCCGGTTTCTGTGGCGTTAAGCGACTGAGAGTCATAGACTCCCTCTGGATAGGACGCCAGACTATCGCAGGGTTAACCCCCAACACAAGGTTGGTACCCCTTTTACACCTGGGTGGGGTGAGAAAATAGCCGTAAAGTGCCTTTTCCAAGGGCACAACGCCATAGCCGAAAGCTGGGATCGAACCCGCAACCTTTAGATTACGAGTCCAACGCCCTAACCACTAGACTACAGTGTCGGCCATTTTTATAGTTAGTAAATACAAAATCTTTTAAATTTTCAATTTAAATTCCTTACAGTGTAGATTTTGTTTGTAACTGTCTGTTATGCATCAGTCTCCTTGCTTACTAATATAAAAACAACAACAACTGTGCTTTAATGATATGATAATGACAGTCTCAGTTTTAATTCCTTTTCACAATTTTGGGGTTATGTATTTTTAAGCTTAAAAGGAAAAAAAGCCAGCTGTTGGATTTTCATTCCTCTCTTTTTTGTTGTTGTTGATACTTAGGCAGTTGCACTGGATTTGATATTAATTACATGGTTCTTATGGCACTTTATGGTGAATCAATTTATTTAGAATCAGTTTCTAGAAACTGAGGTTTCTGTAAAATGGTTATATGCCTGAAGTACCATGTTCATTTGGAAATGACCGTACATTGCAATAAATCTCTCACTTAAAAACAGCTGTTACGGTGTGAAGTAGCTCCATGACTGTGAATATATTCAAAGCGGCTAAGATCTACCAGTGTTAATAATTGGTTTGCTTTTTATCCTCATGGAACATAGTATTAACGAAAAATTACCTGCATGTATAACAGGTAATTTCATGTTTGGATCCATTGGTTAACGTTGATGCCAAGCAGTCAAAAGAAAGAGATGAAAAGATCACAGATATTTTGATTTTATTTTTCAGATGTACCTGTATGACTATACGGAAGATGCAGTAGCAGCACAGTTTCCTCGCCAGTGTCTGCCGTATGCTGTGCTGGACTTTGTGGAGGAGGAGGACAGGTACAGGAGAAGGGAGGAGGAGGAGGACAGGTACAGGAGAAGGGAGGAGGAGGAGGACAGCTACAGGAGAAGGGAGGAGGAGGAGGACAGGTACAGGAGAAGGGAGGAGGAGGAGGACAGCTACAGGAGAAGGGAGGAGGAGGAGGACAGCTACAGGAGAAGGGAGGAGGAGGAGGACAGGTACAGGAGAAGGGGCTACTCTCCAGGTCATTCAGAAAACACTGCCTCCTGTGAGGTTGAGGCTGACCACGCTCCCTCTGCATCTTCCAGAAAAAGTCACACAAGCAGTCAGAGAGCAAACCTTCACAGGGGGCATGAAGAAGAGCAAGGCATTTCCAAGTCAAGGAGGGAATTCAGTTCATCTTCAAGAAAAGCTGACACCAGCAGTCAAAGATTGAACCATCACAAGAGACTTAAAGAGGAAGGCATTTTAAAGTCAAGGAGTAAAGTCGGTTCATCTTCAGTAGGTGATAAGTCAACAAACGGTAAAACTTCTCCTGTTCCCTTGACCAAGGAATCGTCATCTAATGCAGAAAGACGTGAGATGGCTGTCTCTGGTCATTCTGTATTGAGGGTGCCTGCCAGGGACAGAAAGGATGATCAGATGGTTGATGCCCAAAGTGTGTACCAAGAAACTTTGCAGGAGACTCGGGATAAGCATAGCATTTCAAATTCTGCAGGTCTGGTATCAGTGCCTGTGACAGAAGAGAGGGTAAGCACAAACAGTGCCTGTAGACTGAGGACAGGTGAAGGTGTGGAAGACAACATTTGTAATTTACATCAACAGAATTCAGGGCAGGATACTTCACAAAGCAGCCACAACACAGATTGCAATTTAAATAATGTGCAGCGCATGCCTTTTTTGATTTTGAACTTTCAAGACCCAAGATTTTATCAGGTGTGTGGGCCAACTGACTTTTTATTTGATCCAAGAAAGACTGAAACATGTTCCCCATCCACTGCCAAGAGCAGGGATGAAGGTCCCAGTTACAGGGAACTGGAGAGTGGTGCACATTCAAATGCTGAAGAGAAACAGTCTTCTCCTGAACAACCTATGCATCCAGGCAAAGCTCAGCTCAAGCAGCATTATAACTGTAGAAGAGATCCTAGACTCGGTCAGCAGAAAAAGACCATCTCATCCACACAACAGAGTTCGACATCCACACAACAGAGTTTGACATCCACACAACAGAGTTTGACATCCACACAACAGAGTTCGACATCCACACAACAGAGTTCGACATCCACACAACAGAGTTCGAGATCCACACAACAGAGTTCGACATCACACAACAGAGTTTGACATCCACACAACAGAGTTCGAGATCCACACAACAGAGTTCGACATCCACACAACAGAGTTCGACATCCACACAACAGAGTTTGACATCCACACAACAGAGTTTGACATCCACACAACAGAGTTTGACATCCACACAACAGAGTTGGAGAGGTAGTTCTGAGGCCCCCAGTCAGCTGTATCAGCGATACCCAAGCACTTCAGGACAGGTGTAATGGAAGTTATCAACAAACTTTTAGCCCGCAGCGGCTACCGGAATTCACAGAAGGTTGAAAGAGATCCATCAGATTCATGGGGACTGACTTGGAATGAAAACTTTGATGAGAATGATCAAACTGAAAGTGCAGAATCTTTTCAGGCCAGACATCATCAGACCTCAGACATGGCAAAGCTTGTGCGCAAAGAGGTAAGGGGCATAGAACAAGAGGACATCAACAGGAATTTCAAAGTGCAACATGATGTGTCATCTTCAAAGGCATTGCCTATGAACAACAACAGATCGAGCTACCAGTTGGATAGCAGCAATCAGAGGGATCTCTCACCTCCATTACCATCATTACCCTGTACACAGTCTTATTTGGCTCCTCATTTGAGCACAGGGGGGTTAGAAAGGTCTGCTGAAAGTGAAAGCTCCAGTCACATGCAGGCAACAACATCCTCAACTAGTCTGCGCTCAGAAACAAACTCCACTGTTGCTGCAACTCAGGACTATCAACCAGGCAGGTTGAGTCTGTTGAGGGCATTTACTGAGCTTGCAATACAGAATGTGGGACTGTCAGCTCATGCTGCCAAAGATGCAGAGAACACCATTGGCACCAACATGCCTGATGTTGAGTCAGATCAGAGGAGCAACCCTAAGTCTGTTAACTGTGATATTCCAGGGTCTGCTGCACCACAGCCAGTCAATGTGCCATTGGCTGCTCAACCTGGATCAGGACAGTTGAGTGGTGGTAATCAACATTTTGATTTTCCATCAGATCTGAAGAGCATCTGCAAATCTGTCACTTCCCAGATTCCAGGTAGCACATCTTGGCTGCCATCCAAAGGATGGACACCTGAGACTGCGTCTTCTGAGTCCAGGGATGACCATCAGCACTGTGATGTAGACAGAGCACCAGAACTCAGTGCACACAACATACAGTTCGTCAATAAAACTGTGCCCTCAACATTGCCAACTCAACAGAGTTTGTCCAGCCACCAGTCCTTACATGAAAAAGAGGGCCAACACTTTTATAGAGGCTCCAAAGGTGTACAGCAGAAGAACAGTGAAGTCAGTTCACATTTGTTGGTTGTGCCACCGCTTCCAAAAATGAAGTCAGACAACAAGGGTGAAATGTTTGAAAGTATACTGTCAGCACTTCAGGACCCAGAGACAGAAAAAAGAGACAATCCCCCTGGTGGTGATGGTTTGGAATGTGTGCTGGCTACATCAGAACTCCAGAATGATGCTGAGCAGGGCAGTGAGGTGGAGTGTTCTCACCACAAACACAGAGATTCTGCCATGTTAGGTGGTGGCCTTGTTTCCAACAGCAGGGGAGGAGGAGGCTCACAACAGGAACATCCCCACAAGGTGGCCGGGGTGAGAAATAGTGACAGTCACAGCAATTTGAAGAAACATGTCACCAACTGTTCTGTTGTCACAAATGTCACACTGAACAAAGAAAGTCAGCAACAACAGGAACCTATTGCTTGTGAGGACAAAGAGTTACAACATAAACAGGACGCTGTGGCAAGATCAGCGGAAACGTCTCAGCTGTTTGTATCTGCTACAGCTCCAGCACAAGTTGATGCTGTGATACACAATCCGTATTGCTCTAATATTGATTGCTGTGTACCTGATTCAGCAGTGTCCACAGAACCTAAAGTCTGTCTGAGTGAAGGTGGAGGAACCACACTCCAGTGGGATGATGTGACAGGTCACCTGAGTGGCACTGCAGCGTTGCCTGAAACAGGGGCTGGCAGCACTTTGCAACACTCTTTGCCACATTGCATTGCCACAAAAGAACACACTCACTCCATGACTGAGAATGACCAGAACACTGCCTTTTCACTTTGTGATGCCAAGGACATGAACAAGGAACCATCTCAACATGGTGTTGCGGTATCATCAGAACATGAAGTGCCGTCCAGTTTTTCAGAGGAAGAGGGTTATACAGTGGATGAGAATGCCAGAAACACAGCCTTGCTTCCAGAGCCAGGTACAGATTTGAAGGAGAAGTTGGATGAGAATGACAAAAAACTGGCCTGCCTTCCTGATGCAGAGAAGAAACGGGAAGAGGAACCTGAGCCCCAAGAGACTGTGGTTGAGAAGTCACAAAACACATCAGCACCACAATGTGTTTCTCCGGGTGAAGAGCAGGACCGTGTGAATGGAAAAACTCAAAGTAAAACTATGTCATCTCATGCAGATACCAACTTGCACAAGAAGACAGAGCAGGGAGATAGCATTTTAAGTCAGGAAAGCTTTGATCAGGAACATTCGTCAGAGTCGCAGCTTGGAGCAGAACATCATTCTTCAAGTATTTCATGTTTTCAGCTGTCTGAAAAAGAACTTGCCCCGAGTTCAACTGAGAGCAGCAGGGAAAATGAGAAAGCAAAAGATTTGCAAACAGTAGTCCATGCTGATAATTCTGGCAGAGCAGAAATGGATGCTGACTCTTCATCGACCAAGCAGCCAGATGGATTTTGTGCAAGACAAAGCATGCAGGCTCTCCAGAAGACAGAGACTTCGACTAGCAGACCCAGCAGCTTCAAGCAGAAGGAAAAAGAGGTAATCTGTAGGAATGGTTGTAGGTATCTGTCGTGAGCAAATAGAGCAAGTTTAAAAGGAGGAATGTGAGAGAAAGTGAATGCAGTGCATGAAAGTCATATATAAAACTATAGTAATTAGATTGTGAATGAAAAGTTTGAAGTGTGTGTATATGTGGGTTGTATTTATTTTGATGGAGTGTTTGTATGTGTGTGGATATGTGTGTGTGTGTGTGTGTGTGTTGTGTGTGTGTGTGTGTGTGTGTGGAAAAAGCCAGTGCAGATTATATACAAAAATCTTACCATTGAGGAACCTTGGAACTATAGCTGAGGGACAAAAAAAGAATGAAAGATCAAGTGTCTGTGTCTGTCAGTAAAAATAAGTGTGATTTCTTAAATACATATGATGTTTAAAAAAGGTCTTTTTGAGCCAGGTTTGTAACTGCAATGTCATGACTGGATGTTTCAGATGGATGTAAAGATGCCTCAGGTTTGGCCGGTGGATTGTGGAGGAGGACACAGCACTGATGACGTGGACATGTCTGCCGGTCAGACCAGCAGCCACATGACTGCCTGTCAACCCGAAAACAAGGCAGCAGCTGGGGCCCAGAGTGAGGACGTGGTGACCACGTGGTCAGGAGGGGCAGCATCCACCGGGGTGATGCAGAACCCTGCACCTCCTCTGTCCAGGTTTGGCCTGAAGCACTGGATGGAGGCTCTGACGGAACCCGGCCTCAACCCTCATGTTGTTCTGGTGGACTTTTTTCAGGTAATGTGCATGGTGTTCATTGTGTGCACTTAAAAACAACAACTCAACCTAAAGTAATCCCCCACCTTCAACAAAACAATAACAACCAAATGTAAGAGTAGTGTTTGTTGAATCATTATTGTGATAGGCAGTAAAGCGGGTGAATGATAACGATTTGTATGAAGTCAGTATTGCTTTTAGGCTTGGAAACAATGCCCTTGGACCGCCCTTTTTGTCTGGGGACTGGGCTGAGTGACCCCAATCTATTGCCTTAATTCCTTTTGTGTTTATATATATACACACACATGCAGAACACCATGTCAGCGTTGGATGGGTTTCAGAAGCACAAAATACCCAGATGCATCATGTACACAAAAAGTTAGCTGGTCTGAAGTTAGAATGTGTTGGTTTAGGCCATTGGAGAGACCTCCTGCATAGTAACATACAAGCACAGGAGAAGACCAGGGCACTGTATATCCCACCCAGTAAGGGAACATAGAGAAGAGGATAGATCATAATCCAAAAGAAAAACTCTCACTGTCCTTATGTTTAAAAAAAAACCCAAACAACTCTAACTTATGTTTATTTATCACACAACTGACAACGTGTTGACAGCTATCAAAAGCTTCTGACTGGCTCCTAAATGTTGAAAAAAGCTGTGGTCAGTTCAGAATGTCACATGACTTTTTCCCAAAGTGGCTCAAATCATCTTCGATAGATTATATCAGTGTATTTGTTCGCTAAGGTTTTGGATTAGTGGATGAAGGTCCTTGCTCTTGTTGACTTGGCTTGGCCCCCAGGCTGGGTGAGTAAGATGAAACTCACCTCCTTTTGAACTTCACAGTTCTGAAATTGGATATTCGTGCTGGGACTATAATACAATCTACAACAACAACAACACTAAGGGGGCAGCAAAATTGTACACTGAAAATGGCATCAAGGATTAAAATGCACTCAGAAGGAAGTTAAGAAGTATCTGTCCATTCAGCGAAAAAGGAAGGAAGCAGACGAGGGAGTCGGCAAAGCCACACAGGTAGTGTTGACCAACACTGCTCCATGTTGACTCGTGTTTTGGTACCAATGAGGCAACTGATGTGTTGCTTTGAAAAAAACCCAATCAACCTAAAGGAGATGCAGCTTGTACTTGTATTATGAAGTGGCTTGAACTCTGTCAATTATGGCAGTTATTTTTCCTCTGTGTGTGTGTTTGTGTGTGTGCGGCGCATGCACATGCTTTATATCTTTCCTTAACCTCTTCTTCCTTCCTTACCACTATTTTTTTGTCCTGTAACTTGCAGCTCTATGAGCGTTGGGTTTTTCTCTCTCTCTCAGATTTCAAGTCATTTTGTTTGTTCACAGGCATACCTTGGCAAAGCAGACCTCGACAACTGTACAGTATGTCAGAAGGTCATAGACCCCTCATTCCTGTCTTTGGATGATGAAGATCAAAAGATGGAGACCACTGAAACACCCCAGAATAGCGCTGAACCTGCCTCCACAGCAGTGACATCTGCCACTCACAGTGAACACGCCCAGACTGAGGACACCAGCTCTTCCTATGCCCCTGTGGAAAAGGCAGCCGACACTCCAAAAGTGAAAAATGCAGACATTTTTGAAATCACGCCACCTAATGAAAATGTTAAAGAAGAGGAAGATGAGAAAAACAGCAGAACACAGATGACTAGCTCTATTGAGAACAATAATGGTATAGATCATCCATCATGCAGTTTTACTGAGAACAGCAAAGATGAAGTCCTCAATGGAATGACCATCTTTGAAGAGGAATCAATGAACAGAACTCCAGTTGTGTTTCTGATGACCTCCGAAAGTGACAGGGAAACATTGAACAAGAGGTCGGCCCAAGGCTGTTTGAAGGGTCACCCAGCCAAGGTGAAGGTGAAGGACATATCAGCAAGTGATCAGCCTAAAGACCAGTCAGCAGAAGACAACGCGAAGGATCTACCAGCAGAAGACAACATAAAGGATCTACCAGCAGAAGACAACATAAAGGATCTACCAGCAGAAGACAACATGAAGGATCTGCCAGTGCCAACAGAAGACAACAGGAATGATCTTTCAGCAGACAACATGAAGGATCTGCCAGAAGACAACATGAAGGATCTGCAAGCAGAAGACAACATGAAGGATCTGCAAGCAGGAAACAACATGAAGGATCTGCAAGCAGAAGACAACATGAAGGATCTGCCAGTGCCAACAGAAGACAACATGGAGGATTTGCCAGCAGAAGACAACATGAACGATCTACCAGCAGACAACATGAACGATCTGCCAGCAGAAGACAACATGGAGGATTTGCCAGCAGACAACATGAAGGATCTGCCAGAAGGCAACATGAAGGATCTTCCAGCAGACAACATGAAGGATCTGCCAGCAGAAAACAACATGAAGGATCTACCAGGAGACAACATGAAGGATCTGCCAGCAGAAGACAACATGAAGGATCTGCCAACAGAAGACAGCATGAAGGATTTGCCAGCAGACAACATGAAGGATCTTCCAGCAGACAACATGAAGGATATTGCAGCAGAGGACAACATGAAGGATCTACCAGCAGACAACATGAAGGATCTACCAGCAGACAACATAAAGGATCTACCAGCAGACAACATGAAGGATCTTCCAGCAGAAGACAACATGAAGGATCTTCCAGCAGAAGACAACATGAAGGATCTGCCAGCAGAAGACAACATGAAGGATCTGCCAGCAGAAGACAGCATGAAGGATTTGCCAGCAGACAACATGCAGGATCTGCCAGCAGACAACATGCAGGATTTGCCAGCAGACAACATGAACAATCTGCCATCAGACAACATGAACAATCTGCCAGCAGACAACATGCAGGATCTGCCAGCAGACAACATGCAGATTGCCAGCAGACAACATGAACAATTTTGCCAACAGAGACAACATGAACAATCTGCCAGAACAAATGCAGGATCTGCCAGCAACAGCATGAACAATCTGCCAACAGAAGACAACATGAACAATCTGCCAGCAGACAACATGCAGGATCTGCCAGCAGACAACATGAACAATCTGCCAGCAGCCAACATGAATGATCTGCCAGAAGACAACATGCAGGATCTGCCAGCACAAAACAGTATGAACGACCTGTCTGCTCCAGAAGACAACATCAAGGACCTGTCTGCTCTAGAAGACAACACAAAGGATCTACCAACTGAAGACAACATGAAGAATCTACCAACAGCAGACAACATGAAGGATCTGCCAGTGCCAACAGAAGACAACATGAAGGATCTGCTAACAGAAGACAACATGAAGGATATGCCAGTGCCAACAGAAGACAACATCAAAGACCTGCCAACAGAAGACAACATGAAGGATCTACCAGCAGAAGACAACATGAAGGACCTGCCAACAGAAGACAACATGAAGGATCTGCCAACAGAAGACAACCTGAAGGACTTGTCAGTTTCTGCAGAAGACAACCTGAAGGGCCTGTCAGTTTCTGAAGAAGACAACCTGAAGGACATGTCAGCTTCTGCAGAAGACAACCTGAAGGACCTGTCAGTTTCTGCAGAAGACAACCTGAAGGACCTGTCAGTTTCTGCAGAAGACAAACTGAAGGATTTGCCAACAGTAGACAATATGAAGGGCCTCTCAGGACATATGGCAACAAATGAGTCAGAACCTAACTTGAGAGATACGTCGTCCAAGCAAGCTTCAAAGGGCCAGTCTGCAGATGACATGACCATGGAACAGTCAGCAAGTAATAGCTGTGAACAGGATCCAACATCCTGCAACCAAAAGTCATCATTATTCCCCATTGGTGAAAAAGCAGATGGCGATGTCATGCCATTGTCCAAACAAAAAGCTAGAAATGGTGGGAGTACATTTGGGTTTTTCAATAGCAGGCGACGCTACGGCATTGGTTGCTCAACTGCTAATTCTTTTCCAAGAAAGAGTCGCCTCCCTCCAAGCCCTTCTCATAGTCCAAGGAAGCATGCTCAGCTGTGTAGAGAGAAGTCTTCAGTCAACATGGAAAAGTGCTTCAATTCACCTGAGAAGCAGAATAATACCCATTTTGAAAAAGACATTGCTGATGGTTCACCCATTCCAACTCTTGCTAGTGATGCAAGAGAAAAGCATGAGATGAGAAAGTGCCTTCATCAGTTACATTTGAACACAAGAGACCAAGTGAGCCATGGTTTCCACATTCGACAGTCTGTATATTACAAGTCTGCAACAACGTCATCCACATTGTCTCAGTATTCTGTAGAAGGCTACACGCAGCATGAGGCCGTTTCTCATCCCTCATACTATTATCGGTATCTGTATGAAACAGAGTTACTAAAATCGTATGAAACGGCAGTATCAGAACGTGGAGCAATAGAAAGTTTGCACCAAGATTCCAGCAGGAGAGACATGGCGGATTACTTCCAGGACATCATTGGAGAGAAGAGAAAGGTGAGATCAGACAAAGAGCCAGTGCTGGAGTCAAAGAGATTAAAGCGGGATCTCTCTGCAAGGGACAGACATGGCTTAAAACGGAGACAAAGTGAGTCTGGAAGTTCAAAGACAAACAGTGCATCTTTTGATCATAGGCATGAACGCAAACAAAAGGCTGCTTCCAGTGAAGCACTCAGGAGAAATGACAGTGAAAATAGAAGCAGTGGAAAGCGACCAAAAGTGAGCACAGATTTGGAAAAAGGGGGTGCACCATCAAAAAGTCATGTTCATAGAGGTCATGATAAGCTATCTAAGACCTCTGAAAAAGACGCTTCTGGAAACAAGTCGCGGACAAAGGAATCTGCCAGTAGCGGGATGAAGAAAGTCAGTGATATGCCCTGGCTGTTTCCTGATCCTGAGAAGATGAACAGTTCTGGGAAGTCAGGGCGGATATCAGCTGACAAAAAATCACAAGAGAGAGCAAAAGTGGACAAAAGCAGGATTGGCCAGAAAAGAGAACAAAGGAAGAATGAAAGGACTGGTAAAGATTATCGTGTGTCTCAAAGAAAAGGTCTGAAACTCCGTTCTGATAAACATTACAAACAACGACATGAAAAGGCTACCATGAGCACTGTTACCAGGTCAGATAAAAATTTGTATCATCACACACATTCTCCTCAAGGTTTCAGTACTGACAAAGCGGATGAGCGTTATTTCCATAACATTCAGAGAGACGCTGCTTTGCCAAACACTTCGTCTGCTGCTTCGAAAGACCCTGGACTGTTGGAGAATCATGGCCAAGAGAGCTCAACATGTGAAAGGAGTCAGTCATTTAGGAATAAAGTGCATCAAGAAAAAAGTGCAACAGAAATGTGTTCAGTGGTGTCCAGACAAGAACCAGACACCAAAGATGTGGGATTACCCAGCCATGATATGAGTTCTCATCAGAGTGTGAATGCTATCGCTCAAGAGGGGGAGACCAGTCGACACAGTGAAGCTTTGATTCCAGGTCAGAGAAGGGATGACAATGCAGACTGTGTAATCCTGAAAAACACTGGAAAGTTTCATGGTCTTGCAAGGCAGAAGAATTGGAGGTGGCAGACTTAAATAAAGATGGATCATTGAGTAATCTCTCCCAGTCTCATGAACAAATCAGAAATTCAAGTGCAAGCAGGACTGGGCTTCTTCAGACCACAGCATGTGGCAGCAGGGTGCCAGACTCAGTAGGTGACACTTGTTTTGCAAAGTGTGTGAATCGTACTGGAGATGCAAAGCAGATTGCCTCAGAGGAGAGAGAGTCAGTGCAAAAAAGTGTGACACAAAGACCAGGTGATATTCAACCACAAGAACAAGTGGCCTGTTGCACATCTCAAGCCAGTGTACTGTCTGCAGACCCCATCATGTCTGTGCCTGCCCCTGTTGTCACCAAAGGGGATGATGCAAGTGCTGTTAGTATCTCAGACAACCTAGCACTACCTTTGAAGGAAGAGTCCTTTTCTGGGGAACAGATTAATTTAGAGCTAGAAATTATAAGTGGATGTTTGCGACTTCTGGAGGCTTGTAGAGAGGGTGGTCAGGCTGACTCCACACTCAGGTCTCTGCCTATGGCCAGATTGAGTGACGCTGAATTTGAGACCTTGAAAGTGTCACTCTGTGCTGTTTTGAAAGACTTCAGGCATTCTATTGAATGCATCAAAAAAGGCCTGAAAA
Source organism: Stramonita haemastoma (assembly GCA_030674155.1). Taxonomy (NCBI): domain Eukaryota; kingdom Metazoa; phylum Mollusca; class Gastropoda; order Neogastropoda; family Muricidae; genus Stramonita; species Stramonita haemastoma. The sequence continues at coordinate 38,678,278 of CM060316.1, forward strand.
GCAAACCTCATCACTGCATGCCTCAGGAGCTTCTTTTGAGGGAGGAAAGAAATCGGCTCTACACAAGAGAAGGTGTCTTTGTGGTTCTGATGTCAAGCATTCATGTGAAAACCTACAAAGAGTTGTTAAAGATAAAAGCTGCTCTTGAAGATGTAGGAAAATGTGGTGGTACAAGTGATCAGTCGAAAATGCCAGATCAGATTGATCAAATTCAGCAGCGGAGAAAGATCCTGATGGAGACCCATACGGGCAAAGTGAAGGCTAAGCTTCTGAATCAGTTGCGTAAAAAAGTGTCTTCCTACACTGTTTGCCGAGATCATATGAATGACATGCTTGGTCATAAAAGTGTTAAAGAGATGGTGGTTTTCATGTCTTCATTTGAAGCTGTTCAACGTCATCTGCAGCTAGTGAAGAAAGAACTGAGAATTGCTGAATGCACAAGAAAATAAGACCCTCCCACCCAACCAACTGAGCTATTTCTTTCTTTCTGCTGAAACGAAACTTGGTTTTAAAAAGAAAGAAGAAGAAGACAGTGTATGCATGTGTGCTAAGTCAGCATAATGAATTTTCAAGACTGATCATTTTTAGTTTTTGAATCTGAAAGCAAGTTTAGTGACTGGCTAGGCTGTTGCAAACACTTGTAAGACACACAAATTATTATCTACAGCCTTTGTTTTTGTGTTTTTTATAGTGATAATACTACCAGATATACAATGATGATAATTCAAATTTTGTTTTGATGATTTATGCAGATATGATAATTCATGCAAATATGTATGTGTTGATTTATTTGGATGTGCTGAGTAGTATATTGATTTCTTTTTAACTTTTTTTTTTTTTGGACCTAGGAATGCAGTAATTTTCACTTAATACTAGTTGAAAGCAAACTGAAATTGAGTTCTGAATAAAGTTGCCAAAAGTGTTAGTACCTGTGAAGTGTTTGATATTTTGTTTTGCTCAAAAAAACTGTTGATGTGGAAGGGAAAAGAATATGCAGCTAATGGAGAGACTTTATGAAGGACCAGTATTAACTTCAATCACGAAATTGAATATAATTACGTGTGTTTACACATTTTTGTGTGTGTTGTAAATTTGTAAAACATTGATGCTCATATTGCAATTCATTATACTCTAGTTGTAAGCAGTGGCGCTGAATTTATTTGAGTGTTTATTGGTTTTCATATATAGTATTTATATCACGGTTTTATTCAGGTGACATTCATATTGTCTGTAGATGCACTCATATTTTTATATAATAATCAAATAATGAGATAAATTGCTTATGTAAAGATGAATGATTGTTGATGTTTTTGAGCTAAACCGTGGTTCAAAATGGTGGAGTAAAAGAAATGGAGAGAGGCACTATTGCTTTGTTGATCAGTCTACTCAAGAGGATGCTTCTCCAGGACTGCTATTCTGGGTGTAGACTGGAGCACCATCACCCACACTCGTACAGTGCTGAGAGAGGCTAACTCTTTACTTACGCCTTTCCCCATAGTACTTCCAGCAACGTTGGACATATTGAAGGGGCTCCATTCTTCATGACCTTCAGCCAGTTCACTGATGGTGCTCTGTCATGTGCTGACAAGCCGGAGGCCCCTGTCCACTGTTTGCCACCTGTTCATTGTGGTCACCCCTTGTTTTCACACCTGCAGGTGAGTTAACTCCTTGATGTTGTGCTGAAGCTACAGATTCAGCAAAGGTTTGAATTTTTTTTTTTTTGATGGGTCCAGTCCACGGGAAACCACTTGGGCTTTTAGATGAATCATTTTCCCACATTTTTCCACATTGAACATAAAAATTTTAATGTAGACCGTATTAGAACAAAGATATTTTATAATGAACAAAAAGTCAAACTCTGTCCAATGGAGTAAACAAGATTCAATCCATACCAGCCAAACTAGAATGCGGAGTCCCTCAAGGATCTGCTCTCAGCCGTGTTCTCTTCACCCTCTATACTGCTCCACTGTCACTAATCATAAACCATCATCAGATCAACCATCACTTTTATGCAGATGACTCTCAGATTCAAAGCAGTGACATTCCTGAAAATCTGCCTTCTCTCTTGACAAATATGTCATACTGCCTTCATGATATTCAAAACTGGATGATACAGAACAAGTTACAACTAAATGCAGTTAAAACCAAAGCCATGCTTGTAGGGACCAAACACAAACTGTCTTCCATCACAACTTCAATAGAATTTGGCAGTACGTCAGTCCCTCTATCCACTGCTGTCAAGTATCTAGGGGTCGTTATTGACAACACACTCTCCATGCAAAAATTCATCACCCAGACCTGTCAGTCATGCTACTATCAGCTACTGCGTATTAGTGTAATTCAAAAGTACCTGTCCACTGATGCAACATTCAAACTTGTCACTTCTCTTATTCTTTCATGTCTGGACTATCGCAATTCTCTTTTGGCTAGTCTGCCAGCATCATCTATCCACTCCCTTCCACATATACAAAATTCTGCAGCTCGACTGGTCCTCCGAAAAAAAATTCTGAGCACATTACGGATTACCCCTCTCTTGCAATTTCTCCACTGGCTGCCTGTATCACACAGAGCAAACAACAAGATCAGTACCCTCTGTTACAAATGTCTCCACAATACTGCACCCTCCTACCTCTGTGAATGTCGTCACTTGTACACACCTTCTCTTTCCCTCTACTCGGCTGCAGATACCTTATCCTTAAGAATACCTAGATTCAACCTATCTACCGTTGGCCGCCGATCTTTCTCTATTTCTGGTCCATCGATCTGGAATGGCCTTACTCTCTCCCTTTGGCAAAAGCCTACTTATGACACTTTTAAATCCAACCTCAAGACACACTTATTTCAAACCCAAGATTTTCATCTTCTGTTTTAATCTCCTATCTGTTCCTGCCTTCAATATCTGAAATCTCTTTCATCCCGCCAAGGTGTATGACCTTTATAAGTGTGTGCATGTGTGTGTATGTATATATGTGTGTGTGTGCACGCGCGTGCGCATGCGTGCATGTGTGTGCGTGTATGTGTACATTCAAATTTATTAAAACTATTATTTGTTATTGATTGCTTGTGTGTTGTGTAGGTCGAAGGCAAGCGCTTTGATTTGCTATTGCAAGATATAGCGCTATATAAATTGTGCTTATATAAAAAGCGCTTTGATTTGTTTTTACAAGATATAGCGCTATATAAATTCCATGTATTATTATCATTATTATCATTATTAAATTCCATGTATTATTATGCAATGCTATGATGATTTTTCTCTTTGTGCTTTGTGTAGACTTACATGATTTGCTTCCATACTGGTGTTATAATTGTATCCTTATTGTTGAAATGCTAGAAGTGCCAAACAGAACTGCAAAAAACTTCAAGAAATGCAGTTTACAAATCTGTACTTTATAAAGTATGTTTAGATTTTCGGGCAGTTCTTTGTAGCAAAAATTCCTTTTATGGCAAAGAGTTCCCAGACCCCTGCCCCATTGTCCTCCTATTTGACTTTCTTCCATTCTCTTCGCTGAATTTAAGTACATTTATCATTTTGTGTGTGTGTGTTCAATTTTTAAATATGGTCCAAATTGTGTGTCGCCTTCTGAAGGGACAGGCCAATTTTACTGCGACACCAGTGAGTCAAGACTTAATAGTCTCGTCATTATAGCTGTTGTTTATGAGTCTGCATCAATGAGGTTCACAACCAGGATCATCATTGCTGCTGAAGTAGGTGCTGCAGAGAAAACTGACTGTCTCTTTTTTCCTCAAGATATGTAGAGAAATTTTTAATGCTGTGGCTTTTTGTGTGCATTCAATTTTGTGTTCTGCTGGGGTTTTTTTTGTGTGTGTGTGCGCACAGTTTAGTGCAACCAATTTTTTTTTCATACTGGTCTTTGTTCTTGTCCAAATTCAGTGAACATTGTCTCAATAAAAAAAAAAAAAAAAGAGTGTCCTTAAATGAAAGTTTTTTTAAAAATCACTTTTACTTTCTTCTTACTCCCAATCTGGATGTAAAACAACAATTGTTGATTTTTTTTTTTAAATTGAAAAAGCTACCATCCTACCGTAACTACCCTGTGTGTGTGTGTGTGTGTGTGTGTGTGTGTGTGTGTGTGTGTGTGTGTGTGTGTGTGTGTGTGTGTGTGTGTGTGTCAGAGAGAGAAAGAGAGAGAGATTGAAAAATGAAGTGTAATTGGAAACTTTGTACTTGTTGTTATCATTTAAAAAGTAAAGCAGTTAAGTGAAAAATGTCAGAGTCCTTTATTTTTTGTTTGATTTTTTTTTCAAATGACAAAGTTGCTGATTGAAATACTGGCTTTTTGTTAAAAGCAAATGATTTTTTTTTTTTTTTACTGACAAAAAATATGGATCTTTTAGTAATTACTAATTTCTCAGACCATCAGCTAAAACAATGAGAGTATAAAGGTGGTGTTTAATTTACCCCCCCCCCCCCCCCAAGAAAAGCCAAAAAAACAAAAAGTGTTGCTGAACTGAAAAATCCGTATACTCTTTGTGGTAACCCAAAAAACATTGTAAGTAAGAATTGCAAATAATTTGGTAATTCAAACCAGAATATTTAAGTCATAGGGAAATGTGTGTGTGTTGTTTTTTTTCTCCAGTTTAAGCCATCAAAAACAAAAAAATTCTGTCATTGAGTAATCTGATTTGTTTTAATGTTTTTTAAATTAAATTTTTTGTTCTGTAGCTCAAATGCAGTATTTTCTTTGTTTTTGCTTTTGTTTAACTTTTTGGGAGGTGTGAAAAATGAATTTGTTGTTCAGTTACTCCAAGTGTTGTTGATTTTTAGGTTCATGTAAGAGAGGTATGCAACAGACTTGAAGACAAGGTTGCTTTCTGACAAATGGTATTGTTGTTTACAATTTCTTCCATCATTGTTGGGGATAAACCACATGGTAATTGCTATTGTTCAATGCTGATTGATTTTTTATTTTGTTTTTCACCAGGGAGGGAAGGCAGTGAGTGTGGTGTGTGTGTGTGTGTGTGTGTGTGTGTGGTGGTGAAGGATTGGGATGATACATCAGTGGTGGCGAATGTGCAAAAAATAAGTGCTTGCTGGGAACCACAAGGAGTTCTGAAGGAATGTTTGTTTCCAGATTTCAGTGATTTTGTTTTTCATTTCTTTTAATTCTATTTTTGTCATTTTGCAGTTTATACACGCACACACATGCAGTCAGGAATGCTCATGACTTTGCTGCATGTGCACAAGCACACACACATACACACACACACATCTGTCAAAGTCAAAATTTAATTTCCAGATGGTACATTGAGTAAGCAATAGATTTGCTTTCTTTCACATATATATATATATATATATATATATATATATATATATATATATATATATATATATATATATATATATAATATATATAATTATATATGTGTGTGTGTGTGTGGAAATGTAAGTTGGTTTGCTCTCTTGATCAATCTATGTCTGATTAAGCCTGATGGTTGGTGCAGATTTACATCTGAATCAAAACAACTTGAATGGCAGCAAAATTGGTCTTACAATTTCTGTTTTATGCAAATATATGTATGTATGCATGTATTTATGCATGTATGTATGCATATATGTATGTATCTTTGTATATAGACGTATGTATCTACACACACACACACACACACACACACACACACACACACACACACACACACACACACACACACACACACACACAAGGGATGGTCTAGTGGTCAGAAAATTGTGCTTGCAATTTGACAACCAGGGTTCGATCCCGTTGGAGGTTTTTTTTCCCCCTGGTGTTAACATCAGTGCTGACTCCACTCTCCCCAAAAGTCCTTGGATGAGACTATAAACCAGGCCCTGTGTGCAAACGTATGCAGAACATCTTGCGCACACTTTAAATCCTGTCCCGCTTTTCATAAGAGTAGGCCATTGTGTGCCAGTGGGAACAGATGACGATTTACAAAACTGCATACACATGGGGACTGGATGTAAAAAAGCACATGAGTGCTTTTTCCATTATCCTCAATATAAAAGAATAAAAAAAAAAAATAATAATAACACCCCCCCACACCCCCACCCACCCACCCACCCACACACACACACACATTATATGGCATGCTGTGAAACGTTTGACCTTTTTTTTTTTATTCAATCAGAGTTATTTCAGTCACTTTTTATTTCATCATGCTGTGGACTATTTATTTGCACATGTATGTGTTACTCCATGAGTTTTTGCCGCCTGTTGTGCTTTCTGTGAAATGAATGCAAACTTAATGTAAATTGTACAAGAAAAAAATCATGTTTTGTACCTTTACACAGTTGAAGTGCTTTAACTCAGTAACTATGCATCAATATCCAATATACAGTGTATCATTAGTGTGCATGCATGCACGTGTGTGTGTTTGTGTGTGTTGTGTGTGTGTTGTGTGTGTGTGTGTGGTGTGTGTGTGGTGTGTGTGAGTGATATGTTCAATTTGTTTTATACTGGTGCTTTTACTTTTTTGAGAAATAAATAAAGAAAGAAAATTCATTGTGCTGTTTGTGTTGGTGGTTACTGTACACCCTTGGTTGAAGAGATGGGGTATTGCAAATGACTTTTATCATTGTCAAGGACTATAACACATCAAACAGATGCAAGTTATGACCATCACACACACACACACACACACACACACACACAACACACACACACACACACACACACACACACACACACACACACACATACGGATGAGACTTTAAACCGAGGCCCCGTGTGCGAACGCACGCAGAACATTTTGCGCACACGTTAAATCCTGTTCCGCTTTTCGTAAGAGTAGGCCATCGTGTGCCGGTGGGAACAGATGACAATATTTACAAAAACTGCATACACACGGGGACCGGATGAAAAAAAGCACATGATTGCTTATTCTGTTATCCTCGTTAAAAAGAATAAATAAAAAAAATAAAATAAACACACACACACGTCTAATATCACAATTTGTGAAAAGACATTAAATGAATTTTGAACACACCACACACACACACACACACACACACACACACACACACACACACACACACACTGCACTGCACTGCATCAGGAAGAGGATATTGCCTCTGTTTGTATTAACCTCAGAATTCAGACTTCTATAATTTTGTTTCGTTTTTTTCCAGTTGCACAGATTTTTAATAAGAGGTTAATGATAAGTTCAAATACATTTATAAATGAAAACCCCCAACACTTTTAAGCATCAGATTTGTTTGAAGGACGTGTCACCACACACATAATATTCCCATTCCTGGCACACCACTTTGCATTTACCCACCTCCATTTTCTCTTTATCCACCAGACTCCCTAAGATTCGAACTAGGATACACGACCACTTTAGTTAAAGGTGATTATCTTAACCGCTTTCTGAATGTACTTTATGTTTCCTAATACCCAACTGGCATCGCGTTGGGTCCAGATTGGTCCTGTAGGTACCAGGACTTTCTGAATGTACTTTATGTTTCCTAATACCCAACTGGCATCGCGTTGGGTCCGAATTGGTCTTAGGTACCAAGGACTTCTGAGTGTACTTTCGTTTCCTAATACCCAACTGGCATCACTTGGTCCAGATTGGTCCTGTAGGTACCAGGACCACAGTAAGTGATAGTGTTGTTTTACAGAGGCTGAACTCACTCAGTCCTGCACCTAGTTTAACCCCTCGAAAGCTGTTTATGACATAGGCTACATGAAAAAAATTATTTCCCGTGGACCGTGGGGGCACCAATGAACATTTTGCAACCAGCTCCCCCCCCTGTCCTCTGCTTTCCGTAGCAAATTGTTCCACCCAACGCCAGTCCACTCTCTGATGTCATCTTGCTATCATCGTTTATAATAATATATAATATATATATATATATTATATATATATATATATATATATATAAATATATATATATATGTGTGTGTGTGTGTGTGTGTGTGTGTGTGTGTGTGTGTAAGAATTCATTGTCAACTTGATATGTATTTGGAATTGTCAGCCAGTAGGGATTTGTACTATGTGGCTTTGCCAAAATGAATATCAAACAAAATACTTTCCTGTGGTCTTGTGGTCATTCTCAGCACATGTGGGTGCTATCACGAGGTCTTTTCAGCCAGCTAAAAGTTGGATTGGGGGGTAGGGTGGGGTGGGGGGAAACCATGGCAAAATTCTGAAGTAAAGAAAGCTACCATCAGCGTGACATATAATATGATGTAAGAGGATGACATACATGTCCCCATGGGAGTGGCATAAGAAGACTGTCAATCGGCATGTATTTCATCCGCCCCTCTTCTTTCCTCAACGATCATCATTCTTAGGAGTGAAAAATAAAAATAACCCCCCCCCCCCCCTCCCAAAAACAACAACCCAAGCAAACAAAACACAACCAAAAAAACAAACAAACAACAAAAGGAAACAAAAATACAGTGCTTTGCCTGTGGTGATACACATTCCCCGGGAAAAGCAGTAACAGTGGAGACATGTGCTGCACGATAGAAGATAATACATTATTAATAAACAATACAGTGCAATACAAAGTAATGCAAGGTGGTTAATGGTGGAAACAACGAATTCGCAAGCTTCTGTATGTCACACACATTGAGCACACATAGAGTATACCATGGCTACAGAGAATTTTCCTGGTAGAACTGAAACAATTCTGAAGTAAACCGTGCTGGCAACAGCAAACGCATGCCTCTCTTAAAAAGAAAAAAAAGGAAGGGAGTGGGGGTGCACTGCTTACAACACTATCTCTGAGGGCAGTTCAAATTTCACCTGAAGAAAACTGCAGAGACTATAAATTTTGCACATGTGGTACAAAACAGTTATCCCTAAATCGGAAATCTCCGCTGGGAAGTAAGTATAGTAATCTCAAGAAAAGTACAACAGTTCAGGACAGTAGCCTAACACGGGAGAGAATAGAAATGACAATCAGTGTAGAATTTACACCAGTTCTGTCCCTTGGATTGTTCCCCGCAACACGATCTCGACCTGGAATTATGCGTTGGCCCTGTAACTTTTCTTCTGCTGTGACAGGAAGGAGACATGGTGCCGTAAGTCAATCAGGGATCATGTCCTTTGTTGAAGGAAGAAAGCAACACAGTGTCTGCAAACATTTGTTTTGAAATAAAATAACAAATTCGAAAATCATATAAATCATGGTTACAGAAAGATTTTCCCCTTTGCAAATTCGTAAGAGGCCTAAGGCTGATAGCTACCTAATGAATAACAAACTAACTATATAAATGAGATAGTAAGAGAGAGAGAGAGAGAGAGAGAGAAGAGAGAGAGAGAGAGAGAGAGAGAGAAGAGATTAAATAAATAGGCCTAAGTAAACATGTTTAAAGAGTCAGACTAGTAGGTCCCCTGTGATCTTTAGTGTCGAATATCTTTAAATGTGCAGTCCAAGGTAGCCCTCTCTCTCTCTCTTCTCTGAAACGAAAACGAGAAAATAAAACAACAAAACAAAACCTGCTGATCTGAAAAAAGTGAAATCAAATAAAGCCAGCCAACTTGGATCATAAAAAAACAAATCATAGGATGCGTTTGTATTGTTGATCTGCATGGTCAACATGTCCCGGATTTACTTTCCGCCATTTAAATGAAGTCTTACGTCATTTGATAATATTATTTTATCACTGAGTGGCTGCAATACATAGATTGTATATTTGGAAACATAACTATGTTTTCATGATTTGTCACGTGAGAGAAGTAATGCCTAAGTTCAATCCTCTTGAAATCGGGTTAATATTGATTTCACTGGTAATATCTACTTTTTTTTTCCAACTAGAAAAAATACATACGTTTTCTCCTCTTAAAAAGGTGAATGTGCGTGAAGTCTTTATTTACCTGTGCGATGTTCAGCCAATTCTGTAGACAGAAAAAAGAAATGTTGATAATTAGATACGTTACAGTTGATTTTGTTTACTGAGATCCTCCCTGCCCTAAGAAGAGTCAAAGGCAAATAGATCCTGAATCTTGAATTATGTCGGTGACATCATTATCTATTATCTATCTATCTATCTATCTATCATCATCTATCTATCTATCACCTTCTATCACTACCTTAGTCTGGCGACCGTGGGGGCACCCCCTGAAGACTTGACAACCAGTTCCCTCCATTCCTCTCTCTGTTCTGCCTTTCTCAAAGACAAACAAACAAAAAGCGGGAATACTCTGTTGAAAAAAATGAAAAGGAGGTGTGGTGGTGTGATTTACCGTGTGTGTGTGTGTGTGTGTGGTGTGTGTTTGTTGTGTGTGTGTGTTGTGTTGTGTTATCAGAGAAGAAAATATGACATAGATCTAGGCCTAAACTTTTTTTCCACCAACCCTAGGCCTAGATTTAAAAAAGAAATCAGTTCAACTATTTTAAAAAAAAAATGATATCCCATCGCTTTGGTAATCAATCAGGAAAAAAAGTTACAAATCTACCAATGTGATAAATGCCACAGCAAAAAAAAAAGCAAAGCCCTCTACATCACCCATTTCATGATTAATTAATCAGCAACCATTATGATAATTATTGAGAACGTGTTAGAGGAATTGTCTCCCGTGGAGAACATGTTTTTTGAGAATAATGTCCCATGGTTAATTCCTGTCCTGAGGTTGTCAGCCCTCACACATGAGCTTTGTTGTCCTCCTCAACTCCGGGCTATTGCGGTAATAGATGGGAGTGGGGTCTATAGAAAGAATATTCATCTATCGTCTGGGGAGGGGGGGGGGGTAGCGGCTAGCCTAGGTGGTTAGAGCGTTCAACTCGTGATCTGCCAGCGCAGGATCGAGGCACCACAGAAATGTGTGTTCGAAGTTTTTTTTTTTTTTTCTCTCCCTGGAGTTCATATCAATACTGACTCCATATGGAGTACAGTGCTGTTATGCGTCTGACAAGTTAAGCCCAGCGATCTGACTTCGGCGTGGGAGAGAATTAGATCTATCTTTTAAGTCTTTCTTGGGGATGGGGAGGGCCTAGGGGGGAAGGGGGATTGACTAAGAAAGCATGAAATACAGAAAGGTAGTGACAGGAAGAAAAGGAGCAAGGCAGAAAGAGAGGGATGAAAAATAAAAGTGGGGATTCCTAGCACAAACTTTCCAGATGGTGGGGATGCTATTTATACTGAC
>CM060316.1:38691877-38696877 GCA_030674155.1 Stramonita haemastoma
TTTACCCTTCCAAAAAAGGCACTGCACGATTAGCTCTTAATTTATTTCCTGAGCCCTTGAATAGAGAGAGTGTGGGGAGCATCAAACAGAGAATGGACATACCACCAAAAAGTCACTCAACCCACCTACCCCCTCATTCCCAGCCCCCCTCCTCCCTATCAACAAACCCACCAGAAAACATGTTTAACAGTGAACAGAGACTTCTTACAAATTCAAAAAAACAACCTTACCTGCCCAAAAGATACTCTGCTACCACCCCTTCTCAGCCCTGCACCCACTCATCCCCTCCCTCCCACCAGACCAGTGATCAGAAATATGATGAAGATTTTCCTTCTCTACCATCTTCCAAAAGATCCAACCTAGCATCCAAAACCGCCCCTGCAAACTCATCAACCTCAGCCCCACCCTCCCTAAATGTTGATCAGTCCTCTTCCCTTCCCACCCCCGCCAAGGACCATCCCTCCTCTTTCCTCCCTTACCTGAGTAATCAGCTCCTAGCTGAATACTTTCTTTCACTCTCAAGAGACAGGAGCAGATCCTCATATTATCCCCCCCCACCACTCCCATGACCCCCCCTGATAGCAGAGAAAATCAAAAGGAGAGTCAGAGTCGCAACAAACCCTCCTACCCTCCATACCCTATGTTCTACCCCTCCCCCCCAAATTGGCCATTCTTTCTGCCTCCTCCCTTTCCCCCTGCCTATATGAAACCAAGTAACTAAATTTTTTTCTTCTTTTTTTTCTTTTTTCTTTTTTTTAATGCTTACAATGTTGTGTGTGTGTGTGTGTGTGTGTTGTGTGTGTGTGTGTGTGTGTGTGTGTGTGTGTGTGTGTGTGTGTGTGTGTGTGTTGTGTATGTGTGTGTTGAGTATAAGTATACTACATATACTGTTGCCGTTGGCCAATCAGCTGCCAAAGTTAAAAAAGAAAAAGAAAAAAACCTACTATAGACTGTATTCCTTAACAAAGAAAATCAGAACTGTATTCTTTGAAGTGAAAAGTCCAGGACAAATATTCTTCAAATGAAAAAATCTGGACTGTATTCTTGGGGAATAAAAAACAAAATATAGACCACACTCTGTTGTACTTAAAGGTGTGGAAAAAAAATCTGCCTTATACTGAGACATTAAAAGGGACTAGAATTGACTACGCCCAGGAACGTTTCTTAGTTGGACATCAACAGGACAAGGCAGCCACCTGATATGTGAATTTAAATTCTGTTGTGAATGTGAAAGTGCTGTGTGGTTATCTGAAACCACAGATGGACACTATAAATTGCTGTGTGGTTATCAGTGACTGCAGAATTTTGTGAATTTAAAAGCTAACCTCACATTGTGAACTTGGAATAAAAAACAAAATATAGACCACACTCTGTTGTACTTAAAGGTGTGGAAAAAAAATCTGCCTTATACTGAGACATTAAAAGGGACTAGAATTGACTACGCCCAGGAACGTTTCTTAGTTGGACATCAACAGGACAAGGCAGCCACCTGATATGTGAATTTAAATTCTGTTGTGAATGTGAAAGTGCTGTGTGGTTATCTGAAACCACAGATGGACACTATAAATTGCTGTGTGGTTATCAGTGACTGCAGAATTTTGTGAATTTAAAAGCTAACCTCACATTGTGAACTTAAAACCTGTTGTGAAGGTGAAGGTGCTATGTGTAACCACAGGAGGACACTATAAATCACTGTGTGGTTATCTGTGACTGCAAAAAGACACTCTACATTGCCTTGTAATAGAGAAGAAACTACTGCAGTTGGAAAATATTCCTAAAATCTAAGTCACGGACATCTTCTACTCTCTGTGGCATTTCTTTTCTTTGTCAATTTATTTGCTTTGACTTCACATTGTTTTATATTCATCAGTGCATTATTACTTACTGTATTGGATTATTGTGGCAGTTCTTTTATTTGTCAATTTGTTTATTTTAACTTTACATTGTTTTATTCATCTGTGCGTTATTACTTACTGTATTGGATTGTGGTTATATTACATATTGTGATTAATTAAGTCATATTTTTTAATTTAGTTTTTGTGATTTGCCTATTATTCCATTTATCAACATGGTTATCTCATCAAATAACTGGCCCAGGAAAGATGGACTGCGTATTGGACACCTAAATGCAAATAGCGTACTAAACAAAATATCAGATGTACAAACCCTACTATACAATTCTGATAAGCCCTTTCATATTTTTGGAATTACTGAATCCAGACTTTCAAACAATATACCAGATACAGATGTCGTAATTCCTGGTTACCAACTCATACGCAAAGATCCATTACTCCCCAAATCCACTGGCGTACTTGTATATTATCAATGAAGCATTAAACTTCAAACGTATTCCAGATCTAGAAAACCATCAGGTTGAATCAGTCTGGATTGAAGTTAAGCTCAAACGAAACAAACCTATCAGAATTGGATTTATCTATAGAAATCCATCTGAAAGAATTAACTGGACAGATAGATTCTCCACAATGATGGACTCAGCATCTCTTGACACTATAGAAACATTACTTTTGGGCGATTTCAATATAGACTTACTCAAACCTCAGCCCTCATGGATAAACAAGTTAGACACCTATAACCTTACACAAATTGTTGATACACCAACACAAATAACATCTAGTAGCAGAACACTAATTGACCATATTTACATAACACATAAGCAAAATATTAAGGAATTATGTATACCCATCCATGGCTGTAGTGACCATCTTCCTATATGTGTCACATGGAATAGAAAAGGTACACAAATCCCAAAAGTAGGACATAAGCAAGTTACTTACCGATCATTTACAAAATTTGATGAAAACTATTTCCTAAATGATCTCCTAAATTCTCCTCTTAATAATGTTTACAATTTTACAGATCCAGAGGAAGCCTTGACCTTCTGGCTGGAAACATTCACGTCGCTTTATGACAAACATGCTCCCTTTAAAACCCACAGAGTAAAACATAAAGTACGGCCTGAATGGTTAACGAATGAAATTATGACTGAAGCACGTCATCGAGATAACCTACTAAAAGCAGGAAAATTTGATGAATACAAAGCACAAAGGAACAAAGTTAATTCATTAAAGCGAGCAAGTAAACAAAAGTACTTTCAAAATCTGACTTCATCAAAACAAAATTCGAAATCAATGTGGAAAGCTATCAATCAGCTAACCAACAAATCATCATCAATCCCCATTATTCAGAACATTTCTCCTGATCACCTAAATACCCATTTCACAACCATAACCGACTCATTGATAAAACAAAATAATGTTGAACAAAATTCTCTAGAAAAACTGAAAACTTTTTGTAGATCCAAAAATATCAATTCAAACATGAATATACCACCATTGAACATAGCAGAAGTCTATCAAACCCTCCAACGATTAAAACAAACTAGCAGTCGAGGTCCAGATGGTCTGGATGGAAAAATTATCAAAATCGCAGCACCAATTTTAGCTGATACACTCACTTATATTTATAACTTGTGTATTACAAAGTGTTACTTCCCATCACAGTTCAAAGTGGCCAAAATCATTCCCTTTTATAAATCTGGTGACACTTCAAACCCATGCAATTATAGGCCAATATCAATATTATCAATTATATCTAAACCACTTGAAAAACATATACACAAATATCTTAGCCAACATTTAGAACATTATGGCCTTTTAATTGATAACCAATCAGGATTTAGGAAAAATCATTCATGCCACACAGCCCTTACTAGCATTGTAGATACTTGGTACAATAACATAAATGATAACAAATTTTGTGGAGCTCTCTTTGTAGACTTCGCCAAAGCGTTTGATGTCATTGATCATGAACTGCTATGCAGAAAACTATCGCTCTATGGAATATCTGCTAACAGTATGATGCTGATTAGATCATTCCTGCATAACAGACAACAATACATTTCAATCAACACCACAAAATCATGTACACTACCTGTAAAATATGGAATACCACAAGGGTCTGTTTTAGGCCCACTTTTATTTTCTATTTATGTTAATGACCTCCCACTCTACATCGAAGAATCATGTGAACTTTTTTGTGATGACACTACAATTCATACTAGCCACAACAGCCTAAACAAAATATCTACCTCATTACAAAATAGCGTTAATGCTTTAAGCAAATGGTGTGATTACAACCATATGTCACTTAACCCCCACAAAACCAAAATCATGCTTATTACAACAAGACAAAAAAGACAAAACATGACAACCAGACTTCCACCTATATCAATCAACAATGAAACTATTGAAGAAGTTGATAACCATAAACTTCTAGGTGTAATGATTGACAACAACCTTTCATGGATGATGCACATTAATAAATTATGCAAAACAGTTTTCCAAACAAGTGTACCAATTATGCAAAATTAAACACTTTATCAACATACATGCCAGAAGAGTATTCCTACATGCTCACATTTTATCTTCCTTTAATTATTGTTCTACGCTTTTTGATACAGCCAGTGCCAATATCCTAAAACCTCTTAACAGCATGTACAAAAGAGCACTCAAAGCAGTTCTCTTAAAATCATCTACTTTAACTGAGACAGACTATGAAAAACTTGAGGTTCTTCCATTAAAAGATATGTTCACCATAAATAAAGGAATATTTATGCACAAAATCATGACAGGACTTGCTCCACAAACCCTCCAATCTAAATTCCATATGTCTTCCCGATACTCCAACAAAATTCAACTACCAAAACCTAGAATTGACTTGTTTAAATCAAGCCTTGCATACTCAGGTGGCTTACTCTGGAACACCCTTCCGGCACATGTGAAAACATCCCAGAGTAAAGAAACTTTCAAGAAAGCCATTTATACCCACCTCAAAAAACTTAATAATATGCTGACACAACAGAGCCCCTACTACATGTTATGAATAGTATGTTTACAAACTGAGTGTTTGTATGTTAATTACACAACAGAACCCCCACTACACGTTTTGAATAGTATGCTTATGAACTGAACACTTGTATG
>CM060316.1:38701877-38724377 GCA_030674155.1 Stramonita haemastoma
GCCTTTCGTCCCCCGTCCCCTGATATATACAATCATGTACAGAGGACATAAAATGAGCAGAAATTTGCATGTGAGAGTGCATGCACATGCATGTGCCAATGCAGGGGCGCATGCACACACACAATACGCACACACACATAAACACACACACAAACACACACATACACACACACATACACACACACACACACACACACACACACACACACACACACACACACACCACACACACACACACACGAAGCAGCTGCTCACTCTCTGAATCATAGAATTGATGGGCTCAGTAGCCCGGTAGATAAGGTAACAGACTTTCTTTTTTTCTTGTATTCCTCGGCTAGAGCTTTGAGGTTCACCAATGGGAAGATTTTTGCGTGTGCAACCGTTTTTGCCCACCATTAAGGTAGCTACATTCTGACTTCGGGGATGATGTCTAAACACAATTGTAGAGTGCCTATTTTGTTTTTAAAAAATCAAATTTGTCATCAAGTCTTATCAGCATGCAATGGCTTACTCTTCCAAAACGCAGAGCAGGTTTTGATATGTGCGGAAGGTGTTTTTGCGAGGGTTTTCACGCGGGACCTCAGTTTATAGTCTCATGCAAAGGACTTTCAGGAGAGTGGCGTCAGTACTGATGTTAGCTCCAAAGGAAAAAAATCCCCAAGAACGGGTGCCTCGGTAGTGGCTCGACCTCGGGCGGTGAGATCAGGAGCTCAAAGCACTCGGCTGTCACAGTCCCCCAACAGACTTCTGCTCCTAATGTCATGGCTTCCAAGTCAGAATGTTCAGAGAGCCTGAGTGAGAGATTATCTACAAGTTCAACATACGAGCAGATCCGCCAGTGCCTATCTTCTCTTCTTTTGTGTGTGTGTGTGTGTGTGTGTGTGTGTGTGTGTGTGTGTGTGTGTGTGTTGTGTGTGTGTGTGTGTGTGTGTGTGTGTGTGTGTGTGTACACATGCAGAAAAGAAGATGGAACTCACTTGTTGAAGTCATTGGTGAATCGTTGCTGAGCATCCTATTCCTCAGCTTCACTAGCATCCCAGGGATCGCCCAGAATACGTGCTCCGTCTCACTCATCATCCTTGGGAATCCCTCCTTGCCAGAGCATAACACTCTGCGCTCTGGATAAGAAGTTTTGCGTGTGTATGGCCGCCGTTTTTAAGTACACAGCACCATTTAGGCAGCCGTACTCCCACTTCAGAAGATATTTTTCGGGTGAGTCAGTTGTGAAAAAAACAAGAATTTTGATATTTTGCATGCAGTTACAGTTTTACCGGCATATCCGATTAGGCCTATGTCACCGAGAATTCTCACACAAGAAAAAAGAAAGAGTGTAGAGGAGACAGAGACCGAGTTACATCAGGAAAAAGAAAGAGAGTAGAGGAGACAGAGACTGAGATACATAAGAAAAAAGAAAGTTAGAAGAGACAGAGACCAAGATACACATGATAAAAAGAGAGAGAGAGTAGAGGAGACAGAGACCAAGATACACAAGATAAAAAGAAAGAGAGCAGACGAAACAGAGTCCGAGATACACAAGAAAAAAGAAAGACAGTAGAAGAGACAGAGTCTGAGATACACAAGAAAAAAGAAAGACAGTAGAAGAGACAGAGATTGAGATACATAAGAAAAAAGAAAGACAGTAGAAGAGACAGAGTCTGAGATACACAAGAAAAAAGAAAGAGAGTAGAAGAGACAGAGACTGAGATACATAAAAAAAGAAAGACAGTAGAAGAGACAGAGACTGAGATACATAAGAAAAAAGAAAAAGAGAGTAGAAGAGACAGAGACTGAGATACATAAGAAAAAAGAAAAAGAGAGTAGAAGAGACGGAGACACATAAGAAAAAAGAAAAAGAGAGTAGAAGAGACAGAGACTGAGATACACAAGAAAAAAAGAGAGTACAGAGGTGATAACACAGAGTCAGAGACTAAGGTAAAAAAGAAAAAGAAAGCAGAAAGATGAACACACACACACACACACACACACACACACACACACACACACACACACACACACACACACACCACATCAATCTACAGAAGAAGGAAAAAGAAAGATAGTACTAAGGAAAATGAAGACAGACAGACAGACAGAGAGACAGATAGACAAACAAGAGAGAGAGAGAGAGAGAGAGAGAGAGAGAGAGAGAGAGAGAGACAGAGACAGAGACAGAGAGACAGACAGACAGACAGACAGAGAGAGAGAGAGAGAGAGAGAGAGAGAGAGAGAGAGAGAGAGAGAGAGAGAGAGAGACAGAGACAGAGACAGACAGACAGACAGACAGACAGACTGACAGAATCACAGAGAGAGACAGAGACAGAGAGAAGGGGGAGCTTCTATATCGGCAGGGGACTGTTTCTGTTGATTGAAGAACGATAAAATGGAATTGGCGCGAGCGTCACAAGTACAGCGCGTCGGCAACAGGCAGCCAAGCGTGACGAAACGGCGGAAAGTTGCCTCCCGTTTATCAAGGTAAAGAGAGATGTTGGAAAGCTCTGCGGGCTTAGGAGGCTCTCGACCCAGAAATCTGTGGTGTCGTTAACAGGGAAACACTGTCAGCAACAGAAAACACAGTTGTTAACAGGAAACAAGGCCGTTAACAGGGGGGGGGGGGGAACTGTTGATAACAGGAAACACTATGGGGAACAGGAAATACTTGTTATTAAGAAGAAAACTGTTGTTGGTAACAGGGAACATTGTTAATAAGGCAAACACTGTTAGTGGGGAAAACTTTGTTAATGGGGGAAACAGTGTTCATGGGGGGGGGGGGGGGGGGGGGGGGGGGGAGAGAAACAGTGTTCATTGGGGGGGGGGGGGGGGGGCAGTGTTAATGGGGAAAACTTTGTTAATGGGGGAAAGTGTTCATTGGGGAGGGGGGGGGGGTGGAGAGAAACAGTGTTCATGGGGAAAACTTTGTTAATGGGGGAAACAGTGTTAATGAGAAAAGTTTGTTAATGGGGTAAACAGTGTTAAAGGGAGAAAACACTGTTAATGGGGGAAACAGTGTTAATGGGGGGAACTTTATCAATGGGGGAACACTGTTAAAGGGGGGGGGGGGGGCAGTGTTGATGGGGGAAACAGTGTTAATGAGGAAAACACTGTTAATGGGGGAAACGGTGTTAAAAGATGATAACTGGCAAGAAATATTACAAGTCAGGGCCTCCAGGAAAAAATTGTCACTAATGAAAAAAAACCAAAAAACCCACCATTTGCTTGCAAGAAATGGTGTCTCTTACAGGAAAGATTGTTACTTACAGGATAAACTGTCACTAATATTGCTAACAGTGAGTGCTGTCACAGATGAAAAACAACGTGACTAGTAGGGAAACACTGCTCCCAACACAGAGCACATTTGCTAACTGGAATACATTGCTGCTAATGAAAAGCACCATGGCTAATGAGAAACACTGTCCAGTATTGTTCCTTTTAGGAAACAATGTTGATGATTAAAAAAAAGAAGAAACACTTGTTGACAGGGAGCATTGTCATTTACAGGAAGCATTGTCATTTACAGCATTGTCATTTACAGGGAGCATTGTCATTTACAGCATTATTATTGTCATTTACATGAAGCATTGTCATTTACAGCATTGTCATTTACAGGAAGCATTGTCATTTACAGCATTGTCATTTACAGGAAGCATTGTCATTTACAGCATTGTTACTGCCATTTGCACGAAGCATTGTCATTTACAGCATTGTCATTTACAGGAAGCATTGTCATTTACAGCATTGTCATTTACAGGAAGCATTGTCATTTACAGCATTGTTACTGCCATTTACACGAAGCATTGTCATTTACAGGAAACATTGTCACTAACAGGAAAAGTCTGGGATAGGCATTAATGAATACACCCCATTGATATGATGTGTCAAACCAAGAAGAAATTGGTGGTATGGTTGAGTTTTTTAGGGTCAAAGCACCAGAGAGTCACCCTGCAATGTTCACCCTGTGCTCATACATCACACCTGGGAACTACTGTGAGACCATGAGTACGCACTAGATGAGAAGTTTGCAGCACTGCTATTTACTCATATCTTGCCATATAGGCAGCCATAATCTGATTACCAAGAATGTTGGTCTCCTTTACTGGAAAATGCAGGTTGTTATGCTAAAAGGTGTTGAGGATGAAAGCAATCACAAAGTAGCAGTTCAAAGCAAACACCAATAAAAATATAAAAAAAGTAAGTCTTGGCACTGTAGGGGTTCTATGCTTGCATTAATAACTAAGGAAGCTTTTGGCCTGGATTTTAAGAAGACATCCAATTTGAACTTTCTTCTTTTCGTTCCTCAGCTAGAGCTAGAGCTCCGAGGTTCACCAATGGTGATAGTTTGTGTATGCCACTGTTTTTTGCCCACCATGAAGGCAGCTGCAGTCTGACTTCAGGGGTATGTGAACTATTGGCACTGCCTTTTGCATCACAGAAACTGGTGTATATTCAGTGCATACCCAAAATGGACATTAATCTATGTCATCTTATTTGTTAACTCCAATCCTCGGGTCTGTTGTTTTTACTCTTGCAGATTTCTGTGTGTGTGTTTGATCATGCTTGATCGATGTTAATATTGAAAAAAATATGACATACAGTAAAAAAAAAAGAGTTAAAGTTAAAGTCTGTCCCGAGAGCGTAAGGCTCATCAGGCTGGTGCTTATCCTGGTTTCTGTGGCGTTAAGCGACTGAGAATCATAGACTCCCCCCTGAATAGGACGCCAGTCTATCGCAGGGTTAACCCCCAACACAAGGTTGGTACCCATTTTACACCTGGGTGGGGTGAGAAATAGCCGTAAAGTGCCTTTTCCAAGGTCACAACGCTATAGTTGAAAGCTGGGATCGAACCCGCAACCTTTAGATTACGAGTCCAACGCCCTAACCACTAGACTACAGCGGCGCTCACAGACAAAAAACCACTTGCTTATTGATATAACCATGGAGATAATAGTCAACTTGTTGTCAGGCAGTGTGTATTTTGTACAATGCAAAGTATACTTAGCCCACTTTTTCCGCTCAGTCTGAATGTCTAATGTAATAGAAACACCGAGATCAATCCATAGCATCAGCTATTTACTCGAAGAGATTTCAATGAATCACATATATGACCTACAAATTTTAAAAATCAAAACAAAACCAATTTTGTCTTGTTCATGTTTTTTAAATGTCTTTGTCAACAACAACTACTAAACAACAACATCAACAACAATAACAAACACACACACACATCACAACACAAACACACACCCACACCCCTACAACACACACTCACTCACTCACTCACACACACCACACACACACACCACACACACACACACACACACACACACACACACACACACACACCCCACACACACACACACACACACACAAGCTGGTGCTCAAGAAGAAAAAGAAAAAAAAGGTAACAAGATGAAGACAAGAGAGAGACAGAAGCGCGGTTGAGTGTGGGCAGGGGACTGTTTCTGTTGATTGAAGAACGATAAAATGGAATTGGCGCGAGCGCCACAAGCACATAGCCTCGGCAACAGGCAGCCAAGCGTGACGAAACGGCGGAAAGTTGCCTCCCGTTTATCAAGGTAAAGAGTGGCACTGGGAGAGTGGAGATGTGGTGGAGGGGAGAGGGAATAGGAAGCGGGGAGAGTGTTTTGGTGGGTTTTTTTTGGGGGGGGATGTTAGATTTTAAGAGGTGTGTGTGTGTGTGTGTGTGTGTGTGTGTGTGTGTGTGTGTGTGTGTGTTGTGTGTGTGTGTGTGTGTGTGTGTGTGTGTGTGTGTGTTGTGTGTGTGTGTCTTTGATTTTACGTCTGTACACTTAAAGTGATATTAGACGAGGGAAGGATGGGAGGGGGGGGGGGGGGGGGCAATAAAGAGATGAGGGTTTAAAGGGGGGGGGGGGGAAGTGCATAAGAAGACTGATTACAAAACTATATAACTAGAATGTTGCAAAACATGGCATAAGAAACGCAAATAATAACAAAAACATCGAACAATAGAGAACTTTAAAATCTAAAACTGTAAGATGAACAATTGCAAACTACATGTAAAGGCTGCCGTGAATAAAGCAAAAAGTACATTTCCACAGTAGGGTGTTATAATTTCACAGTCTTCACAGTCGTACTTTATAAAAAAAAAAGAGAATACAGGGGCTCGAATCAGAGACAATGCTATCTCACACAATAGCTTTGGATTGATTAACACTTCTTGCAGAGACTTATCTTGAAATGGTGGTAGGAACGTTTTTAAACGGTGTATGTATGTGTGTGTGTGTGTGTGTGTGTGTGTGTGTGTGTGTGTGTGTGTGTGTTGTGTGTGTGTGTGGTGGTGTGCGTGTGTGCGTGTGTGCGTGTGCGCGCGCGCTTAGGTGGGTGGGGTGAGGGGGGGGGGTATGGAAGACAGAAGCTGTCACTCTCCTCTGAAGCAAATCCATTCATTTATCAATCATTTTTAGTTGGCTTTTGTACACATTTCTTCTGCCCGTTTTGGAAAAGGTGCTGTGTGTGTGTGTGTGTGTGTGTTGTGTGTGTGTGTGTGTGTGTGTGTGTGTGTGCGCGTGCGTGCGTGCATGCGTGCGTGTGTGTGGTGTGTGTGTGTTGTGTGTGTGTTGTTCATTCCTTTTATTTCTTTAAAATCAATTTTTATTTCTCCCTTTCTTGGCTAGAGCTCTGAGGTTCATGAATGATGAGATTTTTGCATAATTATGCAACCATTCCCCCCCCACCCCACCCCCATGATTAAGGTAGCCACATTCCAACTTTGGGGAGTCTCTTTATTCTTTTTTTTTGTATATAACCTTTTCTTCTCTTTTCTCTGCATGCATTTTGAATTTCAGACAGGTCTTTATACGACCAGAGCTCTCTCTGTCTCTGTCTCTCTTGTCTGTCTCCCTCTTCCTCCGCCCCCCCCCCCCCCTCTCTCTGTGCATTGCTAACGAAACCCTTGTCATTATTCTGTGACCCCCATTTTTCATGCAATGGTTATGATCGTGTTTATAATGATGATGGTGATTATTATAACAACAATCCCCATCATCGTTATCCTTGTCATTGTTGTTGTCATTGCGCTTGTTGCTATATCGTCGTCCGTCTCACATCATCATCACCACCACACACCACCCACCACCACCACCACACACCACGACGACCACCACACATCATACATCATCGTCGTCGTTGTGTCATCATCGTCATCGTCGTCGTCGTCGTCGTCGTCGTCATCATCATCATCATCATTTCTGGTTGAGGGTTTGAATGTGGGACGCTTTTGTACCTGTTCTGTTATCTTCAGGACCAAAAATGGTTTGGCTCTAGTTGGTTGACTTTTCTCTTCACTTTTTCCCCCCCCAAACCCCCCCCCACTCGGTCTCTCTCCTCTCTCTCTCTCTTCTTCTCCCTTGCTCTCTCTTCTCCTCTCTCTCTCTCTCTCTCTCTCTCTCTCTTCTCTCTCTCTCTCTCTCTCTCTCTCTCTCTCTCTCTCTCTCTCTCTCTCTCTCTCTCTCTCTCTCTCTCTCTCTCTCTCTCTCTCTCTCTGTAGTAGTGTAGTGTAGTGTAGTGTAGTGTAGTGTAGTGTAGTGTAGTGTAGTGTAGTGTAGTGTAGTGTCTCGTGTCGTGTCGTGTTCGTGTCGTGTCGTGTGTCGTGTCGTGTCGTGTCGTGTCGTGTCGTGTCGTGTCGTGTCGTGTAGTGTCGTTGTTAGTGTAGTGTCGTGTCGTGTACATAATGTTACTATTTACTTTTTTTTTGTTTTAACATTTTACACCACTTTAAGTCACGGCAGATTTTTCTGAGTGAAATTCAGGCCGCTCTCCCTGGGGGAGAGCACATACCCATCAAGAGCAGTGCCATCCATTTTTTCCAAACTTGTCTGAAACTGCTTTTTTTCTCTCCATACCAATATTGGCTTTTTTCAACAGAATTTTGCCGTGGACAACTTTTTAGTGTAGTGTAGTGTAGTGTAGTGTAGTGTAGTGTAGTGTAGTGTAGTGTAGTGTAGTGTGTAGTGTAGTGTAGTGTGCAGCGGTATGTAGGCAAAACACGAGAGAGAGAGAGAGAGAGAGAGAAGAGAGAGAGAGAGAGAGAGAGAGAGAGAGAGGAGAGAGAGAGAGAGAGGAGAGAGAGAGAGAGAGAGAGAGAGAGAGAGAGAGCGTGGTGTTTCAGAGGAGAGGTACATGAATTGCAGACGATGTTTAGTATAGATTAGTATAGACAATTGAAGAGACAATAATATCTATAGATAAGATTAGAGGAGAGAGAGGATAGTAGGAGGAGAGGAGGAGATAGAGAGCAGAGAGAGGTGATGAGGTGAGTGCGTGTGTGTGTGCGTGGTGCGTTACATTAATTCACGCTGTTTTATATATGATGCATTTGCATATATCTATATAAATTATATATATATATATATATATATATATATTGTGTATTTTCATACATGCTTTTGTGCATGCACTAAACACACACACATACACACGGGCGCGCGCGCGCGCGGTGCGAATGATCGTGACTCAATTCATGTGTATACGACTGTTTGTGTGTAAGATACATGTGTGTGTTTGCATGCGTGCGAGCATGCATGCGTATACATGTATGTATGTGTGCACACATGCGCGCATGTGCACGCGCGCACGTGCACGTGGTAGTGCACATTATGGGTAAAAATGATATGTGATGATAATAAGGCAGGCAAGGGCCCGAGGCAATTGCAGGGATGATGCCAACGATTGCAGCCTAGGCTGGTGCTTCCAGGCATTATGATTATGAACGAGAACCCCGCATTACATATCGATAAAGACTGCCAGTTATCCCCCGGCCCCGCTCCCCCCGTCTCTGCATTGTTCTGATGACGGCTTAAGGACGCTAATTCTGCAATTGTGTTTGTTTTAGGAGCAGGGTGGGCGGTAACGATTTTTTTGGTGGTGTGTGTTTGTGTGTGTTTTTGTTTTTTGTTTTTGTATCGGGCCTGCTCGATAATACTTATTGTTGGAGGGGAGGAGAGGAGGTTTCATGTGGGAAATCCGAATTCATCCAGGAGAGCAGGTTACAGGGCTCAGAGAGGAAATACGGTTCTTAACCAACCGTTTCTGGGAGTTTGGAAATGAAGGAAGAGTGTAGGGGTGGGGGGTAGGGGGGTTCGAGGTGAATGCTCAAATTGTGGGGTGGTTGGCAAATATGAGAAATTTGCGGTGAGGGCTTGTTGTTGTTTATTCCGGTTCACCACATTTCGAGGAAAAAATGATTAAAGAGAAGAGCGAGCAGGCAAACGAGCCTGTGATTGAGAGAGAGAGAGAGAGAGAGAGAGGAGAGAGAGAGAGAGAGAGAGGAGAGAGAGAGAGAGAGAGAGAGAGAGAGAGAGAGAGAGAGAGAGCTGGCGTGCCTGCGACTAGGCGTGTGTGTGCGTGCGTGCGTGCGTGCGCGCACGCGCGCGCGTGTGTGTTTTCTTTGTCTGACCGCGTATATTCTCTGTTCGCCTGTGGATGACCATCACTTATGTGACTGACGGAGCATGAACCTAATGGCACATCATTCACTTGTCTTTCAGAACCTCCCCCCCCCCCCCGACATTTCCAGCTTTGATTTTATCTGGCTCAAGGTCACAAGATGAAGGGAAAGGGGTCTCAGTTGGTTTTTGTTCTTCAGTTGATTTTTTGTTTACCATAGGCCAATGAGGAAGGCCATAGGCTTTTAATTGCAATGCTCTTGTGGGGTTGAACCCTGTGGGCATCTGGTGGATGAGTATTTTTTATTTTATTTTATTCTTTTATATCAAGGATAATGGGATAAGCACTCATGTGCTTTTTTTTACATCCAGTCCCCGTGTGTATGCAGTTTGTAAATCTTGTCATCTGTTCCCACCGGCACACGATGGCCTACTCTTACGAAAAGCGGAACAGGATTTAACGTGTGCGCAAGATGCTCTCCGTGTATGGGATAGTATGCCATTTGCTGGGTCACCATTTGTGTAGACATGACCAAGTGTTTTGTATATAATTATATTTGTCTATATATATACACGGCGCAACGATGAAGATCCTGCAATTCTCGTGAACGTGCAATTTGGTTACAGAAAGACAAAGAGTCATCATTGTACCGGCACTTGGGTTTGATCTTCCCTTTGAATAGCTGTTGATTCTGTCGGCATCGATGGATCAGAGATTCGTTTTTGCATTGCATTGCATTGTGTGTGTCATTGCATGCTGTGCAGCGTCTTGGCACGCTATGCTGAGGCGTGCCACCGACGTGCCTTGTGCCAAATTGTGTTTTAAAATATTGCAATGTACTGTACCAATAATGCCACATTTGGTGGGTGTGGGTGGTAGTTGGGGGTGGTAGTGTGTGGTAGTTGAGGCAGTTTCTCTCAGTGAAATAAAGGAATGCCTTCTTTCCTTTGTGTAAGGAAGGCATCACAGGAGAAAGGGAGGCAAATGCTTTATCACTCTATTCCCCCATGCCATCCCCACCCCCCTGTCATACTTCTAAGAGTGTCTGTTTGTACGTTTCTTTTTATGTTTTTTTGTTGTTGTTACTGTTGTTGCTTGTTTGGTTGTGTTTTGGGTTTTTCGTGGTTGTTGTTTTTAATTATTTTGGGTCTTTATTGTTAAAAAATCCTGTGAAAAGACGAGTCTACACAACTACAGTGTCTAATTCTTTTAAAAGCTAGTATGTACGTTTCATAACTGAAGCCATATTCAAACTGTTGTTGTTGTTTTTTTTATTTTACACGAATATAAACAAATTAATACATTGAAGAAGACTGATAAAATATTATTCTTCAAATTTACTGATAAAATATTATTCTTCAAATTAAGTTTGAATAATGTCGTAGAATCAAAAATGTTTCCCTTCAACATGACTTTTCTTGTTTAAGTCAATACGGATATCATTCTGAACTTATAAATAGTCTCACAGCTTAAAAAAAAAAAGAAAAAAAAGAAGGGTGTGGGGGTTGTGGGTGGGAGTGGGGAAAGATGGATGAGTTAGGGGAGAGCAAATTGTGTTGACGTACACAACTGGTTAGAGAGGGGAAATTCTCAGACAGGTGAGGAAGGTGACAGAGAGGTGAAAAGCCTGAAAATGGACTTCACTTTGAGAAGTAATGCTAAATTATCAATTATGCAGGAACGAGAATCGGTCAGAAAAAACTGAGTCAAAGCACAATCCATCACAACTAACTGATTTAAGAATCGACTGATGATGTTTGAACAAGTCCTTCTTTGCTACACATGTCTGTTTCTGGTTGCAAACGCAGTGTTCAATAAAGTTTGATGTGTGTTTGAAGGCTGGCAATGAAATCGATGGATCCCTCAGTTTATTTTTTCTTTATTTTACCTAATGTGAGCACTGCTGATATGCAACATCTGCTGCCGTCATAACAGTCCTGCTTCTCTCCTGATCTCTTTGATGTATTGATCTCCACTCTCTGTGCATTGTTACTCAATGGGGGTATTCTTTGGCAGTGACTCCAGTCCCCAATAACAGCCCCAAAG
Source organism: Stramonita haemastoma (assembly GCA_030674155.1). Taxonomy (NCBI): domain Eukaryota; kingdom Metazoa; phylum Mollusca; class Gastropoda; order Neogastropoda; family Muricidae; genus Stramonita; species Stramonita haemastoma. The sequence continues at coordinate 38,713,344 of CM060316.1, forward strand.
AACGAAGAAAGAAGACCTGCCTGCTGGCCTTTAGAAAAGCCGCCTCTCCCTCTCCCCCTCCCTGCAGTCACAGCTTGGCGTTTTTTTCACGTGCTTCGGGTGCATCAATATTTTCATAAATCTTGTGTTTTGTTTGTTTGTTGTTTTTCTTGAGGCAGCCTCCAGTGCCATCCCTTCTGATGATCGTCGCTCTGAATGCTTGTTTTAATCTCACCATAATCCTACCAGTAACACACAAACCCGTTCTACATTATCGTTATCATCATCGTCAGCAGCAGCAGCAGCATAATCCGCCATCGTCATTGTCGTTGCACACCACCACCATCCATCCATCCATCCATCCATCCATCCATCCATCCATCCATCCATCCATCCATCCATCCATCCATCCATCCATCCATCCATTCATCATCCATCATCATCACCACCACTATCATCATTATCATCATTACCCCGACCACCACCACAACGACTACATCTACCCATCCATCCATCCATCCATCCATCCATCCATCCATCATCCATCCATCCATCCATCCATCCATCCATCCATCCATCACATCATCATCATCATCATCCATCACATCATCATCACATCATCATCATCACTCATCATCCACCACCACCACCACCATCCACCACCACCATCCATCATCCATCCATCCATCCATCCATCCATCCATCCATCCATCCATTATTATCACCACCACTATCATCATCATCATTATCATCATCATCATCATCATCTATCATCATCGTCACCACGACCACTACCACTACAAACCGCCACCACCATCTACCCATCCATCCATCCATTTATTCACCTCTCCTCCCCCTCCTCATGTGAATATTTCTATTATACTCTGGTCACAACAGGTTTTTTCCCCATCACCCCCTGACCCCTTTGTCTGCTGGGTAAACGGCATGGCTTCCAGGGCACGGTGTGCTGGCGATAGACTGGGTAGCCTGGTGGTCAGAGTGATGCACTCGTGATTTGCCGACCGGGGTTCAAATCTCGTTCAAGGGGATTTTTCCTCTGGAGTTAACATCAGTGCCGACTCCCCTCCCTCCAACAGTCCTTCGGATGAGACTATAAACCGAGGTCCCGAGTGCGAACCCACGCAGAACATCTTGCGCACACGTTAAAACCCGTTCCACTTTCGGAAGAGTAGGCCATTGTGTGCCGGTGGTAACGAATGACAAAATTTACAAAAGTGCATACACACGGGGACTGGATGTAAGAAAAAAGAATAAAGATAAATCAATGAAAAGAGATGTCCTGGAAACCATGGTCTTGTTGCCGAGTTATCGGCTATGTTGTCTTTTTTCTGCCAGTGATTCTAGCATACACCATTTCCTTGAAATGTTTTACCCTGGAAAACCAGCACTCACGATATTAGTCTAGAGCTGAGAGAGTACAGGAGAGCAGTCTGGTTTTGGTCTGTAGTCCAACCCCTGACTGTTTGCTTCCTGATCCTGTGTGCCTTACCTCCATATTTTCAAAGCCAGAGTCCCCAAGTTATTCAAATTCAAATACTTTATTACTTCAAAGACAAAGAAATTCAGGCAGGTTACTGGCCATTCATAAAAACAGTAAACACATGTAACATAATATTACGGATATATATAGCACAACACAGGTTCCGAACATCAGCACCCACCCATCACAATATCAAGAGCACCCACAAATCAGCAATATCTCAGTCAGTTATAAACTTACCCAAGTAAAATCAGAAACATTCGTGTGCGCACCAGTATGCCCGCGCATCCACACATCACACACGGCCCGCAGGCACCCCCCCCCCCCCCCCCCCCCCACGATAAGACAAATATCAATTAAATTAGTACTCTATTCTATTAAGATATTGAACGTAGTCTTAAACAAATCCACAGTGCACACATTCACATACACACACACGCGGGCGCATTTTTTATAACATAAACCAAAGTGTTATGATATATTGTATCATTAAACGGCTATCAATGAAATTAAACACTCGGTCCATTAAAATATTGAACACAGTTTATAATGATAAAAGGTAGCCTTTCCTATGCTTTAAAACTGTCCCTTCCCTTTTCTGCCTGAGCTCTGAATCTCTAAATCTCCTTTACCCCCCCCCCCCCCCAACTCTCTTCCTCCACGGCTTGTTCTTCTCTCCTCTGTCTCTCTCTGTGTGTCTCTCTCTCTGTCTCTGTCTCTGTCTATCTCTCTCTCATCGTTATGCACTTATTAAGCAGCAAAATTGAAGTGGGACTAAAACTATCCTTTCAGTCTATCAGTGTTAACCTTTACACTCAAATATTCAACTTTAAGAAGCTGTTATGTATTGTTCCATGGTCTTTTCGATGGCATTCAGTAATATCGATACTGGTTTAGCATGTGTGGGACACTGCATTTTGGGATTTCCCCACAGTTGTCAGGCAACCAATGTGTGAACTGGAAGGCCAAAGTAATTGTTGAAATGCTCACTTGAAGTGCAAAAAAATGTTTGATCTTTAAAATTTTTTTTTTTTTTTTTATAGTTTGGTCTGGATTGACTTCTGGGGAGACTCTGGTCATATGTAGGTCTGTATGTGCTGTATAGTCACAAGAGCCACTGTTGACAAAAAAAATCTGTTTAGTCTTCTAGTAAACAATCATTCACGGAACCGTGGGCATTCACTGTTTTCTTTCTCTTTTAACTCCTTTAACCACTTCATTTTTTTTCTCTCTCTACCCATCATCCACAAACACACGTATGTATGCATACATACACACACGTTCACGCAGCCATCCATCTCTATCCCCCCCCCCCCCCCCCAGTCCTCCAAACACACCTCACTTCCGTCACAAACTCTGACAGCACTCTAGCCCTCACCAGGAGCAGCGGCTCTGGTACTACACACAGCTTTTAACTGATAATGATTCCATGTCTGGCACCGTTTATCGATTCAGCGAGTCGCCACAACCCAGCTTGAAATCTGATGGTTAGTGCACTGTGCTGATATTTTATCTGTGAATCTTTGTCTCCGCTCGCAACCTGACAGCTGATCGCACAACGCCATCAGCACCCCCCACGTCACTTCCTGTCAGGGAGCATTGATTTTTTTCCCCCCTCTCCCTGTCCCGGGCTGTAGTCTAGGTATTTCCTCCCTCCTCCACCCCCCCCCCCTGTCCCATTCAGGCCGGCGTGGCATGGCTGCTGCATTGAATTGAAGTTGTAGGATCAATGATATAGTGTAGCTGCTTTGCTTGTTTGATGTTGTGGGATTTCAGATTTACTAGTTTTTGTGGGGGGGCTGGATTTAGTTTGATGTCTGGCTTTAAAAGAAAGGGTATTTTTTTCTTCTTCTGTGTTTGTTGATCTGTGTGTGTGTGTGTGTGTGTGTGTGTGTGTGTGTGTGTGTGTGTGTGTGTGTGTGTGTGTGTATTCACCCCTGCCCAAGCAAAAAAAAAAAAAGAAAAGAAGTAGAAGTGTGTTGCTTTTCTGAAAAGCTTTTGAAAGTGGTTCTTCCTGTTCGTGAAAGACAGTAAATAATGTCTCAATGGTTCACCCTTTTATTGCACGCATAAATTACCATCATCGTTAGATTTTGTCTCCATGGCTTAAGACCGGAGTTACAGGCTTATCACTCGTTCAATGCCTATCACAATGGCTAACACTTTCCTACAATTGAACGATGATTCTGTAGGATTCCGAGTCGCATGTTCTAATATCAGTTGCAGAAAGTATTTGCCAATCACCAGTTGGACAGTTACTGTAAATGAAATATATAAACTTATCACCATCCATTACATTCTTCACCCTTTCACCTTTCCCCTCATCCCCTTTTCAGTACATTCTTAAGTGAATGTACCATTGTCTAAATCACCTTATAGTGAATGGACATTAACCAATGAGAAGAAGAAGAACGATGGTTTGGAGACCTAAGCCAGTTTAAGTCAGTTGGTGGTGTCAGTCATGTCTCTCTATTATTCGACACAGAATTCTGAGAGTGAATAGGGGTTTATGTAGTCCCAGCTTCAATACTGTGCATGATGAAGTTTGAAGTTCAATATGTAAAATATTGCCGCAGGAAGGACAGATCTGAATATCATGTAAAACTTTTATTTTCTTATAAGCAGCCTATGTTTCTTCTAGACAGAAGACTAACCGTAGACGTGTAAAAAGACTTGCTTGGGGGAAAAAGGACAGGAATGATTTCAGAAGGCAGAGATTTGTTAAGAGAGAGGTACGGGCGAAAATTAACCAGACAGAAAACAGGATCACAAGGAAGATTCTGCCTGTATTTATGTTCAGAAGATGAGGACATTGTTGTGTTGTGAAAGAGGCCCTTTAAGGGTTTTCTGTAAGGTGGTCATGGATGGCGTTAACATGCTTGCTTAGTTCTAGAAATGCAATGAAACTTTACGTGTTGAAATGAATCATTTAAGATCTTAAAGCGTTGGATAAGTTTTTATGTCGAGGGCCCTTACTAATAAGCACTATTCCACACTTCACTGGAAATGCCTTTCATTTATAAACGTTCCAATATCCCGTCATTTATCAACATTCCAATATCCCGTCATTTATCAACGTTCCAATATCCCGTCATTTATCAACGTTCCAATATCCTGTCATTTACTAGTCCTCCTATCCCTTGCTATTCATCGACGTTGTGTTTCAAAATCCTGTCATTCATAAAATATTAATGTTTCAAATACTCCATCATTTATCAATGTTTAGATATCCCACCATTCATCAGTGTTCCAATATGTCGTCAGTTATCACCTGGCGTTTAAACATCCTGTCATTTATTAACTGAAGCTTCAATATCCAGCCATTTATGGACATTCAATATTCCATCACTCATAACCGTTTCATTACACCATCTTTTACCCACGTTTGAATATTCTGTTGTTTATCACCATCTTAACATCCCATAATTTATCAGTCTTTTGTTATTCCATTGCATATCAATGGTTGAATATTTTGTCATTTAGCAACAGTTGAATACCCTCCCATTTTTCTATGTTGCAATGTCCAATCTTTTATTGACTGGCATTTCAATACCCCGTCATTTACCAAAGTTTCAAGATTTATCAGTTTCCAACGGATATTTCCATGATCCCGTTATTATCAACCAACGTTTCAGTATCCCACCGCTTATCAACCTTTCAAAATCCCGTCATTTAATTTCGCTTTAATAGGCTGTTAGTTATTAGTGTTTCTATATCCTGTCATTTATCAGTGTTTCGATATCTCAGCATTTACCAGTGTCTCAGTATTCCATCATTTACCGATTCCGCCATTCCTCAATGTTTTGATATCTTATCATTATCAACGTTTCGATATTCTGTCATTTTCCGCCGTTCATGGGCGTTTCATAATTCTATCACTTATCAACTTTTTAATGTCAAGTATATTATCAACTTTCCAATATCCCATAATTTTATCAACATTCAATATCCCGTCATTTATCAACGCTTCAGTATTCCGATACTTATCAACTGCTGTTTCAATATCCCATCATTTATGAGCCAATATATATATATATCCTGTCATTTTTCATCTGACCTTTTAATATCCCACCATTTATCAACGTTTCAATATCCTGTCCTTTATCGATGTTTTAATATCCCGTCATTTTCAACGTTTCAATATTCTGTCCTTTATCGATGTTTTAATATTCCGTCATTTATTAACGTTTCAATATCATGTCGTTTATCGATGTTTTAATATTCCGTCATTTATTAACGTTTCAATATCCTGTCCTTTATCGATGTTTTAATATCCCGTCATTTATTAACGTTTCAAATTATCGTGCGCGTCATTTATCAACAGATGTTTAAATATCCTGTCATTTATCAACGTTTGAATATCCAGTCATTTATCACTGTTTCAATATCCCATTATCTATCGACGTTTCAATCTCCCGCCATTTCTCAACGTTTCCCATTTTGTTGGGGTCTTGTGTGAGGAGTTAGCGGAGCTGTCAGTTTAAGAGCTATCTGACCATTTGTCATCAGTCCTCTGGCTGTAGCCTCAGCAAAGTGTTGAGCTTTCAATCTGAGGTAACAGCGGAGACTGGGGGTTGAATGCATATTGCAGTTTGTGCAGCGTGATTGTTTTCTGTTTCTGCAGTTTTATCATCATCATCATCATCATCATCATCATCATCATCCATCATCTTCATCATCATCTCATCATCATGTTGTGTGTGTGTGTGTGTGTGTGTGTGTGTGTGTGTGTGTGTGTGTGTGTGTGTGGGGTGTGTGTGTGTGTGTGTGTGTGTGTGGTGTGTGTGGGGTGCTTATGCACACGCGGCTACATCTCTTTCCATAAATATCAAATTATCAAAACACACACGCAGAGACAAACAGAGACAGACAGACAGGCACACACAGACAACACAGACACAGACACTCACAAACCACACAAAACACAACACAACACAACACACACACACACACACACACACACAACACACACACACACACACACACACACACACACTGCTTGAAAGATTTCAATAGAGATGGCGCGAAAGAACAGACTTGTTGTGAATGTCTGCTGAAAACGGTTTGCATTTCCACCTTAAAGAACCTGATTCTAAATCTAGCATCAAGCGACACCACTGGCCTGCAGACTGCAGACAGAATGCTGCTGTTAGCTTAATGGTGTTTTAAGTTCGTAGATCTATATCTGTCGTATGTCCTTTTTTTCGACCGACGAAAAATCAGTCAGCAGGTTTAAGGCTCTGTTATTGCTTTACGTGCTTCTTCTTTTTCTTTTTTTTCTCATAGAAAAGGAAAATTTAATCCAGCTGTCATTGATTTGAAGAGAATATCACTATCATACGTTCCTTTTCAAAAGTATATAAAAAAAACCTTGACAGCAGTGTGACCTGTTTAAAGGCTGTATCTCACAGTGTGTTGAAGCAGTGGTGTAGCCTAAGTAATCAGAACGGAATTTCTGAATCTTCTAGTGACATGGTGAGTTTTGAATAATGTTAGTTTAATAACATCCAAAATGAAGTAGAAGGAGAATGACGATAAAGTTTTGTTGAGGTCAGGTGTGCAGTTGTGTGTCTCTCAGGGTGTTTCCATCTGGAGTTTATCACTTATGACACAGCAATTTTCAGACAGAATGTGACGGACTCTGCCGCCCAGTCATTAGGACCGTTCGACTTCAATCCCTTGAGTCAAAGAAGTCGTGGGTTCGATTCTCGGCAACGTCTGGTGAATTAACGGTGGGGGATTTTTACGATCTTCCTCCCAGGTTAACTTCAAGTGCAGACCTGCCAGTGTCTTCGTGTATAAACACATGCAGAAGATCAAATATGCACGTTAAAGATCCAGTAAATTATGTCAGCATTCGGTTGGCTACGGAAACACAAAATCCCAGCATACATCCCCGAAGTCGGAATGCGGCCACCTTCATGGTGGGCAGAGAACGATTGTTTACGCAAAATCTCCCCTTTGGTGAACGTCGGGGCTCTGGCCGATGAACGAAAGAAAAACTAACAAAAAACAAAACAACAAATAAACAAAAACACAAACACAAAAACAAACCCCGGAATGTGTGCACTGATCTCCATCAGAGTGATACCAGCTTTGTTTAGACACCAAAAACAGGACTAAGAAACCATTCCATGTTATGCTCAACCTTAATTTGAAGTACACAGTGTTCTACGTGTGCTATGGCTTCGTCACTGTAGCATAAGTATTCGTAGTAATCACTACTTACCATTCTTATATTTCGTAAACTGTTTGATAGCTCAATTTTTTGCCCAATAATACAAAATGCCAGTGAAATAAGAAAAAAAAAGTGAGACTGGACCTTGGGCTTGGTATGTCTTCAACTCAGTTTTTGTTGTTGTTGTTTTTTGTTTCGCCTGACTCGCAATGGTTTTTTTTCCTGTGCATATTTTCATGGCGGAGGGCAAATGCGGAGACAGTTGTTAGCATGTATATCGATGTAAAGAGGCAAAATATTCGAGTGTTCAAGCACCTTTGTACATTACAGTATAGAAAACATGTCTATGGAAGGCAGAGAAAGCGCAAATACATTTTTGCACAATAAGAAATTCAGCAACTGTGCAAAGTAGCATTTCTTGGAAGACATGGGGCCTTCCCTTAAAAAAAGAACCAAAAGCAAAACAAACAAAAAATCAGGGAAAGATGTGATAGGGAATACAGCTGAATCAAGCGTTCTAGCAAACAACTCAGCTCCAGACCAAGACGAAACAGTACATAAAGTGAATGAATAAAACCTCAACAAAAACAAACGGTAAAAACTTAAACTAATGATGAAAAGAGGATTGTCAATGTATTCTCATCCTCCGCCACCCAGAAAACGAGTGGCAAGAAAATGCAGTGGTATGGGGGGGGGGGGGGGGGGGGGGGGGGGGGAGGGGAAGGGGAGGAGGAGACAGCGTGGACCTCATCGGCAGCCAATGAAGCGAGACCAGGGGAGGACAGTGATCAGCCGACGCCATACATCTTGCCATCATGGGGACGGGGCCAGCCTCGTTTTCAGCAGCCCCCGTCACGTGACATCTCCCTGACAAATGGCCGCCATGTGATCTGAGCGGCCACAAGTCAAGCGGCACATTGAAATGGAAGACTTGAGGGAAAAATAAGTTTGGAGGGAAGGAAAATAATAGAGACAGGAGCGGAGGACGGGTGCTGCAGATGGAAGGGCGCCTGTTCCTGGGAGAGAGAGAGAGAGAGACAGAGAGAGACAGAGAGAGACAGAGAGAGAGAGAGAGGGCTGAAGGGTAATGAACTGCGATCGCGTGCCGCTGACAGAGAAAGATGTGGTCCCTGTCATGCTCTGATGAGGCTCTGGAAAAGGACAGCCCTCAAATAAAATGGGGTCACCTCTATGAATTCCGTGGCCATCCTGTCCCGGATTTTAAAAAAAAAGGAAGAAAGAAACTGAATAGCAGAATGCATGATTTATAGAGCACATAAAATTTCCACACTCATTAAAAGAGCAGGGTGGCCATGGTTCTAAAGCGTGTAAGAGTGTGCCGAGTCTCGGGTGTCTCGTGTCTTTCAGTTGTCCCAGACTTAACCGTTATGTTTAAATTGACGATATATTTCAGGGATAATAGTGTTTTGGACTCTACAGTGACATTTTGGCAGCTTGTCTTAAGTCTGATACTGTGGTTTAAAAAAAAAAGGAACACATGACTGCGGAGCATTTTGTTCTCTAAATCACAATTACAATTACAATAATGACTGCTTTTTTATTTTGAGGAAAGAGAGCTCTAATGCATGCTATCAACCCCCCCCCTCCCCACAAATGTTCTTGTTGTTGTAGTGGTGGTGCTAGTTGGGTGTTTCAAGCTTAACACCCTGAGGATTACCCAGAGTAATGCACTCTGTCTCATGTAGCTCACTTATCACATTTTATTGGGGAATTATTCTGAAACCAAAAGTAGAAACACTGGATGAGAGGTTTGCCTGCACTGTATGACTGCTTTCTAAGTACCTCGCCTTATGGGCAGCCACACACCATCTTCACAGAATGAAAAAGAAATAAACTACGAAAAAAATAATTATGTCTCCAAATTTCAGTCAAAACTACACAGAAAAGGACATCATTGTTAGAGACACCACAGAGGTGTGATGGGCAAATAGTTATGTCATCACACAGTGTGACACTGAAGTTTAATGCAGTTTGATATGAAACCTGACTAGTTTAGGTTCATTTTTTTCAGCTGAAAACAAAAGTTTAGGCTTTTATAACCATATTTTTCCAGTGACGAACTAATTCCAAAGCCTCCGTGTACGCCAAACAAAATGGATATCGTATAGCTGGATATCTTAAAAAAAACTTTTTCAAACAATCGGATTTTAAACAGTTTCCAGGAATTCTTCTTTTACTCTTCTTCAAACGGTCAGACACAGTAGTGTTGTTTGTCATATGAGCGAAAATGCGGTGCGTGGCCGTTAAGCGCCTGACAAGTCAGGCCCAGCACATCGATTTCAATATATGAAAAGGACAGCATGAATATAAAACAATGCTTTTGCTTTCTTTCTTTCTTTGTATATACGACACACACACAACACACACACATTATATATTATATATTATTATATTATACTATATATATTTTATTCTATATATTATATTATATATATTATTATATATATATATATATATATATATATGTGTGTGTGTGTGTGTGTGTGTGTGTGTGTGTGTGTGTGTGTGTGTGTGTGTGTGTGTGTGTGTGTGTGTGTGAAATCTGGCTAAGAACAATCCCGAATGAAGAGTCTACATCACTGAACTGGAGTCAAACTACTCGCGGCTTAAGACTTGATGCTTGACGCCATGAGAAAATAATAAGTCTACCTTCATTCTCAATGGAATCCCAGCATCTTTATTCAAAACACATTTCTAGTTTTTATTCAAATCTTGAGCAGTGACACAGATAAACAAAAATTTGCTGGCGAAAAAACAATTGTGAAGAAACGGAAAAAAGGAAATGATATTTCTCAAGTTCTTTTTTTCAACATAATTCGGACTCGCAGGGAGATTTGGACAAGGGAAAGTCTTTAGACAGCAGAAGGTTTTCAGGGAAAAAGCAGCGACTAAAGGAGCTACATTATCACATTATCACTATCATCCTCGTTGATTTTTTTTTGTTGTTGTTGTATTTTGTCCACTTTATGTCACGGCAGATTTCTCTGCGAAAATTCGGGCTGCTCTCTCCCGGGGAAAGCGCGTCGCCACTGTGCAGCGCCTACCCATTTTTTTTTTTCCTGATGCAAGTGTATTTGTTTCCCTATCAATGGCTTTTCACAGATTCTTTACGTGCGCTAATAGTGATGTGTACACACGGACTCGGTTTATCGTCTCATCGAAAGACTAGCGCCAGACCACCACTCATGGTCAATGTGGAAAAGTTGGGTCCAAACGGTCAAACCGCACACTCCGACCGGATTCTTGGTTTCTAGGCAAGGCGGTGACCACTAGACACCGATCATCGTGACGTCATTGCCTTCGTTGCCAATCACGTTGTCAAATGTCTCGTCATCCATCCTCCTCTCCTCTTCTC
>CM060316.1:38729377-38731877 GCA_030674155.1 Stramonita haemastoma
TTTAATGAAAAAATGTTTGGAAAACAGTTTACCAACTTTTCCAGCGCTGCTTTTCCATGTTGTGCCGTGTTGTGCAGTAGTCAGTCACTCTCTCTCTCTCTCTCTCTGTTTGCAGCCAGGGCTGTCTACTCCACTGCAGGGACGTCCAGCTGGGATCAACAATGGCCGCCTACTCTTGCCGCCACGCCACGGCTACATTATTCAACTGCAGACAGCAGTGCTTTCTGAATGCTTAGCAAAATGATCACGGCTCGCTGAACGAACGTATTTCAGCAGACATGAAAGTTTTGCATTCCCGATGCATCTGTGAGTCCTTGTTGTCGGTGATTTCCCCACGAAGGCCTGATTGTCATGGAAATGAGCTGGCTGCAGATTCGAGCAGCAAGAGTGATGATGACGCATTGTTTGGTGGATAGGTTTGTTTTGGTGTTAGTTCTTGTGCTTTTGGTCGTCTTTAAAGTTACCACCATCACCACCATCACCTCCTCCACCACCACCACCACCACCACCACCACCACCACCACCACCACCACCACCATCATCATCATGTCATCATCATCACCACCACCACCACCACCACCACCACCACCACCACCACCACCACACCACCACCCCCACCATCGTTATCGTCATCGTCATCATCATCATCATCATCATCATCATCATCATCATCATCATCATCATCATCATCATCATCATCGTTACCATTCTCATCTTCATCTACCATAATGACGATGATGATTATTATGATGATGATCATCATCATCAATGGCCTTATCATCACCATCACTATCATCACGATTATCTCCCGTATCCCATGGATTACCATCACTGTTATCTTCTTCATCAGATAGATCTAGTCATTATCTTCATCAGATGGTCATCATACGTATCACCATCTTCCTTTGATTAATACAGATTAACATCAGCATTGCATTCTGCTGACTTGTCTGTGGTCTGCCTCTTTTTCATGAGCATCGAACATACAAAACATTGCCATCAGATTATGAAAGAAAAATCAACATACACAGGTCTCTTACTTTAAACAGTGTTTATTCAAAAAGAACGTAAGGAACTTTTTGTAATATGCTGTGTATTGTATGTGCATGCATTTTTCCCCCTTATTTTTTGTGCTAGTCAAATTTTTCTCGTTCATATGTAACCTATTTAAATTGATTTGATTGTACAGCGCGGTGAGCTCATGTTTTGGGGAATTCGCGCTATATAAGCCTCCATTTTAAAAAAAATTATTATTATTATTATTATTATTATTATTATTATTATTATTATTATTATTATTATTATTATTATTATTATTATTATTATTATTAAGAGCAACAAGGAGCAAATAACTTATAACGTGTACTAACACAGAAATCATTAAACGAAATAGTACTAGTACGTATGTGTTCATGTGAAACACAATATGCTTTGCGTATAGTTCCCAGTGTGACAAATTAACTGATCACTTTTCCCCCATCTTGCTGCAACCTCGTTTTGGAAGGAAAGCTATAACTGAAGTAAGAATTTAGCACACACAAAAAACACCGCAAAAGCAAGCAAGTAAAAGAATGTATAATTGCGAGAAAACTAGTCCAAAATCGATATCTAAAACAAAGAAAAAGAAAATTGAAAAAAAACTTTTAAAAAATGATAGATAATAAATTGTAGAGAGAAACATCAGTGAAGAGGCCTCTTCATCTAGCTAACTCGGTCTCTGTGTTTGTTTTTGACTCTCATGTACATGTTTTAAATCAATAAATCTGCCCATAAAGGAGATAATCATGTCCTTTCATACCGATTGGTATTCATTTCTTCTTTAGTTTGCTATCGCATTGACGTTACGTTTCCCATTATGGGCTTGTTTTGTTGCAATTTGCACAGAGCAACTTAAGTAGATAATACTGGTTAACACTAATGCTAGTAATGATCTTCCTTCTTATGCTATTGACCGAATTAGTGTAGTCTGTGAGTCAGTCTGCTGAGTTATCTCTACAGCATATTTTGTCATGGAAACAAACATAAGTCCTTCGGATGAGACCTTAAACCAAAGTCCCGTGTGCGCACGTACTCAGAACATCTTGCGCCCATGTTAAAACACGTTCTGCCTTTCAGAGGAGCAGCCCATTCCATGCCAGTAGGAACAGGTGACAATTAAAAAACAACAACACATTCACACAGGTGTGTTTAGACACCATCCCCGAAGTCGGTATGCAGCTACCCTAATGGTGGGTCGCATATGCAAAATCTCACAAATTGTAAACTTCGAAGATCTTGTCGAGAACAACCCCCCCCCACCCCCCCACCCCCCCCCAAAAAAAAAGAGAGGAAAAACCAAACTAGAACAACCCCCCAAAAAATACTCACATGCAAGCACTAACAAAGAAAGAAAGCAAGAAAGCAAGAAAGAAAGAAAGAAAGAAAGAGAGAGAGAGAGAGAGAGAGAGAGAGAGAGAGAGAGACAGAGACAGAGACAGAGACAGAGACAAACAGACAGACA
>CM060316.1:38734377-38786877 GCA_030674155.1 Stramonita haemastoma
CATCATCATCATCATCATCATCATCATCATCATCATCATCATCATCATATTTTATTATTATTATTATTATTATTATTATTATTATTATTACCCACATGAAGGCCGAAGATCTTTTTCACTGTCCAGTGCAGGCTTACATGACACAGCAAATAAATACTATTTCCACCCTCCCACACAACTTAACTGTCTGGTAATATAGCCATGTGCCATCAAATCAAAACTCACGTTTTCGTCATAGTTTACAGATTTACTCTACAAACAGATCAATTTGGTAATATTTGAGGAAATCAACATTTCGTTATCTTATAGTGTCCTGTCCTTTTCACTGTTTTTACTGACCTCATCTGACCTGATGTCACCATTCACCTTCCATACCAGGACAATGACCCATTGGGGATTCTACTGCATGGTCCTGCACTGGAATGCAGAGCACAGGATCATTAGAGAAGCAGATTACAGAAGGGTAAAGAGACACAGACTTTCGTTTGGTTGTTTGTGGCCTCAGTTCAGTTCCCGGAGAACCCTTTTCAGATACAAAGACTTTTCCCCGCGGGCATTTAACACCAGTAGGTGGAGGCCTATATGGAAATGCAGATTGATATTACAAGATCTTTGGCCAGTGAGTTATAGCTTCTTCTGCGCTGGTTCTAAATGTTATCGGCATTATCACATCTGTCCTTTAGAAACCGAACAAGCCATTTAATTATTATTATCTTGAAGTTACATTAATGTCACAAAATATGATGCAATGTTTAAGTGAATGTGCATGTCTTCCTCTTCCACCACCTTTCTCCACCCCCGCCTACCAAAAAAACCAAACAAACAAAAAACCTCAAAGCCAATAAGGCGCATCAAATCGACTTACAGCAAAGATCGAAGTTTACAAATCATTTGATTTCTTGTTTACAACACACAAAGGAAAATGATCGATCATAAAACAGTTCAATAATAACAACAGCAGCATCAACGACAGCAACAACAATTCCAACAACAACAATGACATCAATATATAAAGAAAGAACAATAGAAATATAAAGAAAACAAAGCAAAGAAGAACAAAACATCAAAAAAAAAGCTCCCTAAACAAGCACAAACAAACAAACAAACACACACACACACACACACACACAACACACACACACACACACACACACACACACACACACACACACACACACACACACACACACACACACACACACACACATCCCTTGGCTGCTGATCAGAGCTGTCAGAGTAACTGGCCTCAGTCAGCCCTGAAGGTTCTCCCATTAACATCGAACATCGACACTCACTGATCAATGTGCAGTGGTCAATGCAGTCATCAGTTCGGCCAATTGCTGAAGGACGCGTAGGGATGGGCTAGCGTCCACAGTACAGGCAATAGGATAGGGGGAATTGCACACATCTGTGTTTTTAGCACTACATTAGCTTACATTTAAAAAAAATGTTGATTTAATACTGTACGTAGTTTGTTAGAATTTGGTCCCAACACTTCTTCTACATGTAAGAAGACTGAGCCAACATGAAGAACTTAAAGCCAGAAAGCATAGCCTTGTTTCTGAATTGGTTGACAGCCAGCGAGTTGGTAGAGGGAGGGAGAGAGAGAGGGGGAGGGAGGGAGGGAGGGAGAGAGAGTAGCACACGCGTCAGAACATGAAATTTCTCGTTCCGCTGTAAACGATGGTGAACCTGTGTGTGACCCCCGCCGAGCCTGGAGAAGTCTGTCTGATTCTATCGCCCCTCACACGTCCCCGCCATTTCCTCTTAATCAGGTCTAATGCCTGTGTGATTTGGGAAATCACTCCAAAGAAAGCGCACACACGACATACCGCCTTCATACCTTGTTCTTCCAGCCAAGAGGAAGTCGTCATACATCATTATCATCAACCAAAATTCAGTTTTGCTGTTTTCAGTAATTGTGCGTAGATCCATCACAGTCTCCCGTCCCTCCTCCTCCTCCTCCTCTTCCTCCCTGGCTTTTCTCAGCGGAATAGAATCTACAGTAGGAAGGAACGGAAAGGAGAAAAAGTGGGCAATTTATTTGGAAGCGACCACTTAGATCGGAGCTTTGATCTTTGGCAAAAAAGCTTGTTGGCAAGTCGTAAAGAAAGTGGCGCGCTTTTGGCGAGCTGGGTCGATGTTGTCGGACGATGCAAGAGGATTTCTTATCGGGACCAGATCGGGCGAGAAGGGGAGTTACCGGCTAAGACCTCAGCGGCTTCAAAGACGAACCCGGCAGTCTTTGATGTGCAGGCCTTGTCTCCTGTCTTTTTTCTCTCTTTCTTTTTTTGCCTTGATGAATTCAACAGACTTGTTTGTGCCAGGGTAGTCTGTGCTCGGGCTTTGTGTTCAGTCTTCTACTTGTTATCTTGCCCTGTCTGGCTGCTTTTCGTCTCACTGTGGAACGTGCTCGGGTCGTTTGATGTTTACAGTTGTTCTTTGGGCTATCGCCATGTTTGCTGGTCGGACACATGATTGTAGTGAATGCTCTCTTTCTGGGGTTTTGTTTTTTGTTTTTTTGTTTTCGTTTTTGGTCAGAGAAAGAGAGTCCATTAGCTGGACTATCATAATGTTAGCTCTCAGAATAAAAGTACGTTTCTTATTGTTCTGATCTGAACTCGGTATCGTTTATTAACCATTGTCAAATCCACGGGGGCTGGGTTTTGTTGTCGTGTCCTCTTTTCTGTCCTTCGTTCATAATCTAATCTCTGTCATCTGTGCGATGCTGGTACTTTTGTTTTCTTTGTGCTGCCCACACATCATCTATGATTGATCCTGCCCCTCCCTCCCCGCCCCACCTTCCCTTAATGACCATACAGGGCTGTTTGAAGACAAAGGGTCACGGCCTCAGAACCGGGAAAAGACGATCTTCTGTCTTTTTTCCCTTCTTCTTTCTTTGCAGTCTGTAAATCAGAAATTGCATATTGCAAAAGGATATGATTTTTTCTGTGTAGTAATGGTCCTACTGCTGCTTTGTTTTTCGCGCGCGTGCGCTTTGAGAGAGAGAGAGAGAGAGAGAGAGAGAGAGAGAGAGAGAGAGAGAGAGAGAGAGAGAGAGAGAGAGAGAGATTTCCTATGCTCATACTGATCAGCACCGCAGGAAAGTAAAAATATATGGTAAAGGTGTCCCATAACCTATGTGGTCGTAGGGAGGTGAGGCATCAGAGACCTCGGCTTCTCTAGGGGCCAGCATATTGAGGGCGGTGTCCATCTCCTCTCCCTCTCTGTTTTATCTTCCCTGACCCGGAAGAGGACAGGTAACCATTTTCAGCTGCGTGGACTGGGGCACTGTACTGAAGCCAAGACTTTGTATATGCTGTTGCCAATGACACAGACAGTTTACATAGTGTTTTCATTTGATAGATGTAGCACTGATATTTTTGTGACATTTTTTTTTAAAATAGAAAATTCATTCTGGTGAATGTTATTCAACACAACAACAACAATGACGACAACAACAAAAGCGACGATGGCAACACAACAAGAAGAAGAAGAAGAACAACAACAACAAAAACAAAAACAAACAAGAACAACACCATCTGAGATACTACCAATTACGATCAGATAATATTTCTGAATTTCTTTCCTGATTGCTGAGAAGTGTATCTGACAGTCCGACAGGGGATGGATGCAGGCAGGCAGGCAGGCAGGCAGGCTACACGATAGACGTCAGAGACAGTGATGGCTGCTGCAGCAACGTGGGCAGTTAGCGGAGCGTTCAGTGTCAGTCTGATGATACGATTAAGGAGTTAGGCCACAGCAGCCTGTGGTGCAGCAACATTCACCACGTTATAAAATTATGTTGTCAATGTTCTGGAACCACCTTTTTCTTTTCTTTTCTTTTTTTTTTTGAACCCTCGCCCCCCAACCCCTCTTTTTTTGTTGTTGCTATCCTCAAAACTGCTCTCTAAGGGGGAGGGAGTTTTGGTGTATATTATTTCCTGAGCGTGGCTTACGCTCGCGCACGCGCGCGCGCGTGTTTGTGTGTGTACGCACAGATACAGAAACACACAAACAGACACACACACACACAGACACGCACAGACAGACAGACATACAGACAGACCGACCGACCGACAGACAGACACACAGACACACAGAGAGTCAAAATTCACTTTTTAGTGGACAGACGTTAAAACACACACACATACACACACACACACACACACACACACACACACACACACACACACACACACACACACACACACACACACACACACACACACACACACACACACACACACACACACACGCAAATACCCCCCCCCACCCCCACACACACAAAAGAAAAGAATGTTAACAAGTTCATCAGCCTGAAATCATCATCAGCTCTGTTCCCTTGACATATTGCTTCACAAGAACCATAAATAAATCTTCCATCACTTTCTTCCCTCTCTTTGCCAGGCATATACAGATGAACATCGGTGTTTAACCGCCCGTTTGAACAAACTTGAACACAATCGGTCTATAGCATCTGGAGTGCAATGGCGATGATTACAGCGATCTTCAGTCCTTGTTCACAAAATTTAATAGCTGATCTTTAGCTTGACGATCCTAGATGATTATCTATGTGTTGCTTAGTGATCCGAGATGATTATCTATGTATCTCCCCTATCCTACAACCTCCTAGAGATGAAGTGACAGCCCCGATATGGCCTGTGTGGTCGGCAGGGTTATAAACAACATGATTGGATTGGACTGAACCTCCTAGATATACTACGTGAAATCGCTCGGTTTGTTGACGGAACAACTTTAAATGGCAGCCTTTTTTTTTTTTCTTTTAAATTAAAAAAAAAAATCTTTGCATTTATGGAGAGGCCAGGCCGTTAGGAAAACAGAAAAATAAATCTTTATTTAAACTGACCACATTTTATCTCTTCTCTAGACGTTTTTATCTACAAGATCAAAACAGGGATATGCTGTCCCAGAAAGTTTTTTGGGACTGAAAAATTCAAATTCGCGGATAAAGCAAAACGAAACCAAAAACGTGTAAAAGATTCGAGTTTCAAGAAAAAGTAACTCTAATTAGACAGGGGCGAAAATCGTTGTTGCAGTACAGTATAGGTAAAATTCATACTTATAAAAAGACAAAAGAAATGGGGGTCGGGGGTGGGGGGGAGAACACAAAGTGGAGAGAGGTGTGTGTGTGTGTGTGTGTGTGCGCGCGTGCATGCGTGTGTGTGTGTGTGTGTGTGTGTGTGTGTGTGTGTGTGTGTGTAATGTAATGTATCTTCAGTTTAACGTCTATTCACATTTTGTGATTTTAGACAAACAAAAACAAGCAAACAAACAAACAAAAACAAAACAAAACAAAACAAAAACCTGAAAGAGTTAACAAAAAACTGAAAAATGTCATTTAACAATGCTGAAATAAGAAACTAATCCTAACACTACAAAAACTGGATTATTGGACTTCTTTTCAACGCTAACACAATGTCCAACAGCAAAGAAGGTTCAGACAAAATCTGATCCAGTGACAAACTAGGTACAGCAGGTAAAAATGTTTTTAAATGTTCACAATTGAAAATGACATGACTATTTGTAATCTTCTCACCACAAATACAGTTTACATCTTTCACGTATTTTGTCCTGAATGCGTTTAGTTTAACTCTATAAATGAGGGATGACACATTTCTCCGATTATACCAACCAGAAACTTTGTTACATACTAAAGCATTCTGGAAATCTATCACATTGCTTGTGCGGCTATTATACGGACAATAGCCAGACTCATTTATCTTCTTTCTGAAATGCTTCCAGCAAGCGTTTTGTAGCAAGTTATATCCCTCATGCAGAGATAAGGCAACATTTATTTCACAAGAATTATTTTTACACCTGGCTCCAAACTTTGCAAGGCAGTCAACTTTTTCATTAAAATAGATACCAGTATGTGAGGGAACCCAACAGAAAGTAATAGTGCTACCTCTTAAAATCAAAAAGTGTACCAGATGCCTGATTTCAGTGATGAGGTCTTTTCTTACTTTAGAAGTAGAATTGTTTAAAGCATGCAAAACCGATTTAGAATCGACACACATAAGGATGTTGAATATGTTTTTAGGGAAGTCAAGTACATGGTATAATGCCAACAGAATGGCAGTTAGCTCAGCTGTAAATATAGATTTATTTTTTCCCAGGTTGAAAGATCGTTCTACTTTCAATGATGGGATAATGAAAGCTGCACCTGTCTCATTAGTATTTAGAACAGACCCATCGGTATAGATTTTGAGATGATCAGGGTAAGTGGTTTGAATATGTTCCTTTACTAATGATGTAAGAATGTTAACATTGTCAACTTTTCTTATAGAAGAATAATTAATGTCAAAATGAGCTTTAAGCAGTTCCCAAGGTGGACAGGGAGCTGTGTAGTGTGTGTGTGTGTGTGTTTGTGTGTGTGTGTGTGTGTGTGTGTGTGTGTGTGTGTGTGTGTGTGTGTGTGTGTGTGTGTGTGTGTGTGTGTGTGTGTGTGAAACTAGAATTTCAATTTTTCGACATACCCTGATTAAGCAAAACTGGATTATGATTTGTTTCAGCAAGCAGCCCAGTGTGTGTGTGTGTGGTGTGTGTGTGTGTGTGTGTGTGTGTGTGTGTGTGTGTGTGTGTGTGTGTGTGTGTGTGTGTGTGTGTGTGTGTGTGTGTGTGTGTGTGTGTGTGTGTGTGTGTGTTGGAAAGGGAAGAGTGGTGGTAGAAGTTGGAAGAAAGTGGACAGGTGGAGAAAATGACATGGGTGTGACATGGGTGGAATGCAGTGCAGTGCTTATCCTCGTGTTGCAACCTCCGTCACAATGACGCAGTCTGCTGACATGACACTACACACCCTCTGGCTTTATGACTGCCATGACTTCCAGTTTATACAGATTCTTTTGGGGAGTGTCATAACAAGTAGTTCTCTTTTTTCTGGATGAAATTTCGTTTCGTACAGATATTTTTTGGGGAGGGAAGTAGGGTGACAAAAATGTTTTTCTTCTTTTCCCCATCCCAAACAACCCCTACACCGACATGACTTCCACTCTTTATTTATTGCTTTTTAACAGCACCCCCCCTCCCCTTCACACACACACCACAACACACACAACCTCCACCTTCATTCCTCTCTTCTCCTCCCCCAATCCTTTACTCATTATTTCATTTGGAGTGAAGAAGTGACACCCTAAAAGAGAGGGAGAGAGGGAGAGAGTTACTGCTGTACTGTGTGGGACAGGCAGGTCACCGCGGCCAGTGGGATGGAGTTGTCCAGTCCAAAGGGAAAAGGCTCTGTCTGTACTAATCTCCCCTGGCCTGACCGCACAGAAAAAGGCAGCAGGGATTTTTATTGGCCATAAACGGCCTGTGAGGGGACTCGCCAACCGCTTCTCGATCCCTCCGAGTCCATTTGTAGCAAGCAGAAAGAGAGAAAGAGAGAGAGAGAGAAAGAGAAAGAAAGAAAACAGTTTCTTTTAAGCGTAAATAGGAGTTTGGATTTAATGGAGTGAGAGCCACGCCTGAACCCCCCCCCCCCTCTCTTTCTCTCTCCCCCCTCTCTCTGTCATCTACCCTCCTTCCCCTCTTTCCTTTCTCTATTCACGCTACCCGAGGGAGTAGGGCCTGGGAATCTGACAACTTACAAAAAAAAAGAGAAGAAGAAAAGGCCGAGTCCTACTGAGTGACCTTCGGCCACTCTGCGGGATTTTGTTTGTCGATTTGTGTCCTGATAATAGAAACTGTACTGATCAAAAGCAAGGCAGAGGAAGAAGAGAGAGAGAGAGAGAGAGAGAGAGAGAGAGAGAAGAGAGAGACAGAGACAGAGACAGAGACAGAGACGAGAGAGACACAGAGAGACACAGAGAGACACAGAGAGACAGAGAGAGACAGAGAGGAGAGAGAGAGAGAGAGAGAGAGAGAGAGAGAGAGAGGGGAGAGAGAGAGAGGGAGAGAGAGAGAGGGAGAGAGAGAGAGAGAGGGAGAGAGAGAGAGACAGAGACAGAGACAGAGACAGAGACAGAGAGAGGCAAACAAATGCGAGCAGGTGAAGAGCATTTAACAACAGAAAATAATAGAAAATTGCAGCTGGCGCCAATATTTCAATATTTTGTACTACAAAAGACGCACTTAGGCGTGTGCTCGAACACACACACACACACACACACACACACACACACACACACACACACACACACACACACACACACACACACACACACACGCGCGCGCGCGCGCGCGCGAGCACACACACACACACACACACACACACACACACACACACACACACACACACACACACACTTTCAGTAAAAAATCTTAGCAGTTAGAAAATAATTATGTACACTTCTGGACAGAACAAAAACCTGGAATTTTATGATAAAAAAAAGAACAATTACAATCTAGAATATCATTTAACCTCGGACATGCATCCTTCCAAGCACTTTGCAAAAAACTTAAAGTGCTAATGGTATAAACACTGAGCACGGTCGATACACAGGCACCTACAGAGAGAAAAGATTGCGTAATGTGTGTGGAGCTATAGAGAATAAAGTTTTATGTTTTGGATGCCTGTGTGTTGTTTGATGATTTATGAGGAAATCTAAAATTCTTTAAAGCGGTGCTACAATCCGAGTGCTTACCTGTACCAATATAGCGAGTCTTTATTGGTAGTTTGATTCCCAGTGATTTATTACAGTGATCTCAGTTTTAAGGACGATAGCTGCCAAACAAAGCATGCAATAAAGATTGACAAACCTCCTTTACAGAATCTTAAAAAGACTTTAAACATCTCTCAAGCCGCCGCTGTAGTCTAGTGGTTAGGGCGTTGGACTCGTAATCTAAAGGTTGTGGGTTCGATCCCAGCTTTCGGCTATGGCGTTGTGCCCTTGGAAAAGGCACTTTACGGCTATTTTCTCACCCCACCCAGGTGTAAAAGGGGTACCACCCTTGTGTTGGGGGTTAACCCTGCGATAGACTGGCGTCCTATCCAGGGGGAGTCTATGACTCTCAGTCGCTTAACGCCACAGAAACCGGGATAAGCACCGGCCTGATGAACCTCTATAGGCTCGGGACAGACTTTTTTTTTTTTTTTAAACATCTCTCAGCTCAGTCAAAAGAAATCATGTACCAAAGACATAAAAACAAGAAGAGGCATGGCTAAAAGGAGAATGACCCAACTAAATAACATTGGGAAAGATCACAGCGTGCTTTACCCGCGGAAAGAGAAATATTGAAGTGCTCGTCATTACCGTATATGGCTGTGAATCCATGACACAAAATCAAAAAAAGAATCGAAGCAGCTGAGCTGTAGTTATTTTAAGAAGGCTGTTCAGGGTCAGTTGGACTGATAAAAGAAACAGATGAAAGAATATCATTCGAACTGGAAATCAGAAGAAACCTTCTGACATGAGTAAATAAAAGAATATAAGATGTAGGCTCCTTTTTTTTTTTTTAGCCGTAAACAGATCAAGGTCAAAATACAAACAGAACCCCACAAAACAACAACAACAAAACTCCTACAAAAAGCAACCAAACAAGAACAACAACAAAAAAACACAACAACCCCAAACCCCAAAACAACCAAACACACACTAAACCAAAAAAAAAACCCAAACAACCCCCAACCCCAAAACAAAAAACAAAAAAAAACCCTCACCCCCCACACAAACTTCTTGTACTTCTCCTTCGAACACTCAGACAGTAACTAATTATTGTCTCTGTTAAATGAGCAAAAATGCGTCAGGCTGTCGTTAAGAGCCTGACAAGTCAGACCCAGTGCATCTGACTCCGACATGGAAGAAAATTGAAATCTTTCTGGCAGAAAAGGCAGGAGAGAATGGACCAAGAAGGCAGAATGTAGACAAGAAGAAAATGACAGGAAGAAAAGAAACAAGCTAGAATCAAAGAGAGTGATAGAAAAGAGAGAAATTTCTAGCACAGAATTTCCAGAAGATAGGGATGCTATTTATACTGACAGCTCCCGGCATCCCCACGGGGAAACGAACACAAGCAAACAAAGAAACTAAAAAAAAGCAAAAACATTCCCCAACAACACCAACAACAAAAACCCAATAACAAACAATAACAACCCCCTAAAAGTAAATGAAAACGAAACTAACAATCTTAATAGCAACATACGTCGCACCCCCCTCCCCCAACAAAAAACAAAAACAAAAACAAACCCCACACCACACACACACACACACACACACACACACACACACACACACACACACACACACACACACACACACACACACACAACACCACACACAAACACTCACACACAAACACTCACACACACACACACACCACACACAACCTCACTACCCCACCCCCCCCAAAATATAAATTTCCACCAACTACCCCCCCCCCCCTTCACCATAACAAAAAACAAAGACAAAAAAAAAAAAACAAACAAACAGAAAACCAACAAAAAAGCAAAAGCCACATGCACTAACATGGAGGAACCTTGGGGTTCATGTCGACTCTACAGATCTATGCAGCAGATAAGAGGGCCAGGGCACAGGGAGGCAAACCCAGTCCCCCCCCCCCCCTCCCCCCCTTCAGCAGCTGTAAGTTCTTAATCTGATTTTGTCTTCTCTTTTTCTGCAGGATTAAAATGGTGTATTAGCTCACAGCTGCCTATGAGTCTGCTGTGTGTGTGTGTGTGTGTGTGTGTGTGTGTGTGTGTGTGTGTGTGTGTGTGTGTGTGTGTGTGTGTGTGTGTGTGTGTGTGTGTGTGTGTGCGTTGCGTGCGTGCGTGCGTGCGTGCGTGTGTGTGTATGTTAGTGTGTGGGTGTTTGAGAGAGAGAGAGAGGGAGAGAAAGAGGGGGGGGGGGAGAAAGAGAGACAGAGACGGAGAGACAGATAGACAAACAAACAGACAGGCAGACAAAAGGAGTGTAATATGGAGAGAGAGAGAGAGAGAGGAGAGAGAGAGAGAGAGAGAGAGAGAGAGAGAGAGGAGAGAGAGAGAGAGAGAGAGAGAGAGAGAGACAGACAGACAGACAGACAGACAGACAGACAGGCAGACAGACAGACAGACAGACAGACAGACAAAGACAGACAGACAGACAGACAGACAGACAGACAGACAAAGACGGACAGGCCGACAAAAAGAGAGACATGTTGAAGCTGTCTTAATGTGTAGGTATGTGAAGTGACTGATGAGGTTGCAGTTTCCAATGATGCAGCAGAAGGGGGCAGGGTAGCCAAGTGGTTCACAGCGTTCCGCTCGCCATCTGACGGCCCGGGTTCGAGCCACCACTTAAGTGCAGCATGTTCGACGAGATTTTTTCCCCGGGAGTTAACATCAATGCCGACTTTACCCCCCCCCCCCTCCCCCGACGAAATTCCTTCAAATGAGACTGTGGAAAGAGATCCTGTGTCTCAGCACACGTGGAATACCCCTCCGTACAGCTAAAACCTGCTCCGCCTTTCAAAAGAGTAGGCCATTGTTTGCCGGCGGGAACAGAAGACATTTTAAAAAAAAACAACACCACATGCATGCTAGCCTCGTGTTTTAGACATGACCCCCGAACTCGGAATGCAGCTACCTTAACGGTTGGGTTAACGGTCGAATACACAAAATGTCACCATTGGTGAACTTGTGACTGAGTTCTAGCTGAGGAACAGAGAAACAAAATGAAGGGATGCAGCATGTCCTCTCTGCGATGTGGACACTGATCAGAATGTGTGCCTCTATCGGTTTTTATCCAGTCGTCTGCCTGTCTCTATCATTATCTGATCTGGTGTAGATCGATATCAGTCTTAAAAAGGCAATATCTTTGATGTAGCCTCTCATTCACTTATTGCTTGGTGAATGTGCAAACCTGCGTGCAAGCGTCTGTGGGCACGCACGCTTGCGCGTTATGTGTGTGTACGCGCGCACGAGTGTGTGTGTGTTGTGTGTGTGTGTGTGCGCGCGCGCGCGAGTGTGTGCGTGCATGCGTGTGTGTGTGTGTGTTCACGCGAGCACATATACGCACTTTTGCATGCAAACTGATTGAAAATGATTTATTAGAACAAGCCTGTGACATGGAAAAAATAAGTTGGTGACATGATGACATGGATAAAAAGTCGATTAATGTTTTCACGCCGTTTGCATAGCTTCATGAACTTGTTGATATTATTGAAAACATTAGGTGTTCGGCATACACTGAGTAGATGTAAAGCTTTTTACACCTGATTTCAGCAATTACATTTTCTGATGCAAATTTATGCAGAAAAATCCACTCTTACCAAGAACTAACTTGCAAAAGGTTGTGTGGAGAAAAGAAGGGAGGGAAGGAAGTTTTTTTTTTTTTTTTTTTGGGGGGGGGGGGGTTGGAACCACCGTATGGTGACTAGCATTCCCAGATTGGAAGCAATCCAAACTCCACATCAATCAGTCATGATTGGATCCAACGATTACACAATGCAATGTAATGTTACGCAATACAATAGCAATTCAACTGGTTTGTTTTTCTATATTAAATTTAAAAGTATTAAAAAAAAACCTAGCTCTTCCATCAACCCAGATGAAAAATTTTTTTTTATATAAGAATTTAAAAAAAAGTCCTGATATAGTCTATATGTTGATTTAAAAAAAAAAGCTTTATTAGAAGAAATGTTAAAGTATTCCTGAGAACAGTTCTGTACATTTTGTCAGCTACTCTGCCATGTAATTACTCTGCCATCTGTCGTTAAACTGCGAAGGATGTGTTTTATTTTTTAATGGTTCATGTGGGTCGATACCCAATGAACATCTTTTCAGCTTTCTTCCTTGGATGCCTATGTCTACTATATATATAATATATATATATATTATATATATATATATATATATATATATATATATATATTGATTTCTGTGTGTGTGTGTAGAAAGGAGTTTATCATGTATCAGAAGTGCATACCAATATTTTTAAAAAGTGATTCTGTTTTCTGATTTTGAAAAAAAGTCTCATCCATATATTAAAACGAAACGATGTTTGTATTGTACTAGATTATGGTGTGGTGTAGCGAAGTGTTATATAGTGTAGTGTGGTATTATTATAGTGTAGTGTAGTGTAGTGAAGTGTAGGCGGCGCAGCATAGTCTACTGTAGCACACTGTAGTGTAGTGTAGTGTAGTGTAGTGTAGTGTAGTGTAGTGTAGTGTAGTGTAGTGTAGTGTAGTGTAGTGTAGTGTAGTGTAGTGTAGTGTAGTGTAGTGTAGTGTAGTGTAGTGTAGCGTAGCTAGTGTAGTGTTGTGAGTGAAGTGTAGTGTACTGCAGTGTAGTTGTGTGGTGAGTGTAATGCGTGTAGTGTATAGTGCAGTGTGATGTGAGGTATGCGTACTGTGTGAATCTGTAGGCCTACCAGTTACAATCATTGCAGATTTATCTACGTGAAGTTCAGGCTTTTTTTTGGGGGGGGGGGGGAGGGGGGGGACATCGCGTCGCCACAAGTACAGCGCCTACTGTTTCTGTGTAGTTATTTAATTTTCCTACGTAAAAGGTTTTCATTTTATTAGTCTTTTAGTAGAATCTTTCAAAGAACAGCTCTCTTACTTCTACGTGTGTCAAATGTCTGTTACACCTAGAATTCTGGTTTGTTGTCTTATCCGAAAGACTAGCATCCAGATCACCAGTCATAGTTTCGAGCAGAGGGGAAGTGGGGGATTCCTGCCCCTGAAGGAATCAAACCCATGATCTCTCGCTTTCAGGACTGATACGTTATCCCCAGACCACCAACGCATGAACTTTTGTTTTTAAGGGGGGGGGGGGGGGGATAGGGTGTGTGTATGTGTGTGTGCGCGCGCGCGGCAGGTGTGTGTGTTTGTGTGTGAGGGACAGAGACAAGTCAAGGGCAGGGAGACAGGGACACACACACACACACACACACACACACACACACACACACACACACACACACACACACACAGAGGCAATCATTCTCTTTTTCTGTGTCCCTGTCCTTGATAAACACACAATACTCTCTCTCTCTCCTCTCTCTCTCTCTCTCTCTCTCTCTCTCCTCTCTCTCTCTCTCTCTCTCTCAGAGGAGACACTGTCCACAACAAGAAGCCAACACCAGAATTAAAATAACATTATTTTATTCGTTTCATTTGTACAGTAAGATTCAAGGAAAGTGGCAATAGGGGGGTGTGGGTGGGGTGGGGGGACAGAGGGCAGACCGCAGTGGATAAACCATTCATCCTTTTACTTCACCAATCCCACAGAGGAATAAATGCAAAAGGAAAAACGAAATCATAGATGACAAACAAAAGCCGACAGGAACGCAGTACAGATGGTATAATTTGAACAATGAAACCATAATATTATCAGAACAACCAAATCATGTCACATTAAGCGTGGAGAATATCGATATTTTTTTTCTTCTTCTCCAAATCTAATTGCGTGAACATTTTGAAGCTGAAGAGCTCGGTTTTCTTATGTGGAAAAAAAAGGGGAGGGGGGGGGGGGGTAGTGGACAATAGCAAAAAATCAGAGAAAACGAAAATAAGTAAAAAGAAGAGGGAAGGGAGATGGAGAATTAACTGGATGGATCTGCACAAAGTGGAAGGGAAGGATGAAAGAGAGAGAGAAGAAGAGAGAGAGAGAGAGAGAGAGATGGAAGAGAGAGAGAGAGGAGAGAGAGAGAGAGAGGGGAGAGAGGAGAGAGAGAGAGAGAGAGAGAGAGAGAGAGAGAGAGAGAGAGAGAGAGGAGAGAGAGAGGAGGAGAGAGAAGAGAGAGGAGAGGAGAGAAGAGAGAGAGAGGAGAGAGATGGAGAGAGAGAGAGAGAGAGAGAGGAGGGGGGAGAGGAGAAGAGAGGAGGGGAAGGAGGGAAAGGGATGGGGAGTGAGTGAGGGAGGAGACAGACAGGCAGTGACAGACAGACAGATCGTATTCCATCCACTGTGGTATGGCCGAGTTTGTGGAAACAGGTAATGAAAAGTATAATGTAGCACAAGGCTGGAAAATCAATAGGGTTGGAGGCCTACTGCATGTTGGTTTTCAATAAATAATCACACACAATACGCCGTGGAAAGCCAAACAGAAAAGGATGGAGGATGAAAACAGAACGAAGACAAACCAGATATGAATAGGAGATGAAAGGCCAACAAAGGAGAAAGACAAACAAGGACAATGGAAATATCAGCGTTATTACCAACACTGCAGCCAGCTCATTTCAATGTGTTTGTAAAGGGAGGTCTGTCCTATCTGTCCGGTAAAAGTGTATTATGGATATAAACAAACGTATGCTTATTGTTCGCATACAAGCTTGTTTGTTTGTAGGATAGCAGACACCAGCGCTTACGAATTTTTTTTCCTTTGTGAGAAACCACTTTTAAATATATTTTTTGATAGTTTTTGAACTTACAAAAGAAATAAATGCATGTCTTTAGATAAAATGTTTCCATTTCGTAAAGGTCTGTTCTTGCTTGTGTTTAAGTGTTGTGCCTTGTGCATTATAGAATCGGTAGGCATCCACCAGTCACGGAAGACTGTGGAGTTGTGCTCCAGGCTCTATAGCGCAAAGCCTGGGTAAGTAAGTATGGAGGGCAAGCTGTCACCCATGCAGTAAACCCCCCCCCCCTCTCCACATCGCTAAAATGATCCATTGCAAAGGCAAAAGCCGATACGAATGGTTTCAGTGCCGTTGCAGGAGCCGCCAGAACGTTGCCAAATAGGCCTACAGCCCCGAACCGCCCTGGGGACTCCGACTCCCCGAATTTTCCTCAGGGATGGAGTTTAAACACGATACCTGAGTGCATGCTGGTTTTTTTTCTTTGTTGCTGTCATCCGCTCCTACCGGCACACGATGGCCTGCTCTTCCGAAAGGCGGAACGGGTTTTTAACGTGTGCGCAAGATGTTCTGCGTGCGTTCGCACACGGAGCCTCGGTATAATTATAGTCTCATCCGAAGGACATTATAGAATCATTAGATCAGATTTATACATAGATCTATATCAGGAATACACTCTCCTTAAGGATAAATGTTCATTTCAGAAAGTTATTAATGTTTACTCATATCTAAGTTTCAACACCCACACATTGAACCTGTGATCACGAGAAAAGGCAAAATTCAAACGTCCCTTTATTCTGATGGAAAAAATAGATGCTGCAATATTCGTCCACAAACGACCAATCGTTTTGCTTTTCGAATCATCACAAAGCGTCCTGATCATTTTCCTCACGACCTAAATCTGCTGAAATAATCACGTCTCTTTTACTCTCGTCAATTCTCCTCCACTGTTCATTAACATTCTGGTGCTTAACCTTCTTTTAGTTACTCACCTTATGTTTTTTTTGTCGGTGCACAACTGTTTTAAGAAGAACTTGATACTTTGGACCGACAGTACACCATCATACCAGAAAACATACATTGCATGTTTATTTGTAATGTATTTAAACCTAAAAAAAAAAAAGACAAGGTTAAAACCAATTTTTGCTTTACATTTTTTACTTTCCATTTCTTTTAATAGTCCGTCAAAAATACTTATTTAGCTTGATTTTCTAAGGGACAGAAAGTAAGGGATAAGAATTTAAACTTCATATTCCAGTTTTCACACATGCGAGTGTAATTTCAAGACGACAACCAACGGAAACATACATAGAACTGCTGAATGAATCTGAATTTCGTATGGTTTTTAAATGTTTATTAAACTCGTCATGAATGAATACTCGCACGCTTCTTGGTGAAAGTGGGGAAAGGAGGACATGAAGAATTTTCCTTCGTAAACGCCGCACACACGTGATGGGGATCGGCAGAGGTAAAACCGGCGAGTTGTAAACAGCAGCCATTGCAGGATTCCACTGATAGACAGCAGTGACAATACTTGCAGACTACGCATCTAGCAACAGGAACTATTGAGAAAACATAAACATCTATGAATGAAACTGGAAAATAAAGCAAAAAGATGGATTCTATGTATGAATACACATGCTTAGGAACAGTCTGGGGAAAAAACCCTGAAAGCAGGTATGAAAATAACCCCCCAAACAACTCGTGTACATACACAGTAAATTGAACCAATAAATGCAGTGCACACAATTACATAATAATATTGAGCAACTCAGTAAAACATACATGCACATAATACAGGAAAAAGTTTGAACATACACAAAATATTCATGGTAAATTTATTCTCTGAATCTCTTCTGGCAAGACTTGCTGTTTTTATAATGATAAAATGGAGGCGAATTAAAACCATGCACACGAGCGAGACCACTTTCTCCGTAACGTTAACCAGTGCTTTCAGAAACATCGACAGCACAGGGCAATCACAGAATCCACACTTCGCCACAAACATCGGAAAACGGATGACACTACTTTCTAAAATGGATACTTTGGACCAACAATCCTCCCAAATGCAGTGATCACTTAGTCGCCTGTGTCTCCATATATGTCAGAAGGACCAGTGCTAACCTCCGCACTGAAGGCAAAGGACTATAGAAAAAGTTGTGAATGCAGTCCACACAATGCTGTTTCTCAGCTCTTGCCGCGCGCCATTTACATACCGTAAACTCCATACACTGAACTACACCAAAGTTCCACAATTACAGAAAGAAATCAATTCATCTGATACTGCTTGTCAAGATCCAAGTCATGGTAACAAAAGTGCATGACTTGAAACACAATTGAATCCACTGACAATGTTCTGCAGCTGATCAAGTCACGCACGGGGGGAAACCCTGCATGACTTTGGGTATAAATAAGGGGGATAAATAGTCTGGAAATCATTGGGTTTGATATCAAGTAAAAAAAAAAAAAAAAAAACCGTAAGGAAAAATACGAGATTCAAAGTACATGATAATATCAAGAAAGAAAGCAAGATGGCGGGCAAAACGAGGGCAAAAAGTGGCGCTTTTCTTACTGTAGTATTTTCACTCGGAGCCTTCACTGGCGCCAGCTATGACAGAGCATTCGTTTGAAATTGATCCTCTTTCATGGACAAATCACCAATCAATGAACACTGAGTAAAATAATCTCCTAAACAAAGTGGACATTGAGTAAGCTTAGTTTCGTGTGGAGAGACCTCCAAAGCACACACAAAGACATCGTAATACCTTCACACAGAGATTTTCTCTCCTCCCTTTGAGTCCAGTCGAAACACTATGTACATAAAAAGAAACAGCATCGTATTGCACACAACACACATTTTGATTGGTTCTGTTGTATTTGAAATGTAGTAAATGCAACCCGGATTTTCAGCAGTCTGCCAACACTGTTTCACTGTGACAGCACATAGAAACAGAGGTTATGTCAATGGCCTGGCAAGGACCACACAGACACAACCAAAACACTGGACTATTCTAATCAACCAATCGACAATATCGTCAGATTTCCCTTTCGACAAGCCTTTGAAAAGGTTTACTTTCAGGAATTAAGAAAACGCAAACTGAAACCTTCAACTGGGTCGAGAATGATTTTTAAAAATTCGTGCCCTCTCTAAGTAAGTTTTAAAATGTCTATTTCAGATCTTTTGAAAGCAAATTGTACGTGAATTCAAAAAGGATCCCTCCAAAATTTCTAGTTGTGCGTGAGTATTTAAAACGCTTGTTCTTGCGTGGAAACAACAGGAAACTAATAATCAAAAATACTCCCCAGTAGTTTTCGTCAATTTAAAAAACAAAACGACAACAATAAAATGAAATCACCCACACTGCTACATGAGACAAGGAAACAAAAATTCCACCCACAAACCGTTTACATAATGAAGTCTACGATGTACAACGATATTAAATCTGATTAGGTTTAACATTTAGATGAAAATAGGGGGGAAAAAAACACTGAACAAAAAGGGAAAAAAGTCTAGCATTGGTAAGTTACAGATTTGACATTGAAATGCACGTTCCACTTAGTTTACATACACTCTTCATTACCATTTCACACACACACACACACCACACACACACACACACACACACACACACACACACACACACACACACACACACACACACAAACACAAACTCACTCACTCACTCACTCACTCACACATACTCTGCAGACATCGTCAGCAAAGTGTTGATTCAGACCGACCGCTCTCATCTTTGCAATGACTCAACAACACACCACATAAAAGTTCGTACTTAAGACTCTGGAAGAAAGAAGAAAAAAAGCGAACAAAAACATTCTAGCTCATTAAGCGCAGTCCATTTGCTTTATATGATGCCAGGTGTCAACAGATTTACACATTCAAATGGACACACACAAAACCAGCATGGAGTATCACTGCATGCTTTATCGACACATTTGGGACTAACCTACAATTTTTACCCGGTTCTGGGTTGAAATGTATTCAACTTGATGCATGCAGAACAACTTTGAGCTAATCTTTGATCAATGAAGAAAAAAAAAAAAAAACCAACCAACAAACAAACCGTGACAGCATTATGCAATTCCACACCTTTGTAGCTGACGTTTTATTTCAGTGTCTGTCCCATTGAGTATCCTGACAATGCTGACACAGGCAGATAGATGATTTCCTTCCATTCCCCTCCCGCCAAGTCCTTGCTGAGACAGTCGGATACACTTCACAGTTGCACCTCCACTTTCTCACAGGTCTGAAAGACGTAGGGGATGACGACTTTCAATGAAAAAGACATGCCACTGTGTCCACGAGTCTTCACAGAGGCTTGTATAATACTCTGTCAGTCACTTCGAATACCAGCGCCACCAGTTTCAAGATCATCCCTCTGTGTATCTCCGCCACGCCAAACTCAGGCACGGTATTCATCAACAGCGCAAACTATGAGGTCCATGTCCATCATAACACATAACTCGCGCTACGCCCAAACACTTGGAAAGTGCAACACTTGCACTAACCACACAAACCAGAACAGGTCGTCCTCAAAAAGATGGAGTAAAAAACAGACTGCTCAATTCAGCAATTCTTTATTATATATATATTATATACGTTATGCTGTATTGCCTGGTACCTGTCACGGTCAACGTCAGGCCTCTCTGAACGGGGAAACCATCAGAGCCAGTACCTGTCGTGGACCGGAGTGACTCGGTACCAGTCCTGCCATTTATTTGTGTTTCGGTTCTCTGCCAAATTCTCTCTCTACTGCCAGGAGATCGCTGTTCATCGACACAGGTCACACACCTCCCCCTGTCTTAGCTGTGAAGATTGATCATGTCCCCATCCCACTGATTCTACATAGGGCACGTACAGAGGAGGCAGTCAAACAAGTGCCCAAGTCCATGATTAGTCACCCCATTCAGACAGCAATGATGCCTTTGTGATGATGTCAGACCTTTGTGATGACGTCAGACATCATACCAAGGGTTTCCCTGACGTCAGACACACCAGGACTTCAGAGCAGCATGTTGCAGTGTTGAGTCACTACCAGCACTCCGCCTCCTGGTCGTCCCGAGATACCAACGTTCATCTCAACACTCGACTCCCCGCAGCCATGTCATTGGTCATCGAATAATACAGTAATAATGGTAATAATGATAATAATGATCAGCAGCCAAAGATCCAATAGCAGGTAAGAAACAGCGGTGAGAATGACCACCAAAAAAAAAAAAAAGAAAAAAAAGAATGGATTTACGAGAGAATGCCACAGTTTGTAATCTCCATTGTCCATCACAGACGACAGCCCATCGTCCTCTCACTGCAGCAGCCTCTGACAGCTGTCAGCGTGATGGAGACAGCTGACAATCCTACACACAGACAGCTGACAATCCTACACACAGACAGCTGACAATCCTACACACAGACAGCTGACAATCCTGCACAGAGACAGCTGCTGGCACGGTCCGACATTCAGCTTGTTGGCAGTTCATGACAACAAAGAAATTATTAGAATAGGGAAAAAAAACAACCCAAAGGACAGAGAGAGAGAGAGAGAGAGAGAGGAGAGAGAGAGAGAGAGAGAGAGAGAGGAGAGAGACAGACAGACAGACAGACAGACAGACAGACAGACAGACAGACAGACAGACAGAGGAGAAAGAGAAAAGGAACACTAAAAAAGAGCCTGGCACGATTAACTAAAAAAAAAAAAAACACACACAATAATAATAATTTCACGGATTCCGTGAATGGCAAGATGCTTTGTTTTTTTTTGTAGTTTATTCTCCCACTTCTCCATCTCCAGTTTATTGTTCTTTGAGGGGAGAAGAAGAAAAAGAAAAAGGAAAAAGAAAGAAAATGAAGAAAAACCCAACTGTGCCCACGTTCAATCACTGTCAAGCGGTGAGAGACAGCGGCAGTCAGATGCAATGCAGTCATGGCGGGGATGACGTTGCCACCATGCCTTCCCTGCAGAGAGGAGCAGGAGGAGGAGGAGGAGGAGGAGGAGGCCTGAAGCAGACGGCCGGCCCCTGGGGGTGCAGCGGCCATTAGGACTTGGAGGGTGACCCTGCCGTGGTGCTGGCCACTTCGTTCCTCAGGGTGCTGGGGGCGCCGTAGTAGTAAGGGGCATCTGACCAACACACCATTGCCATCATCATCACTGTCAGCACAGCACTCCCCCTTCACACGTCTTCAGTATAGTCGTCAATTAGCTGTGTCATCTATCTGTCCTCATCAATTAATAAGCACGAATATTCTGACACCACCCTCCCCCCCTCCCAAGGGACAAAACTCACCCAAAACACAACCCCTCCCCCACCCAAAACAAAATAAACCAACGCACAAACAAAACCAGCCAAATAAAGAAAAAGCGATTCGATGACTCATAGGGCCAAAAAAGAATCTGAACATAGTTATTGATTATCTGACTTAGGCTGCGAAACACAGTGATTTAGTCTAAATCTTTTTTCTTACTTTCGTTTGTTGTCTTCTTCCCTTTTTTGTGGTTTTGTTATTGTTTTAAAAAAAAAAAGGTACACTTTTTCTTTCTTATCCTTGTCGCGGTGCCCATAGCACTGGTTATTAAAATATGCCACTAGGATTCAAGTTATGTTCACTAGCAACTAAAACATGGACGTTTTCTTCCACTTGATAATATACGGCCGGATTTATACTGAATGTGATAGTCTACACGACACATTGGTATACTTAAGGACAAAAGCTACAGGTATAAGCTGGGAAAATATTTTACGTATAACTATCAATAAATGGGTGCCTTGTGAAATTTAAAAAAAAATGTATACAATCAGATTGGCTGCTATGGTGTCAAGTTTTCATGGCGAAAACACACACACACACACACACACACACACACACACACACACACACACACACACACACACACACACACACAGGGAGAGAGAGGGAGGAGAGAGAGAGAGAGAGGGAGAGAGAGAGAGAGGGAAAGAGAGAGACAGAGACAGTGACAGATACACAGACATAAGAAAACAAACACAGATGAATAGCTCGAAAAGAAACGATCGTTTGAAAAAAAAATTGCACGCAAAAAATGAGCATAAGCACATCTACATCACGCTCACGATTATTACACTATAATCATTCTTACATCATAAATACCTCCACCAAACTTAGCTCCTTGCAGTAGCGACTAAGACTCCTTTTACCAAACCAAACCTGGATTGTTGGTAGATACTAAAACCTATCTTACAATTCCGAAAATGGCTTGTTAGTAAAATATCAATTAGATAAAATTATATATATGAAATTTACGAAACTTAGCTTGTTGGTAAATATTTACTTTTACGAAACTTGTTGGTAAATATTTACTTTTATCTGACAATGACAAAACTTGGCTGGTAGCAGTGGAGATTTAAACCACCCACTCTACATGTAGGACTGACTGCACAGTGGCGGGGGATGTTGGTTAGACTAACTAATAAGCGGTGTACTCACTGATAGGCAGGCCACCGGCCCCGTAGCGGATAGCGGCGTTCCAGGCAGGTTCTGCATAGCTGCCGCTGTACTGGCTGTAGGGCACGGCAGCATTGTAGGCCGGGTAGTCACTACCTGCAGACACACACACCACACACAACTCTAAATTGTAGGTCCATACATCATTTCGTTGATAAGGCAGACACTCCACGCTCTACTTCATTCACACTAAAACTTAACACCACAACAGACTGCAAACACAACTGTCTGAAATCCCTTTTTAGTAGAGAGACGTTACTTACAACGAAGACGCGCAACACACGGGCACACACACAAACACACACGTGCAGACTAAAAGGCACTTTAAAACTGGGATCACAGCTCTTTGAAAAAAAAATCCCGGAAAAAGCCAAAGTCCAGTGGGTGATCCAAGAGCGATTAGTGTCAGGGCCGTGATGGATGGGTTGTCTCCCCCTGCACTGCACCTCTCTCAGCCTCCGGTCACCGCCACCCTCCAATTTGCCAACGCTCCTTATCCCAACATCATCTTCAACAACCAGCGCCCAGCATCGATTTGTAATGAAACAAGAAAACAGTTCCGATGTGCACTGGACAAGGAGGGGAGGGAGGAAAAGGGGGGGGGGAGTAATGACAGGAAAGAGAGAGAGAGAGAGAGAGAGAGAGAGAGAGAGAAGAGAGAGAGAGAGAGAGAGAGAGAGAGAGAGAGAGAGAGAGAGAGAGAGAGTAGTGGTGGGGGGTGAAAGTGGCGGGGTGGGCCAAGCTGTGTTTGTGGAAGTGTTTTTGTGCCATTAGGCGCCAGAAGTGACAGGCCTGAGCGTGATGGCCACGGGAGAGGAGCTCGCGCCTGACAAAGCTTGTCTTGTGGCGACATTGACACCCAAGAAAATCAGCCACTTGTTTTTCTTCGCCCTTTGCGCCAAAAACACTTTCTGTAAGCGCCCGGGGACAGGCAGGGCGTCGATCAGAGGAGCCGGCCCCTGCCTCAAGACTATTATTTCTCACAACTCACTCTCGCTCTCCGGCCCTGGGCGCGGAGGAGGCGGCGGGTTTATAGGGCGCTATTTTGCCAACAGATCTGCTCTAATGAAATTCAGTAAAGGGAGCCGGGTTTTAATGGATTGCCCCATCCCGTG
Source organism: Stramonita haemastoma (assembly GCA_030674155.1). NCBI lineage: Eukaryota > Metazoa > Mollusca > Gastropoda > Neogastropoda > Muricidae > Stramonita > Stramonita haemastoma. Next base: position 38,758,225 of record CM060316.1, read on the forward strand.
GGCCGGGATGAGATTGGGTCTGGCCCCCTCCTTATCCCTGGCCTTTATTGGCAAGCGACAGGACCCGAATTAGATCAAGCCGCCGCAATCGCGTCCATTTCCCTCCGCCTTTCAGTAGCCATCGGCGGCGGCAAATAATGTTATTTCGCTTCCATTATTTTCAGCGACGTAGTTTGGAGATGGGAGGCGGGCGATAACTAAAGACAATCAGGCCGTATTGTCCTTTAATGGACAGCCCAATTTGTGCTGAACACGGCCCCGCACAAAACTAAGGCGCAGACACTAATTAAAAGCAGAAAGGCCTGGTGTGTGTGTGGGGCTGTGGGGCTGAGGGCGGCCTGCTCTGCTCCTGTGCGCTGAAAGAGCTGAGGTAAGGAGGGGTCGTGGACATCCGCCAGAACCCTCTCCTGAGACCTTCAGACCCCCTGCATCTCCATTCCCAAGGGAACGGGCCATAGTGTCTCCATCAACCAAAGTGCCTTTCGGGCAGAGGATTTGGGGAATAACGCTCCTAAACATGTTTTAGACATTTTCAGGGTTTGGGGTAATGGCAGTGACAACATCTGGGAAAACCAGTCACACAACCGGCTCTTTCATGCCGAGAGGACAACTAACTACTTCTGTGCTGTGTGTGCACTTCACCACAGATGATTTCAGGAAGTGCATGTGTGTGCTCTGTGTGTGCTCTGTGTGTGTCTGTGTGTGTCTCTGTGTGGGGTCTGTGACCAGAGTGCAATCAACAGAGATCACAGACTGGTCAGGCAGTGTGACAGGAATGGTGAGAGGCTATCTCCTTGACTCTGACACCAATGCCACTGTTCTTTCTCTTAGCTAAAGGCGCGTGTTTCAGCACACGTATGCATGTAGTCTGTGGGTTAAGCAAAATGTATTCATCCAAGATGTGCATGTGAGCTACACGGCAAAAAAAAGAAGTGAGTACAATACGCTAAGTGTATAGATCTAGTAATACTGCGTTTAAGAATTTCACTAGTCATGGAAAAAGTACCAATATGTGTATAGATGTAGGTGCAGTTTACACACACACACACACACACACACACACACACACACACACACACACACACACAATAATATAATACAATATAAATAATATCATATATATACATAATATATACATATATATATATATATTATATAATATTATATATATATATATACACACATACATATACCATACAATCATAATACATACATACATACAACATAGAACACACACCCACGCACACAACACACACACACACACACACACAAGACTATATATATATATATATATATATATATATATATATATATATTATATATAATAATATATAATATTATATACATACATTACATACATACATACATAGATCTACATACATACATACTACATACGATACGTACTATACGTACATACATACATACATACATACATACATACATACATACATGCATGCATGCATCATGCATGCACATAGAGAGAGAGAGAGAGAGAGAGGAGAGAGAGGAGAGAGAGAGAGAGAGAGAGAGAGAGAGAGAGAGAGAGAGAGAGAGAGAGAGAGAGAGAGAGAGCTGTGCCAATCTGACACAGCATGCAGCTCATTTCACTACTAATTATGTGTAAGGTCATAAACGCCTGCCAACTTACAGAACGATAAGCTTTGATAACTTTCATGCAAGCGACTTCAAAAAAGCCTCCTTTCCATTCAGTGACGGTTTCATACTACGAGATTCTCGGAATAGGCCAAAAACCGTGATAGATTTAACAGGAGTGGCTGGCAATCACAAGCACACATTACCCGTGTCCGTAGTCCTCCCCCCCCCCCCCATCTCTCTCTCTCTCTCCCCTCTCTCTCTCTCTCTCTCTCTCTCTCTTCTTCTTTCTTTTTCTTCTTTTTGGGTCGTTGTATCTTTCTCAGCTAGCAATTCAATTTCTGGAAATGAGTTTGCCAGGATATTGCCACACAATCAAAGACGGACGGCTGACAAACGCCCAGCGGCTGTTGCCTCCCTCACCCCCACCCCCCCTCCTCCCCAACCCATGATGGCGGGGCCTCACAAACTGCGGGCCTCCAGCTTCCTTCCGCCTGGTGTAGTGTGGGCCCCGCTAGCCTAGTGTGTGTTCTGTCTGTCTGCCTCCCCCTTGTAACTAGTGCCCCTGAACACTGCAGCTATCGCCTTACCCCCTCCGTGGGAATTGCGATCCAATTACGGGGGGGAAGGATGATCAGGACAGAGCGAGGGGCCATCAGGCTGAAGTGGGGCTGCTTCCACACAATCTCCCAAAGTCGGCGCGTGCGCCAATAAAGCACCGTCTTGTGCCAGTCCTCCCCTCCCTCCCTCCCCATACACCAGCTAACAGGGGGATCCCTAGCCAGCAGGGTGGGGGTGGTGGGTTTGGGGGTTGTGCTTCGATCAGGTCTCAGGGCTCTCCTCACCCTGACTGACTGCCCCCAGCTACTTTCAGCTGTGTTTTGGCTCTTGAGGGTGTCTTGGAAATATTACGCTCTAGGTCTTCTGCACTGTCTTTTCTTTAAATCTAGTATAATATATTTTTTGAAGATTTGGCCACAAATGAACAGGATCACGAGCAAAGAGATGTGCGACAGATTCACTAAAAGAAAAAAGTGACCAACAATGGTGTCACTATCCCTAAGTTAAAATCAAGCTTTTTATATTTTACAGTTATCTAACAGAACGTTCTCAATGAAAACGATGATGTCAGAAGACGCAATACACTGATTTAAAACAAACAAACAAACAAGCCCTATCAAGTTCATCATTCTATGACAACTCATTCTTAGTCTCAATCCCCCGTTAAAACCCTACAGGCTGGGCTAGGTGCCCAGTCGGCTCCCTGAAACTGATGAAGCAAAAGTCCACGTCTGGCCTCCCTCCCTCGGCCCCAGCCCCGGGGCCATATGCTTTTTAATATTCTAATATCCCAGGACCGCCGCTCGGACATCTCTGGAGAACAAGGGCTGCATTAGCAGGAATTAATCGAGATCTTCATCAACTAGAATCGTCCCCTGTGTCTCTCGCGCCGTAACCAGATAGGGGAGGGCGGGAGGGTGGGGGGTGGCCGGGAGGCGGCCTAGTCTGGCCACAAAACAATTTGTCAGCAATCCTAGAAATGAGATAGGGGAGCGTTTTATCTTGCCCTCAACAGTTCCTAGTCCTGGAGACATGTTTTGTCACAATACATCACCGTTGTTGTGCGGAAGGGAGGCAGGGAGAGGGAGGGGGGAGGGGATCAGACAGTCTGGGCCTTCCTTTCATCCTCCACTGTTTGTGTTTCTAAAATAAACCAGGCTGGGTGAGTATTTTCGTCCTTTGTCTTCTGGGTAAAAAAGCGTACACTGGTGTGGTTTGATGCAGTATGCTACTCAGCGAGAGAAAATCATATTCGTACATTTTTTCCTTAAAATTGAAATGAAATACAAATGTTCTGCCTGGAAAATGCATGTCTTTTAGGAAATGACTTTGAACAAATTCGAAGCATAAGTATTTTCTATCCAGAAAGCTGAGGATTTTTTCAGTGTTCTAGTGGTTTGGTTTGGGTCAGGGCATTGTCTTGACCCACAGCTTAACTTCATGCAGACGTACCAAACATTGCGCTCTGACTGCATGTTGGGTACGTTCGTGTTATCCACACTACTGTTCACAACTGCCCTATTCTTCCACAAAAGGGGTATTAAATGTGTGTGCAAGATGTTACATGATTGTGTGCTCGCACAAAGAACATCGGTTTACAGGACTCCTATCGACATTTGTTTATTTACTCAACATTCAAAAATTATTTGAAAGATTTAGGTGAAGTGTTTGGCTTCATGGAAAAGTAGCCAAGGTTCCTTTTTGATGAGGCCTCTGATGAACAGGTGACAGTTTGGAAACGTCTTATGCCACTGTACACGTTATAAAAGTAACAAAAATGGCTATTGACAAATTTTCAAGAAAGGAATGTATGATTTTCAGGTCTGTCATTATTACTTTCGTTATGTATAAATTTAGAAGTCCTGATCAGAATAGTTCCCAGCCACATTATTATTCCTCAAAAGCCTTATTTATCTTCACAAGCAGATTGCATTCAGTCATTCACACACACACACACACACACACACAACACACACACACACACACACACACACACACACACACACACACACACACACACACCCACACACACACAATCTTATTCCCTTTGCAGCATCATTCGAGCATCAGCAACCTAACACTCAGCAACGTTGTTTTCCTTCACAGCGAACACTTTTTTTTCTTAAAAAAGGAAAGATGCCAGCCAGCAATATGATAGATGTTACACAATCAAAACAGACCACACCACAGCACAGCACAGCACAGCACAGCGGCACTGCTATGTGGGGACTAGGAGGTGATGGGATGGAAAGCCCAATTACAGGCTGGAGCCCCGAGCAAGCAGCTCCACAGAACCCCCAGGATGTTAGTGCCGCCGGATGATGGCTAGCCGAGTAAAGGTTAACTATGTCCGAGCGCCCATCTCATTAACGCCTTGACAGCTGATTTCGCCGCACGACACCAATCACGCCGCCGTGATGCTTTAACCCTTTCTCCGTCGCGGCAGGCCGCCCGGCAGACTGGCCTAATCGCTGGTACAAAATGAAGCCATTCCGTCAGCACTAAAGGAAGAAGTCTGTAAACGCGTTTGATATCAAAATGATCTCATTTTCCCGGTCTGAGCTCCCATTTCTTTTGATATTCAAGCTCTTCCATTGTCGTCGAGGAGGCTGCTGCTGAAGTGTTGAGGTAAGGGGAGAGAGAGAGAGAGAGAGAGAGAGAGAGAGAGAGAGAGAGAGAGGAGAGAGGAGAGAGAGAGAGAGAGAGAGAGAGAGAGAGGGGGTGTCTTCAAGCAGTGTAATGATGGCGACACAGGCAATCTTTTTTGAAGCGCGAAATGTACACGAACCTTTTTTTTTTCACACATTCTCTGTCTATCTGTCTGCCTGTGGTGTGGTGAGGAGGGTGAAGGGAAGTATAGGGCTAAGGAAGTGTGGCGTGTTATTTTCAGTTTGACAGGGGCCTCACCACAGTGGAGTGCCCGCATTGTCAGAGCCTCCAAACAGGGCTGCCAAGGCGTGACTGACAAGAGTTATCACCCCTTACAGCAGGGGCTGTTTTTGCAAGAACCGTTAGGAGGAAAGCGAAATCGATCGGTTCTTGTGGTCGCGGTTCCCAGTATAAAAAAAAAGAAGAAGAAGAAAAAGTGGCCTCTCATTTAGGGCTTGCAGATGGCACTTTTCACAACCACGGGGAGGAATATTCACGAGGCGCTGGACTATTTTGCTGCTGGATAAGAAAGTGGGGAGATGGAGCGAGGCTCTTATGGGGTTTTGACTGACAAGTGCGGGGTATTGATCTCTTCCAGATTCACTCCAGCAGCCTGACAGGACAAGACAAGGCTCTCTCTCTCTCTCTCTCTCTCTCTCTCTCTCTCTCTCTCTCTCTCTCTCACACACACACACAAGACAAACTCTCTCTCTCTCTCTCTCTCTCTCTCTCTCTCTCTCTCTCACTGTCATATGCTGCTGTGCACATTCGCTGAGTGGTTCCCATGTTGGGAAAATTTATCATTATTAATGAAAACATAGGAAGTAGTAGTAGTAGTAAAAGAACAACACCGGGAAGAAAATATGATGTCCATAATTTTTATAACTAAACATTTACAGCTGTTTCGATTACACTCTGATTTATGGGTTTTTGTTTTTTTCTAGTTTGAAAGGAAAAATTCACACAACACACACATGCTTGTCTGTCATGAAAACAGTAGATCAGCAACAATAGCAACACCCCCCCCCTCTCAACAAAACCATGGGCATAATGTTGCTTTGAGCGAAGGCCTAAAATTGGGATAAGGAGGAAAACTATCATCACCTGCCTCTCTATGCTACCCGTGTGGAGGGTTTCTTTGACAGCCATCAAAATGACATTAAAATTCTCTTGGGTGTGCTGTGCTGATAAGATCAATGCACAATGCTGAACACCTTGCCCTTGTCCTATCTTAAGCACACTCAACTGGGTAGTAAAGGCACCACCCAGCAAAACAAAAATCCCCCCCCCCCCCACCAAAAAACGTCATCAACACACAACCAAATACTGGCACACACACATTTAGTGCAATAGAGCACAGCTCACACACAGACACACACACAATACACCCCCCCCCCCACACACACACAATACCCCTCTCCCCCACACATATAAATGATACAAGATCCAAGAGCAACAGCCACAGTCAAGAAGTGAAGTTAAGAATGACAAGACATTGCAGTCATGAAATGAAGGGAAGAATGACAAGACATTGCAGTCATGAAGTGAAGGGAAGAATGACCAGACATTGCAGTCATGAAGTGAAGGGAAGAATGACAAGACATTGCAGTCATGAAGTGAAGGGAAGAATGACCAGACATTGCAGTCATGAAGTGAAGGGAAGAATGACAAGACATTGCAGTCATGAAGTGAAGGGAAGAATGACAAGACATTGCAGTCATGAAATGAAGGGAAGAATGACCAGACATTGCAGTCATGAAGTTCATGAAGTGAAGGGAAGAATGACAAGACATTGCAGTCATGAAGTGAAGGGAAGAATGACAAGACATTGCAGTCATGAAGTGAAGGGAAGAATGACAAGACATTGCAGTCATGAAGTGAAGGGAAGAATGACCAGACATTGCAGTCATGAAGTGAAGGGAAGAATGACCAGACATTGCAGTCATGAAATGAAGGGAAGAATGACAAGACATTGCAGTCATGAAATGAAGGGAAGAATGACCAGACATTGCAGTCATGAAGTTCATGAAGTAAAGGGAAGAATGACAAGACATTGCAGTCATGAAGTGAAGGGAAGAATGACCAGACATTGCAGTCATGAAGTGAAGGGAAGATGACCAGACATTGCAGTCTGAAGTGAAGGGAGAATGACAAGACATTGCAGTCATGAAGTGAAGGGAAGATGACGAGACATTGCATTCATGAAGTAGAGAGAGAATGACAAGACATTTGCAGTCATGAAGTGAAGGAAGAATGACCAGACATTGCAGTCATGAAGTAAAGGGAAGAATGACAAGACATTGCAGTCATGAAGTGAAGGGAAGAATGATAGGACATTGCAGTCATGAAAGACATTGCAGTCATGAAGTAGAGAGAAGAATGACAGACACTGCAGTCAGCTAGACTGGTGAAGGAAGGAAGGAAGGAAGGAAGGAAGAGTCTTACTGTGACAGAGCCAGCGGGGTTGGGGTACATTGGGTAGAACGAGGGACACGGAGCTGTTTTTGCACTCTGGTTGTAGGCTGCTGAGGCGTTGTGCTGTAGCTGATGGGAGGGCCTGCATCATCATCACCATCATCATCATTATCCTCAACTCACCACATCATCATTATCCCCATCATTATTACATCAGCATTCTTATCATCGCCATCATCATCCCTTTATCATCGCATTATTCTTATCGTAACATCTAATCCAATGGTTGTCGCATCATCATATCATATCATCATCATCATCATCATCATTATCATATCATCTCATCATCTCATCATCATCAAGATGGAGTGGTCTGGTCTTCATGACTTATGATATCAAATCAATTTTGATTCGAGTTCAATTCAAAGCCCTCAATTAAAATGTAGTAGCAATCATTTGATTTTTGTGGATTCTAGCTTTAAGCTGATAAACTCCAAGGCTTTCAATGACTAAAATTGTAAGAAGTCAATCCATTTTTCTTCGTTTTTAAAAGATGTAAGATTAACCAAGCCGAGGCTGAGTATGCATACAGCACATAACGTTCCTTTAACTGGCAAGAGAGAGAGAGAGAGAGAGAGAGAGAGAGAGAGAGAGAGAGACGAGAGAGAGAGAGAGAGAGAAGAAGAGAGACAGACAGACAGACAGACAGACAGACAGACAGACGACAGAGAAGAGAGAGAGAGAGAGAGAGGAGAGAGAGAGAGAGAGAGAGAGAGAGAGAGAGAGAGAGAGGAGAGAGAGAGTAGAATATAACGCATAAGACCAAATATAAAACTCAACAACTTGGTGGGGTAGGGGAAGGGAAGCACCTCTCAAAAAAACAAGCATGCAAAACCAACGTAAAATGGGCAACAAAATTCAAAAAACGTAAAAAAAAAATCAATTCGGAAACAAAAAAGTAACACCACACAAGGAAACAAAAAAGTAACACCACACAAACTGAGGACACAACATTATCACTCCACCACTAACCAACCCATCAAACTAAAACGTGTAACGAGTACAGCCACAGAATCAGGGGAGAGCATGCTCTATCGCACCAACTTGTTTCCCCCCTCCAAAACCAGAACTGGCTTACAGAAGCGGAACGTAATTTTTGCAAGTGCATCACACCTAAGGGGGTCTGTACTCAAGACTCACATCCCTTAGGAAGGAGGAGTGGGGAGGAGGAGGAGGAGGAGGCAGGGAAGTTTCCCTAGACCTACTGTGATGACTTTGTGAGGTGAGGTGAGGGTGAGGGTAAGGGGGGGGGGAGGCTTACGTACTGGAGAAATTCTGGATAGGAGGCAGAGTGGTGTAGCCGGTGTTGTTGTTATTATTGTTGTTGTTGTTGCCCGCGGCTGTGACCGAGTGTTGTTGTTGTTGTTGCTGCTGGCGGCACTGACGAAGACGGGCTTGAGTTCGGTGAAGGTGCTGCCGCCGCCGCTGCTGCTGTCCTTGGCGGCGAGGTGGCTGTGGTGGCTGTGGTGGCTGTGGTGGGGGGAGGGGCTGTGTCCCTCCAGCTTCTCCGCTGCTTTGTCCGAGGGGCTGGGGAGGGCCAGGGAGGGAGGGGGGGCTTTGCCATGCAGCTGAGGCGGGGAGCCACTATCGCTACCCTGCTGCTGCTTTTTGCTGCTAGGGGGGGTGCCGTGGGGGAGGGGGAGTCCGCTGCCGCCATGCGCTGCAACGGTCACAGAAACAAACCAAAAATGCCGCATGCAAACAAGCTTCCAACTCAGTCAAGAACAACAACAATAACAACGACAATGATAACGTGCGGTGAAATGAAAATAGGCTGGAAAAAGGTGATAACACCCGAACAAAATTAAAAAAAAAAACAAAAATGGGATGGCAAAGAAAGAAACTCAAGAAACATATGCATGAACAACAAAGAAAAGAAGCAAACAGGTAGGGCTGACAAGCAAATAATGAAAATAAACCCACTTCAAATACAAAACAAGGGCCAATCGTATTTAGGAGTAATTTTATTTAATTTTAGACTCTCTATCCTGACGTGTACGCTTGGCTTTAATTACAAACTTCAACAGAAATTCCCCACCAGACAAACCCAACAGTCTGGTATGTAGTAATTTCCAAAATGGTGTTACAAATGTCGAAAGCAGACAGATGTGTGCAATTTCTATAATCTGAAACATAACAGTCAGAACTAAAAACAAAAACCCAACCCATATAAAGTCAAAAAATACAAAGGAACTAAAAACACATAGGAACTAAAGGCAGCAGGAAAAACAGGTCTCAACCCATGCAAAAATGCAATGATGTAAAAATAAAAACAAAACGAAACAAAACAACTCAACATAGGATGACAACAATAACAACAACAACATACAAAACCAAACAACATCCCTACTCACGCCACCCACCATGCCACAAAACAAGGACTCACCAGTCACCACACACACACACACACACAGAGCACAGGGCACGAGAGGAGAGGAGGGAACTGCTACTGACCCAGAGAGGGGGTGAAGGCAGCAGCGGCAGCGGTGTGGGGCTCTCCTGAAGTAGCGCCCGTTAAATACTCCGGCTTGACCTCCCCGCCGCTCGGGCCCACGCCCGTGTGATGGGGAAGTGACCACCGGTCAGGGGGTACCCCACAGGGTGGTGCACAGGGTGCAGAGCGAACTGACCGTTGGTCAACACGTCCCCGGTCGGCTGCTCGTTGTTACCGTTGGCAGTCGCTGACCGCCAAGCCGCGCCATCTTGGAGGGCCGTCCTTCATTGTAGCCCGTCCACATGGTCTGGGGGAGGAGGTAGAGAACACAGTGTTCAGGTTTGAACGTAAGGTACACAGTGTTAAGTTTAGCACACAGGGACACTGTTACGTTTACACACAGGACACAGTTACGGTTACACACAAGCACATTGTAATCTCACACACAAGGTCACAGTGTTATTTCAGGGAACATCCCCGAAGTCGGAATGCAGCTACCTTCATGGTGGGCAAAAACGGTCGCATACGCAAAAATCTCACCAATTATGGTGAACCTCGAAGCTCTAGCCATGAACGAAAAAGAATTCAGGAAATGATTCTGAATCGGTGGGTTTTCTGTTGTTGGTTTTGTTTTTTGTATTTGTGATGGCCCAGGCCCTAATCTTTGTCAGTCATTGATGTCAGCTAAATGCCACGGCTTACTTTAAGATAGTGGATGATGCTTCCAAATGATGTGTTGAGATTGTCTTCAGCTACTACAAGCTCTTAACATAGCAGCCTGCACTCTCCATTACAGAAAAGAAAAACTCTGAAGTCGGAGTATGGCTGCCTATATGACAAGGTATTTCTTGTCTAGCAGCAATTCCCGGGTGGGATGAGTGTGACAGACTACATAATTATGATGGTCAACTTCCAGGGTGTTAAGCTGGGGAGCACACACAAGTCTTTAAAGCGTTTTCTGTCAAAGATCATCATTTTTGCGCGAAGCAAGGTTAGCTGTGCCTGCCTAATGAATTTTTAGTCATCCAAAAATATTTATATGTTTCTCACTTCTTCATCATACGTTTTTCTTACTAATCTGGTTTTATTTCCCCACACCACTGGATCCAGAGTTTGGCAAACTAATGGGATTCTGGGACAGAAAGCTGACGTTAAAAAAACAGCATAATAGTGGCTCACATACAGTCTCCAATTTTTGCCCCCTTTGCTAGTTTCCGTAAGACGTATATACAGCGGTGTGGCGCCAAAAATTATGATCTGAGATACTCTAACCGCAGTTCAAACAGTTGTACCTTTTCACTGTGCTAGTCGACCAAGGGGTTAGTTATTTCAGTTTAACATAACAAAGGAGATGTGTAGCAGTGTCGAAATAAAGATTTGAGGAGGAGGGGGGGGAGGAGGAGGAGGGGGTGGTGGTGGTGGTGTGTGTGTATGTGAGTGTGTAATTGCACGTACGTGCGCACGTGTGTGTTATCGTTTTAAGTTTGTAAATTATTTACCTCGAATTTAAATAGGTACCAAGCAAATTCACATTCACATTAATAGTCATGCACGCACTAAGAGAAAGACAGAGAGAGAAGAGAGAAGAGAGGAGAGAGAGAGAGAGAGAGGAGAGAGAGAGAGAGAGAGAGAGAGAGAGAGAGAGACAGACAGACAGACAGACAGACAGACAGATAGACAGACAGATAGACAGACAAACAGACAGAGCGATGGTACATAACTTACCTCTAATCTGTTGTCACTTTCACCTTCTCTGGCTCCATTGGGCACTGAAAAAAATGAGAAAAAAAACAACTGATAAACTGACTCCCTCATGAACACCCCATCCCCAATACTGTTGAACTGACTCATTTATTAGTAACCGGACTCATTCATAAAAAGCAACTATTAGTAAACAGACTCATTCATAAAAAAGCAAATATTAATGAACTGGCACATTCATGAAAAAACAATTGTTAATGAATTGACTTATTCATGAAAAAAAAACCAACTGTGCGCTGATTCCTTCATGAATAAAATCAACTGCTAATGAACTGATTCAATCACAAAACGAAGTCGAAACTAATGAATCTGCATCATAACCCAGGACGCACAAAAATATCACACACACACACACACACACACACACACACACACACACACACACACACACACACACTGTTTTCCACCCCTTCCTTTCTCTCCTTATAAAAAGCAGTAGCAAGAAGGCATACAAAGCTGTGCCCTAGTCCCATATTCCTTCTGAAATCATAGACCCAACGAGAGAGAGAGAGAGGATAGAGAAGAGAGAAGAGAGAGAGAGAGAGAGAGAGAGAGAGAGAGAGAGAGAGAGAGAGAGAGAGAGAGAGAGAGAGAGAGAGAGTCTCCACAGCAACAACGCCTTTCTCCATCCTTTGCCCCCCCCCCCACCCCATTCCCCTCCTCTCTCTCCCCACTCATATCTTCTTTTAATCATAATCTCATATGAAGGCCATGCCATCGCACTTCGATCGTTCTCAGGCCATTAAGCAGTAATATGGCGTCATCCAATATGGATGCCGCTGAAGGACAAAAATTGGATCTTGTATTTACTCCTGTTCGCACGAATCAAGTATTGCGCAGTGGCGTCATCAAGGGTGATTTATTCCCCGGCAGCCTGGGTCTGTCCCCATACCCAACACTACTCAGACAGTAGTATTCATCGAGGTTTTATTCGTTACACACACCCTCCACCGCTCAATGGGAATAGAATGGAGATGGAGGACGGTTTGGCTTGTGGTAGTAATAAAGACAGGGAGCTTTTGCAAGCCGCATGGAGTGAGGGAGGAAGTTCGCCTTCGCCCCCAAGAGCAATAACAGTTTTTGAAAGAAGCGAGCTTGTGCGTGTAAATGCTAGTATGAAGCGCTGGGGGCCATCAGACCCTCGCCTTCTTTCTCTCAGTGCCCCCCCCCCCTCCTCCCCTCGCTGACATTTCAGTTCTTTCTCTGTTATTTTTTGGGGGGGAAGGTTTGAGGGTGAAAATGGTGGTGGACCCATCTCCTTTTTCGTTCCTTTACGAAGTGTTACTTTTCGTGTTTTTCAACTGGAAATCAGGATGGCTGACTTTGCCTGGCACAAAACAGTGACACTTGGTTTTGACTGTCACTGGTAAAAATATTACAGCTTCAGGGGGAATATAAAAGACAGTGGTGTAACTCCGACTGCAGTTTTTCCATGTTTGGCTCCTGACAAAATCAGCCACTCGAGTCTCTACTGTCGACTACGCTGCATTCAGTATTCACGACCACAGCACTCACTTTAAATCGACAATATCAAGTATTAACATTTCCATAGGCTTGTACGCTGAAGCGCATAGTTTGTGTCTTAATAATGGTCGCGTGTCAGCTACTCCATGCCACACAATATGTTGACAATTTTCTCGTCTGAAAATCTTGCAAAATGAAAGGAAGAAGTCCGATTAAGAGTAATATTCCGAAGCTCATGGGGGGTTTTATGAGACACAATTCCATGGTGGCCAGCCAAGTAGTTATGAAGCATGCAGTATTGATGGCGGGCTGGGCAGAGTGACAGCTATCAATGCAGGGCTGGCGCCAGCCTTCCATTCAACATGCCAGTCTCTTTGTCAGGCTGTAGAGAGCTACAGCAGTCCCTCCTGTTCAAGTCTGAATGGGCAATTTTGTAGACTCCAAACACCAGGACAAATGCATGGCAAGCATCGAGATTATTTTGTGGGTTGACATAAAAACTGGGTTAAAAAAAAAGTACAGGCTAAAAATAAAAGTAGTTTCGGGGCAATGATCTATATTGTGGAAATGCTAGATTCTGTTTAAAATGCCTGAGAGAGGAGAGAGAGAGAGAGAGAGAGAGAGAGAGAGAGGAGAGAGAGAGAGAGAGAGAGAGAGAGAGAGAGAGAGAGAGAGAGAGAGATTATCTGCGACTGTTAACAGGCTCCTGACAGTGACTGATTGATGAGTGCAATAAAAGCGGGAAAGAAGCAGAAATAACACGTAGTCTTATTTTGTCTGTGGACCCCAGCCATACCAGAGCTGTGTGAAACACATCAAAACAGGTCTTTGATGTGGTGGGGGAAGATGGTAGGGGAGGCACACTACTACAACTACCACTCCCTGACAGAACCTCCAGGGGTGATGGGGAGGGGGGGGGACAGGAGATCACTACCAATCAAGTTGTTGCCGCCATGTCGGGGAAGGGGCCACTCCGAAGCGGGCCAATAAATCGCGCATTGAAAGACCCGCACGAGCTTCCTGCTCAAGACGGCAGGGCTGGGGGCTGGGGACAGGCTGCGGCAAGACATCTGCACGAGGGCTCTCTCCATCAGTCCAGCTTCTAATTACACTTCATTTCCTTACTCGCGCTCGCCTCCCCTCCCCAACTTTGGGCATGGCTAATACGGTGTCGCTCCACGCATCCGGGCCTTCCACTGCGTCGCGTAATGTACACCGCTTTGCCGGAAGTGACTTCAATGAATCGCTCCGCTTTGCTCCCAGACGATATTGGCATCGTCCTTTTTGCTGCCAGAGTCGGGATTAAAAGGCTCTGCTGTCGTGAGACTGGCCCAGAGAAATCTCCCCGCTCCCGGGGCTGGAGACTGAGACTGGCGACGCCGGCCGAGTCCCTCCCTCCGCCAATGCAGGCGGCAGAGGCCGTGCTGCCCGCCAAGGTCAGCCCTCCAATATTGCCCCACCCGCCGCCTAACGGGCTTAGATCGGGGGGGAAGTGAATAGCGATGACGAGAAGTCTGCCTTTCATCGAGAAAAAGATTAGACGCTCTTTGAGGGAAGATTTTCATGACTGTGCGTGATGAAAGATTTTCATATCAATGAACATGGTCGGAGGGAGGGAAGGCGCAATTCTAAAAATACAGAAACGGCTCGAGAGTGGATGACAAAGGTTTGGCAATCAATGCAGTGCTCTTTTGCGGTTATGGTAACTGTCTTTATTAAAAGACCACTGATGCATGTTCTGATTATGCGCTTCCTTCCTTGAATATTTCATTGCAGATTCCATGAAAGACCGTGATTTGCACGCTGTTCTTTTTCTTTCTGGTTAGCATTCTTTGAAATAGTCATCTGATGAAATCCTGATCTTGACTAAAGAAACTACAGTGGCTGGTCTTTAAATTTTCATAGCTTGGATTTAAAGCACAAGTGCTGTTCCTCCTTAACAGCCTTATTGCTTTTCTCTTTTTCTTTTCTTGACGGCAAGTCAGTTCTGATTATGGGGCATCGCAATTGGCAGGACTAAGAATAACAGAAACACATTTACAGCTGCGCTCTGTGTCTAACACCGTAAACCATCCGGAAAATTTTTCCTGAATGTAAATGTTTACACATACATAGGGTGGTGCTACTGTTATTCATTCAGTGTTTGTTCAAATACATGTTCTAAAACGCGTTAAATGCACTATTTTAAGCTTTAGACTGGTCTACTCTGCAAAATCGAGATGGAAAAGGCACAGAGTTCAGAGCCAACACCACATTATTTTGAATCCACGCAATCTCTTTCTTTTGCCCCCTCTAACTAAAAAAAAGCCGATAACTTTCGAGTAAAATTGGATAATTGCGTATATATTCATCTGACCTTACAGACCATCACTGAACCGAATACCAATAAGTTAAATCATAAATAAATTAAAAGCAACCTCTCCACCCCGCCCCTCCCCCCTTTTAGAGCTTTGTTAACCTACCTTTGGAAAAAATAAACAATCAATTGAAGAAATGTTCACACACATACAACCCCCTACCCCCCAAATCAACCAATAAAAAGCCACAAAATGCCAACCAAACAACCATCAAGGCATAAGCCAACGAAGCAAACAAGCTGGAAGCTTGTCAGCTTGGTCTTTTGATGCTTCATCTCACCAAGTAGGGACAAACAAATGGCTCTCCACCACACTGATAAAAGCAGCCTGGCAAGTGAGAGGATAGAAAAAAAGCAGTCACTGGCGAAATCAACTTCATGTGGTCGATAGAAGGGCATGTTATTTTTCAGTTGCTAATTTATCAGAGAAATGCCAGGTTTAGACCTACATTTCAACTGTGGACTTAAGCAAATCACAAAACAGTGTAAAAAAACCCACCCCAAACAACGACTTTTTAAACCAAAGATTCGAACAGCAAATGTGTGTGTGTGTGTGTGTGTGTGTGTGTGTGTGTGTGTGTGGTGTGTGTGTGGTGTGTGTGTGTGTGTGTGTTGTGTTGTGTGTGTTGTGTGTGTGTGTGTGTGGTGTGTGTGTGTGTGTGTGTAGCAGTAAGCTCTGAACACAATGCTTGCTTGACCTCTTTGTCTTCGTAATCGCTCCACATTTCCTGTGATCGATTCGTTTAATACATTAAAACATTGACATCGAATTCGTTGTACGCTACAGTCAGCACAAACCACTACCTATCTTTCTATCCAGTCTGACAGACCTGTTTATACAAACAAACAATAGGCAGATGTTTATCTCGTTCAGTTCGTTTTCAGGTCTGTTCTGGCTTTTAGAATTCCTGGTATGATTTAAAAGCAGAATGCAGCAATTTATGTCTGTCTGTCTGTCTGTCTCTCTCTGTTGAAATATGTGTCACCAAACATAATCTAAACAGTTTTAAAGCAGGAAAAACACTAACAAGTTTGTAGACTTTGCCCACAGCCGAGTCTGTAATGGCAATTTGTGTCTGTCAGGAGGAGTACTGCCTAAGAATTATTTTACCGAATTTAATACATATATTACGTACGATGTGCATTACCTATGAAACAGACAAAAGAAACAAAACAGCAATAAATCAAACTAAATCCGAACAAAAGAAAAAGTGAGAACATGACTGTATCAGTCACTAAACCATGATAATAAAGAGATGCTAAGGAAACTGCTCAATATCAGTGGCTCATTCAAACTGACTGAAACCGCTTGGAAATGGTGTCGACATCAATGAAAGGAATTAGGCCTACTGCCTTTTCTGTGCTTTTCTTTTGGTTTAGATAAAATTTTGGTCGACCACAAACATAGCAGCAACACATGAAAAGATGAACACAAAAAACATAAGCTTACAAAAAGCTAACTTTTGCTTCCGAATCAGTTCTGAAACTGAAAAGATACATTGGCCTTTGTCTTTTAAATTTTTTTTTTTTTTAAAGATTCTATAAAGTGAACTAACGCCATGATCTCCGAATAAATGAAAACTCTTCTCGGGGTTTGCTGTTAGCGAGAGGAGAGCTTTCATGGAGGCACCACGGGGTGAGGGAGGACCTCTCTCCTGGTGACCTTTGCGCCTCGTGGACACTGCTGCCTCCTCCACTACCCACCCCCTGCCACCTCCAGCGGCCCCTTTCAATGGCCGTGTTTCGGGGAGTCTTTCTGGAGACAACACCCAACCAATAAATTTGGTCCGGACTCGCCATAGGCGGTAAAACAGGCGCCTTAATTGACAAACGGATCAATTTCAAAACGCCATCCCTGGCAGGACCAGGCTGGATTGTTCCCCTTGTCACAGCTGATGAGGTCCCCTGCTGAGATCAAACCGGCGTCCGTGGCGAAGGGAGTGTGGCGAGGAGATTAGCGCCCAGTTGACAAAGACTAATGTGCACTATCCACCCCCTCCCCAGGCCGCTCTCTACCGCCAGCCCCGCGTCACGCTGGGTCTTTATCCTGGACAAATCCTCACCCTCCCTTCCCTTTTCTCCCCAAAGGCTTCTACTGTGTTCTGTCTCCAGCGTCTTTCGTGTTCAGCATCCCCGGCCTGGGCTGGGCGTGAGGGGAGCGGTGCTGGCGGAGCCCAGTCAGTGTCACCAGTTCCGGCAGTGGCCCCCGGCTGTAGTGAGCCAGCCCCGGCCATCATTCAGCGGCTGACGGGGCATGCAGCCTGGGCTGGAACTGGGCAGAACGGTTCCAGCAGCCTACCTGCCGGCCTGTCTGTCTGCTTCCCCGGGGCAGGGCAGGGAAGGGAAGGGAAGAGAGGGGAAGAGAGGGGAAGACAAGGGAAAGAAAGAGAAGGGAAGTGAAGGGAAGGAAAGAGAAGGGAAGTGAAGGGAAGACAAGGGAAGGAAAGAGAAGGGAAGTGAAGGGAAGACAAGGGAAGGAAAGAGAAGGGAAGTGAAGGGAAGACAAGGGAAGGAAAGAGAAGGGAAGACAAGGGAAGACAAGGGAGTCCCCTACTCCTGTGGGCCACCTCTGCTGTTGCACGCGAACATCAGACAGCTACAGAAAGGGACGTCGCCTGCGCTGTCACCGTTACCGCTCCTTCTTTGCACGCACACAAGATGGCGGTGTTCCTGTGTTGATCTGATCCGTGGCCTGCTCTGCCCTAATTGGGAGCAGCAGTAACAGCGTGCGTGAGTTTTGCACTCCTCCTTGAACCGTGAAACTTTCTGCTCAGTTAATCTGGCGCATTCGATATGTTTCTGGTTAGCTAGGATTTCAACGAGACTGACAGATCACTCTTCGTTATATGACAAATATTTCATTGTTTGTTTTTAGGAGCCTTAAAATGGCGCGCTGTGGCCTCATATTTTGACTGGTCAATTATGGTAAAAATCAGTACAGAGAGAGAGAGAGAGAGAGAGAGAGAGAGAGAGAGAGAGAGAGAGAGAGAGAGAGAGAGAGAGAGAGAGAGAGAGAGAGCACAGCAAAGCAAGATAGCAGTACCCTTTCAGATCAATAACACACAAAACTGACTTGAAGATAAAAATTAAAGATGGCAACATCCCTAAAATGTCAGTTTTGCAACAATCGACGGTACAAAAAAAAAAACAATTTTAAAGGCTAGTGTTCCAAATAGGTATCAATGCTGTGTTGATCCACAACACTCTTTTTCTGATTACGATTCATTCGTCTACGTTCGAAGGCTTTTCTGCAGTTTGTTGTTGTTGTTGTGTGTGAATATCTTAGACACACAAACAGCAAAAAAAAAAAGAAAGAGAAAAAGACAAGACCAGAAACGTATAAAGTGTACCGAGTCGGGTTCGAGTCCGGTCGAGGAAATTTTCTTCCTGGAGTTAACATCAGTGCTGACTCCACTCTCCCCAAAAGTCCTTCGGATGAGACTTTAAACCGAGGCCCCGTGTGCGAACGCACGCAGAACATCTTGCGCACACGTTAAATCCTGTTCCGCTTTTCGTAAGAGTAGGCCATCGTGTGCCGGTGGGAACAGATGACAATATTTACAAAACTGCATACACACGGGGACCGGATGAAAAAAAGCATAAGATAGCTTATTCTGTTATCCTCGATATAAAAGAATAAATAAATAAATAAATAAATAAAATACCATTTCTCCGAAAGGCAGTGAAAAGCAAATGCAATTTTTGAAAATCCCACAAGACCTAACGATCAGATGTGTTGTCATGCTCTCTGATTTAAATTTTTTTTAACAAGATTCCATATGTTATTATCGTTATTATTATAATATTTATAATTATTATTATTATAATAAGTGGATCGGTGGTCTAGAGGTAACGCACCTGCCTAGAAAGCGAAAAGTCCGGGTCGGAAGTGTACGGTGGTTCGACCCCCGTTTGGGCGCAAAACTTTCCCCCCGTTCATTAGACCAGTGATGGTATGAGTGCTAGTCTTTCGGATGAGGCGATAAACTGAGGTCCCGTGTGTGACACTAAATTAAAATTGTAGAAAAAAACCCCTCTGATAGGAAAACAAAATACAGCTGCAGACAGGAAAAGAAAAAGAATAGTGGGTGGCGCTGCTCTTGTGTCGACGCGCTTTCCTCCGGGGAGAGCAGCTCAAATTTCACGCAGAGAAATCTACCGGGACTTCAAGTGGTATAAATAAAAAGTAAAATAAAAAGAAACTGAAACTGTAAAGTGAATTTATATCTAACTTGCTCATTTATTGTAAACTCGAAACCATTTGTTCAAAGTGCGCGCACACAGACAAAGACACACACACACACACTCCTCTTTAATTAGAGAATGCAGTTTTCTATCAAAATACCTGTCAGCTGCTACTTTCCACAAAACTGGTCCTGCCTGACAAGAGCATGTTCTTTTCAGAATGAATGCCGGACAGTCTGGAAGTGACTGTTCCACTGTCCTCCCCCCAAAAAGAGACTGATTTCAATCAAGCACCAAGGCATGCTATGAACCCCAAGGTCTGGACTGAATGGCTGACTGATTGACTGACTGACTGACTGACTACACGTGAGGTTACCGTCACACACCATGGTGTGGCGAGGTGTGCACCGCATTTCATCAACAGGGCCAAATTAATACCATCAGCAAATGAGAATGGTGTGACACCTGTCTAATGCTCTTTCCCTGCCCCGCACCTGTATGCTGACGTCATGAATATTAATGAAGGAGGTCGGGGCCAAATTAACACGTGGTGAAGGGGCCGTGAACTGCTCTCCTTTCAAGCAAAATGGAGTCTCATGGCTCGTCAATGGCCGGGGGAGGAAAAAGTAAACCATCCAACAAACTAGATCATCCTCCTTTCAATCCGCGTATAGAAACCCTGACAAATGCGCTTTTGATTAGTTCAGTCTTCCTTTTTTCTTTGCTCATCTCTCTCTCTCTCTCTCTCTCTCTCTCTCTCTCTCTCTCTCTCTCTCTCTCTCTCTCTCTCTCTCTCTCTCTCTCACACACACACACAAATACACACACACTCATTCACTGATTCCCGCTGAGCAAATTTTAATAAAAGAGAAACAGAATTTTCAAATGGAAGTAGGGGGAGTAAGAGAAGGGGTAGAGAGAGAGAGAGAGAGAGAGAGAGAGAGAGAGAGAGAGAGAGAGAGAGAGAGAGAGAGAGGCCTGCAAACGGGGTAGTAGGGAGATGGAAGGAAGATAACCGGAATGTATGTTTCGATCCCTGCCCTGTGTGGATGCACAAAGGCTGGGCGGGCGCGGGAAAGAGCGGACAATGATGAGAGCTGTGTGTTTAATTGATTTGTTGAGTAGGGCTGACATGGCCTCCGACTGCTGGGGTAGGCACTGACAATGAGCAACATTGGCTACATGGTCACACGACACGCCTGATCCATCACACCCAGACAGCTGACCTCAAACAGCTTTAACCGCGATACAACTCCACTTTTTTCTCTTTTTTTCATACTTTTTCTTTAAATTCCTCTTGTTTTTTCCTTTTCCCTTTTATTCCGGGGTGGAGGTGGGAGTTGAGGAAGGAAGGGTGAGCGGGGGGGGGGGGGGGGGGGGGAAGGGGAAGGATGAAAGGATTTGCTGGGATTGGAAATATGTCTGTAGAATGGCATGCAATCTTGTTCTTTACTTTTCTGTTATTTATCATGAAACCAAAGAAGGGGAGGGGTGTTAATAAATTAGCAGCCATTACCACAAACCCCCATTTTCACAGAGAAACAAAAAATTTCTACAAGCAGAAATTCCGAAAAAAAAACTAAGGAAGTGAGGAAGTGTTTTTGTATAGGTAATACAATTGTCAAATACCCCGAAGTCTCAACTGTGTATAATTGTATAGAACGGCTTTTCTCAGACTATTTTTTATGTCGAGGAATTTTGTTTTCATTCATGACATACTTGTTGATTAGCTGCCAGAGCCAGAAATTTGTTTATGAAAACTGACAAAAATATCGGAATTCTGTTCTGTGCCATGCAAGGGATTTTAATTAATAAAGACAGGTACTGCGTTGCTAACCTTTGAGTTTTTGTACTAAAAATCACTGGCAACTTTGTTGGACGGTATACTTTGGGTTCTCTCCACCTCCCTTCCCCTTCGAAACATTCGTTGGCACTTCGTGCTTTTACAGCGGTGGTCACTATACGTTTTGTACCTACATTTGCCATAATACACTGGCTCAGGAACTGTTCAACACAATCAATCAAAAAAAGCTTCAGCAGATTCAACAAAATCAGCCAGCACTTTTTTCCACATACAAAAAAAGGAAACAAAAAGACAAACACTGAAAACGTTTTCTACCCCAAAAAAAAAAAAGAAGACAAACTCTCAAACACAGCGAAAAAGAGAAAAAAAAAGAAAAGAAAACCTTCATTACCAGCGCCATTCAAGCTGTACCATTTTTGGAGTAACTTGTCAGACAGGCCACATGGAACACTATATATCGCGTGCTTGTCGAGGATTTGGGGGGGGGGGAATCTTCTTTTCTCTATATTGACAGACAGGGCGTCACGCACAGGGAAGCGGCCAGTTATCAATGCAGCAGCACCCGGATGGGCGACCTGTCCCCTGTGACTACACAGCTTTCTCGTCCCAGTAAGCACCACACACACGAGAGAGAGAGAGAGGAGAGAGAGAGAGAGAGAGAGAGAGAGAGAGAGAGAGTTGATGAAAAGTCTGTTTCACGAATCATTGGACTGTGGCCGAGAGACTATATATAGTCGGCTGGCACAAAACCTAAAGCACTGTGTGTGTGTGTGTGTGTGTGTGTGTGTGTGTGTGTGCTGTGCGTGCGTGCGTGCGTGCGTGCGTGCGTGCGTGCGTGTGTGTGTGTGTGGTATTTATCTGATTAAATCTAATTTACCGTTCACTAGAATGCCAACATCAACTATTGTAATTGATATATATTTCTATCATTCGCCATACTGTTTGCTTGCTAGTGCCCTCCTTCCCTTCTTTCAAATTCCATGGGGCTAAAGTACATTTTGAATTCAGCTTTTTCTGTTATACGTTGGTGTTTTCCAGCCGGTTCTTTCAAGCACTGTGGACTGCAGTAGTTCGCTGCAGCAAAGGTGGACACAAGAAGGGAGAGGCTCTGGAGGTGAACAGAAGCAAGGAGGACAGGTAATGACTGACTGAGCATTCTGAGGTGACAAACCACCAGCCTAGACCACATGTCTCAGCTAATGAGCAAATTTTGTTTTCCTGGGAAAAAAATTAAATGTACTTTTTTTTGGTCATGATCATAGCTGCTATAATGCATTTTTATTTAATTGTTTACGGTGTATCCAAATTTGCTTTGTTCCTTTTCCAAAAAAAAACTAATTCTGGAGATTGTTTATATGAACCTGTGTCACGGATACTTGTTCATATGTTTAGTTCATCGTACGTCTTCCTTTTAGGACCCTTATTCTAGTTGATGGTTACTGGAAAATTCCTGTCGTATTCTGCATGCCCCACCTACATCCTATTTCCACCCACTGGCCACTGTCTACAGGGCAGCCCAGGTAGAGAGTCAGAGCCTTGATCATCAATTCTCGTTTGGCAAGATCGTTTCCAGTCATTTCAGGTTAAGTTCACCAACAGACCAAAACAGCTACTAAAGTGGACGTTTGAAATCGTCATTGAAATTTTTGTCGCTGTTCACCGTGGCTTCTCTCACTTTGGCTTCATACAGACCACCCTCAACCCCCCTTCCTTCAGTGGAATTTCAGCATCACCTCCAGCCTAAAAGAAAGAAGAAAACAGCATGTTTCGGTGCTCTAACGTTATTGTGCATGTGAGGTTAATCAGAAAATACAGATTAGAGCGGCAGGGTGGCGGGCGGGCGAGCGGCGCAGCGGGCTGGGTGCTGCCCTCACTATCACTGCCAACTGCTGAAGTATTCATACCACCCAGGACCGCAGATAAATCGCCATCCCCGGGACCACACGGGAACTGCCGCGCTTGTTCCTCGCAGCATCGCGACGCGCACAGTCTCTCTCCGCATGAATAATTGACGTGGATATTTGTCCGCGAATCGAGTCAATTTTCGTGATTAAACTGCCGTTAAAGTAAGGCTGCCCCACTCAAGAGGCAGGGCTCCCCAAAGGCTCATAGCTTTTCGTCTTGCGGGGGAAGGAGGCTCTTTATCACTTATTGAAGTCTGTGTCCACTAATGGAGATCAGGGCATTGGAGCCTGGGGGATGGCGTCGCGCCTCGCTGCCACTTCAACCCAGGCAAAGCCGTGCTGATGGGCAGATGAAAAGACAGACAAAAAACCCTGCCCAACACCGGCCACAATGAAAGTTAAGCACGGCCCAGCTTGTGGCGGCGTCTGAAGGCATCAAGTTGTTGACAATCCCCAGAGCGGGCCCCACACAATTTGATGGTCTACGTCTGGAGAGGGGAACAGTGGCGATGTGTATCGGTAGAACAATGAGCCAGAGCTGCACTATTCTTCGGCTGAATAGCTGAGCAGGCCCAAAGCCTCCTCTTTAAATAACCAGACAATATCTTGGGATCCATTCACTCATTCACCTTGTTTATAGCCCGGCGCTGGGCTCAACACGCGGAAAGTCAGGAGAGAAAGTATCCAGGGAGCAAGTTATCTTCTTCAACCCCCGTTTGTTCTGTCTACACCCCCCTCCTATTTTCTCAGACCTAAAACTGAATTGCTTTGTGCTTGTCCGACATTATCCGATCGATTGGAGTGTAAAGTTTTTGATTTACTGACGCCCCAAACACTTTACAGTTCAAAGCACGAGATGTATGTATGTCTACCGGTCTTCCCTTACTGCATGCTGCCCTGCTGAAACCACGCCTCCCTTCTTCCTGCGTTGTGCTGGAAGGTTGCTTTCTCTGAGAGAGAGAGAGAGAGAGAGAGAGAGAGAGAGAGAGAGAGAGAGAGAGAGAGAGAGAGAGAGAGAGAGAGAGTCTCCGATTCCTGGGCATGTCTCCTCCCACAAATCTAAAACAAATCAAAACAAACCAAGGAACCACCCACCAACCAACAACAAAAAGACCCCCCAAAAAAAACAAAACAACAACAAAAAACAACAACAAAACAGCGACAATAAACCAAACAATAAACACTCAAACAATCATACTCCCCCCTTCCCCAACACACTCACCCAACAACAACAAAAATCGCAGACAGATTTAAAGGAGGATGCATGGAAGAATTTGAAAAAAAGAAGCAACCAGAAAAGAGAAAAAAAATGTTTTTTTGTGGCGCTGTTCTTGTGGCGACACACTTATCCCTGGGAGAGCAGACTGAATTTCAAGCAGAATAATCTGCCGTGACTGAAAGTGGCGTAGGATACAAAACAATAGAAGTTAAGTGTCATGGCCACAGCTTGAAGCATGCTGGGTACTTTCGTAGCTTTCCGCAAGCCGATATGATGGAAGCCACGAGATACTGAAGGTGAATAATACATGCCTATTCCCCTCCTTGATACATGCATACTTAAACAAAAAAGGCAGAAGGAAGACTGTACATTAGCTGGCCTGTGAGATAGTAAAAAAAAAATCCACCCTTAGTTAATCCATCAAATATCCCTGCAGTCGGATTATGGCTACCTTCATGGTGGGCAAAACTGGTCACACAACACACAAAAAACATCACCATATGTCTCCCTTCGAAGCTCTAGCCGAGGAACGAAAAACAATAATCCATCAGATATAAAATTAAGACCCTCAACCCACGACTGGAACAGGGTCTTTAGGATGATTAAAAATAAATCCGACACTCAATTCATCCCGCTGTTGCGCCAATAAGATAAAACAGAATAAAAGAAGTATATAAATATGTATACATAACATAAAACATGAAATAGACTATAAACAAAAACGACAAAAAAGAAGAAGAATACACAGAAGAAGCTACCACAGTACTATTATAAAATTTTAGAGTGTAGAGATAATCCTAAGATTAGAATTTCTAAGCGCAATAGCTCACACTTTTGGGTAGTAGCAAGACTCTCTGACTCTCCCTGTGTCTCTCTCACCGAGCCTTGGTTGATCTTAAAAAGAAAAAAAGAAGTCTGGTGTTCCCTCCTAAAGACTTCATTTTTCTTTTTAAAATCATACCAGGCTCGGTGACACACACACACACACACACACACACACACACACCACACACACCACACACAACCCCACACACACAAGATGATGTTTCCCATACCCAAAGGTATGTGAGCTGTTGCCCATGCTGTGTGCAGCAATCGTCACTCACCCTCCGCCTGGTCGCTGCGTCTCTTGCCGCTGGGGGTCTTGATGATGTCGGAGATGGTGTGGCCGGGCCGCTGCAGGTCCACAGCGGGCGGGGTGGAGCTCTGACTGACGGGCACCTCTCCCCCCACGTGCGGGCTCTCCCCCTGGTCCCTGGGAGAAGTGGACCGCGCCCGGTCATTGGCTTTGTTGCGCACGATTCTGTCAAACAGGCACAACGGAAAGGCTTGAGGAACTTGGCTCTTGTCATGTATTCAAAACATCAGCAACAAAGTTTCATTAAGTGGCAGAATTATTATTGGAATAATTTGTATCTCATATCGTACATAGTTACCCCTTCATCATCACATATTTTCTTTTTCAGGTTTTTTCCCTCGGTGTTTTGTTTCCTTTGTTGCTGTCGTTGTGGTGATGGTGGTGTGTGCGTATTGTGCTCTAAGTGTCGGAGACTCACTCGTCACATCTGGGAATCACCATGAGACCGTATGTAGGTAAACATGGGCGGGAGGTTTATGTGTACACGTGTTTAAATACTCCAACCATAAAAACAGCTATACTCCGGCTGCAGGGGATTTTTACAAGTTAGTTGTTACGCTAAGAGCTTATCATGGCTGGTGCCAATCTCAACACGACATTTCAAAGCATAACAATATATTATGGTAACTCAGCCTTGGGGTCACTTCGCTTACATCAATAATGACAGAGCTTTGGGCCTGGGTCATATAGTAACTAAGCCCCATGAGAACGATATCTACAAAAAAAATGACATGAACAAAAACATTGAAAACCAGCAGCAGCAACAACAACAGCATCCCCTTCATCAGCTGTGATCAAGTTCAGATTAATGACAGAGGCCTTGGGCTATTCCAAAGCAAGGTTACAAAGAAAGACAGGAGAGGGAAAAATGATAAAAGAAGAAAAGAAAGTTGATGACAATCACAGGGAACACTGTCATAAACATGTAGTGACAACATACTGCATAGCCCCCCCCCCCCCCCCCCCCCCCTCCCCCAAAGCCACAAAAAACGCACACGTGACGCCAAAGAAAAGCTCAGTTACAGCTAATTACTTAGTTTTGGGCCCAGCTGGTGTTTTACTGTCTCTCTCTCTCTCTCTCTCTCTCTCTCTCTCTCTCTCTCTCTCTCTCTCTCTCTCTCTCTCTCTCTCTCTCTCTCATTCTCTGTACCAATGCTGACTAATACAAAGACCATTTTTTGAATTTTTTTCTTCTTCCAGATGATGCCTACTCATTCTGGTGTGATTTTGCTCGTTTTCCCGAGAAGGTTGCATAATTTTCTTCGTAATGCCCTGTTCATAAACCCCGAAAATCTGGTTGAAAAAGTAATTTTATTTCTGACAGATTTGTAAATAACCCTCTGGATTGAAGCAGCATAATTAGTTCTAACACCAAGAAACAAAATAATTTTATGACCCGTTTCTTTTTTTAAGATACAAAACTGTTTCCTCGACATTAACATTAACAAATTTTGGAGGGAAAATAACACAGCCATTAAAAAAGGTATAATTTCTCATAGGCGAGAGAGAACAATTATCTGGCTCATAAATATGCAGAAGGCAAATAACTATTTAACATATTTAAAAACAGTATCTACGAGTTAGAATTTTTTTGTGTTTGTCAATAAATGCTCTGCAGCCCTAAGGCCATTACAGCACACAACACTACACAACACTACACAACACACACACACACACACACACACACACAACACACACACACACACACACACACACACACACACACACACTTATATCATAGAGGACCGTTTGTTCGGAAAAAAGACATGACAAACAAAACACGCATAGAGAAAGACTACAAAGTAAGGGAAACTTGAACCCCCCCCCCCCCCCCCCCAACAATCCCCCTCCCCCTCAGCATCAGAAACAGAAAAAAGAACAAAAGAAAAATAAAAAGGGGGGGGGGAGGTTGTTAACTACTTAAAAATCCAGCCCAAATGAACTCACACAAAGGACACCACGACCAATAGAACACTTCCTCAGTAAGGTAACAGACATCGTCCCTTGATAAAATACAAAATCATAACAACTTTCATCTACCTCGCTACCCGTCACGACAACCAACATACAGAAAGTTTGACACATTCCAATTTCTCGCGAAAACAATTGATCACAAGCAAACAGAACAAGATAAATCAAAGTGCAGTATGTATACATGTGTTTGTATTTTGGGGCATGTGAACAATAATGATGAACGTTACTGCTGCTGCCAATGCAACAAGGAGTAACAACTACTAGGACTAGCACTGCAGTTGTTGCCGCTGCTGCAGCTGCTGCCGTACTAAAAGAACAATACGGAACGTTTTCTGCTGTTTTACCCTATCAGTGTTTTCTTCTAAATCATGGTCGTAGCACAAAGCGCCTTACACACACCACACACAACACACACACACACACACGCCCACACCACACACACCCCACACACAGCACACACACACACACACACACACACACACCTCTCTCTCTCTCTTCTGTATATATATATATATATATATATATATATATATATATATATATATATATATATATATATATATATATCAGCAGTATATGTAATATACAATCATTCATGATCTAAAAAACATATTCAGATTTCTTAATAATCATTAAACCTTTTTCAGAAAAAGGTACACCAACATGACACAGAACTGTATTCGGAACATACAAACCGCATGCATGCACAAACACACAACACACAACACACACACACATCATAAAAAAAACTACATAACATCATCATAGTGTGCCGACATTTCTCTTCACTTTGTACACTTTGTTTTACAGATTCCTCTCCCCGATAACAGATTTCCTTCCTCCGTAGCGTCACGTTTCCTGAACTTTCCGTCTCCCCCCCCCCCCCCCCCAACCCATCTCCCTTGTCTTCATTTTTTTTATTTTCACAACTCCACCCCCTCCCTCTCTCCTTACCCCCCCCCCCCCCCCCCCCCCCCGCCGTCTGGCCTGTGGGATCTCTCAGCTCTATATAAATCTCATCAACAAGCTGCAGAGCTGTTTACAGACGGGTGTAATGGACTATGCACAAGTCAAACAGCAGGAGTTTTCATAACACGATCCGCCTACCTCCAAAACTCCATGTCATGTCTCTGTAG
>CM060316.1:38789377-38799377 GCA_030674155.1 Stramonita haemastoma
AGCGGTGACAGATGAGTGAGAAATACTGAGTGAAGAATTAAGACGGGGAGGGAGCTGTGAGAACTGTAATGTAGCGAACAAAAACTGAATTTAAAAAAAAGAAAAATGATAAAAAGATATATTTCTTTGAGTTACTTTTTCTTTTTCTAGCAAAGATTGCATTTGATGTTTTTTGTTTTTGTTGTTGATTTGCACACTGCAGCTCAACGGCCGTCATTTTCATGTTAATTTTCATTGTTGAATTGAGCACACTATAAGCTACAAGCTTGTTGTTGCTATGATTTCTGAATGCTGTTGTTTTCAATGTTTGTTCAAAAATCTGAATAAAAATTATTTAAACCAAAAATGATAAAAAAAGAGTTGGTCTTCTTCTGACTTGACTTAGTGGCTAAACGTCATATCATTGAATCCCTAACTGGCAACATTTCTTTCTTCCTTTTTTTTTTTTTTTTGCTTCTTAACATGAATAGCGTTAAAACTCTTAATAACACGGCTTGTTGACTCCGTAAAAAAAATGACCTGGAAAGTACACACACACACACACACACACACACACACACACACACACAGGGGGGGGGGGGGGGGCACCAGAGGACTGAAATTCTGTTGTTGCTTTTTTTGGTTAACTACAGTTTTCTTTCTCCGAAGAAGTTTACAGGCAAGCTCAGTTGTTGGCACTAAAAGCACACGCTGCTGGCGGGGAGAGAGAGAGAGAGAGAGCGGGGAAGGGCGAGGCTGGAGAAGTATGAAAAAGCCATAAGTGGCTTCAAGCTGGGAACCTGTGTAAAACCTATTTGTTGGCCCTGACATCTCTATGGCTGTCACCCCCCTACCCAAACCAAACCGCCACACTAGCGGCCCTGTATGCTGCTATATAGCACAGCAAAGGGGACCTAGGTGCGTTATCCTATCTCTCCACCCACCCCCACATCTTCTCTCCTCCACACGGGGGTTTCTCTCCCCTACACTAATTCTGGTGGGGGGACGCGCGGAAACGGGATCACAGAGTACAGCAGTTTGTCAAGATGAGCCCTGAAAATAGTCTGGACAGTCAGTGACATATCGCGTCACACACACACACACACACCACACACACACACACACACACACAAAAGAGAGAGAGAGAGAGAGAGAGAGAGAGAGAGAGAGAGAGAGAGAGAGGAGAGAGAGAGAGAGAGAGAGAGAGGAAGGGAGGGGGGGGGGGGGGCAAGGCTCTGTGTGTGTGTATGAGAGAGACAGAGACAGAGAAAGAGAGAGACTATGACAATGACTATCTACACACACACACACACACACACACACACACACACACACACACACACACGTACACACACACACACACACACACACACACACACACACACACACACACACACACACACACACACACACACAACAATAGCTCATTGTGAACTGGGATGATTTCATAAAGATAATAACTATATGAGAGAGCCAGAGCACAAAAGCAAACGATACACAGAGCGAAGATTGCAATGATAATGACACAGGCATTGATGATGATGATGATAATGATGATGATTGATTGATTCATAAAAAAATCCACCATGCCCGTAACTAGAAGGGGCTCATTTCACAAACATTCATTACGTAAACGTCAAAGCAATACACGAGAAAGCCAGCAAAAACAAAGAAATGGGACGGCAAAAGAGACAGAGAGAGAGAGAGAGACAGACAGACAGACAAACATAGAGGGATGGAGAGAGAGAGGGGGGAGAGAGAGAGACAGACATACATAGACAGAGACAGGCAGACAGAGGGAGAGAGAGAGAGAGAGAGAGAGAGAGAGAGAGAGAGAGAGAGGAGAGAGAGAGAGAGAGAGAGAGAGAGAGAGAGAGAGAGAGAGACAGACAGACAGACAGACAGACAGACAGACAGAGACAGACAGACAGACAGACAGACAGAGACACCAAAGCAATCGATGACGGCCGATTAGGAGGATAACAACGTATGTCGCCTAATGACCCACCCCCTAAAAAAAAAAAGGATGGTATGGCAACGGTCAATAAGAAAGAATATCCATCAGGCTGAGAAATAATACCCCTCCCCCCTCCCCTCCCCTACCTCCCACTACAGGCAACATAACCCTAACACTTGATTTTCAAAGCAATTTGCGACACACAACCGCTAACCCCCCCCCCTCACCTCCCCCCCTTCCCTGTCCAAAGATGGGGAGCTGACTGTTTTGTGTAAACACCCCACTCCATAACAATTCCTCCTAACACCGGCACCAGACAGTCCCTAATCCCAGCTATCAATAACGCCCATTTTCAGCGGCCTGATCTGATCCATAACGTTTTTGTTGGCCGGAGCATTGTGTGTCGAGCACGTGAAACCTGAAACGGGAATCGGGGGGAAGGGCTGTTATTGCTTCTTTGCACAGAATCGGGTCACACTTGTCGGCCTGAGAGGTAAAGCTATTGCTGGTCTGTTTTGTGTTGTTGTTGTTTTGTTTTTGGTTTTGGTCTTTGTTGTTGTTGTTTTACGTGTCGTGTAAAAAATAAAATGTTGAACGTGGTTGAAACATGTTTGCCATTCTAGAAAGAAAACATCACGATGTTTCTTCTTCTCTTCACTTTTTCTTCTTCGCGTGCTTCTAGTCTACTGCTTCTTCTTCTCATTCTTCCTCTTCGAAAGCTCAGGCAGCAACTGCTGTTTTCTGTCATGTCGTTTCCTTCAGTGAACTCTCCTGATCACTGTACCCATTCACAGAGAGGTGAAGCAGTGGCAGGAACCTTTGTTTTTTTTTTTAGCAGGTGTTGTAAACATTACGTGGCTAAAGCATGTTTGCTATTCCAAAAAGCCAAAACAATTTAATCCTGTTATGAAATTCCATGGATTCTTATGACTATTGTGCAACCCTTTTTTTTTTTTTTTTTAATCAAGTAGACAGATGACCCAATGTCGTAAGGTTACGGATTTTTTCCAGGAAATTTGTTGTTTTAATTGCAAACTACTTTCAGCTCGATTCTGACGCTTAGAATGATCTACACATGTTTGAATGTATTGATGCAATCATCACTGCTCAGAGCAGACCCCCCCCCCCCCCAGTCCCTTTTCCCTTAGTTTTCCTAAGATATGTTGCTTTCATATTTTCCCCCCAAGGCCCTTAGTGAACATAATCTGTTATCACCCTCATCACTATTATCATTGATGTCATCATCATCATCATCATCATCTCATCATCATCACATTCTATCATAATTTCATTCCTATCATTATTATCATTATCATCAACATTTCGCACCGACTTCGGAGTGATGCAGGTTTCTATTCCTACTCTTAACAAGTTGAAGCAAGTCCAACAAGCTATCCTTCTGTACCTAGGCAAAACATAGGTCTACAGGTTCTGCTTCAAAGACGAACTGTTTCAACATTGAGGGTTGACATAGGATATAGATGACGTGACTGTTAGCTAACGTGCATGTCTCTGAACACCAGAAATGTCACGTTTACCATACCAATGTTTTCTAGTTTGTCCAGGCTTTAAACTGTCTTTGGCTCCTCTGACAGTCAGATACTGACGATGGAGCGAGTTTCATGGGGGAGAATAACCCATGTGTTACCTCGTGGCCGAGAATTGGACTTTCTACACGTGTAGATTCGACAGTCCAGGTAACGCTCCACTATCTTCTGAACATCTACCTATTAATTTGTATGTTTAATTAGTTCTACTGCTTTATCTATAAATTTACAAGTCTGTTTTATTTTACGTTTTCATTACACGCACATTGCAATTCTACAGCTTATTTCGAGTTTCAATTACGAGCAAAGTAAATCAGATGTCCTACTGTTTAGTATGATGAGCTACTGGCGCCTGCAGAAGAAACCTGGTTGTTTATAAAACCTAGTCCAATTATCAGTGGGTTAATTACACAGGCAGATGTGGGGGTGACCGGATTTGGTTTTGGTGTTGATATTCTGTTCGTGGAACAAAGCAAATGGCGGGAAATGAGCGTTGCTATCACAGGTTGCCTATTCCCCCTGCAAATCCACTGCCGCAACATGTCCCAGAGTCCCCCAAAGAGCTTCATTAAACAAAACTTCATTCGCTAAGCCGAAAAACAAATAATTACGTTAAAACAATCTGTCTCCTTTATTGGTTTTATACAATTCCACAGAATAACCGAATCTTCATTCCCAGCTCGTAATTGGATGTAGTCCTCACCCCCTCCTTCCTTCCATTTCCATCCCCCCCCCCATCCTTCTTCAGCAACCACACCCCCTCCCTCACATTCTCTCCCCTCTCTTTTTGGCCTCTCCTCTCTCCGACAGGCTCAGTCAGAGGCGGGGGGAAGGGGAGCGGCACAAGCGACTAGGCCTAATGCAATCGCGGTCTGAAAGCTAACGAGTTTATTCACTCCGACTGCTCGGCATTCTGGCCAGAGAGTGGAGCTGGGATGCTGGCGGGGACAATTCAATTGGAGTCTGTGAAAACTTGGTTTATCCGATACGCTGTGCACATACAAATCATCTCCACCCAGGCCCCGCAAACAAAGAAAACACACACGGGGCCCCTGATTTGATTCGTTCTGCCTTTTTTTCAGGAGCCAGTCTTGAGAGTTGTCACAAAAACTGGTGGTGAACCGGCAGGTCATTACACACGTAGAAACTGCGCTTCCTTCCTTCCCCTGGACCTCTAACAAGAAGATGGGGGTTTTGTTCAGTGTCTGTAAAGGAGGGGGGTGGTAACTGGGAATTGTAAGAAGAGGCTCTCCAAACATATTGTGCGTGCAACCACTCCAAAATCGCCCCCGAGCTATCAGACAGGTCTGAGCAGAGTTTGAACGTAATAAGTTTATGTCTGGATTTGTTTGTTTTTGTTTTTTTGTTTTGTTTTGCTTTGCTTTCTGGGATTATTCAGAAACTGGTTTTTGTTGTTTTGAGGCCCAGGAGTTGATAAACAACCACACTTGTAATCATCAATGATTGTCACATAGTGAGCCACATGAAAACATACATGTCGTAGAAATTATCAATCGAAATGTGAATAATCAACATTAATAAACGGATCAAACAGGAATGTCACAGGGCAGAAGAGGTGACAGAAGGAAAGCTAATGCTATTTGAGGCTAATGAATAAAACAGACACACAACAAAGGCTAGGCAGACACACACTGGGGCA
Organism: Stramonita haemastoma; assembly: GCA_030674155.1. Taxonomy (NCBI): domain Eukaryota; kingdom Metazoa; phylum Mollusca; class Gastropoda; order Neogastropoda; family Muricidae; genus Stramonita; species Stramonita haemastoma. The sequence continues at coordinate 38,794,521 of CM060316.1, forward strand.
ACGAAGCTTCTGAATTGTAAGAAATATGAGATTAACAACAAGGGCAGAGATATTTTGTTTAGTTGGTATCTAGATCTATTTTGTTTGTTCTGTGTCAGAAGGACAGCTCAATCTGCCATAAAGGCAGCAGTAGGCTGCAGGTCCTCCAATTGTTGTTGTTGATATATATATATATATCGATATATCGTGGTTCTTATATTGGTATATATATAATTATATCAATCAGAAAAAAACTGTTCAGCACACAATATACATCAGCTGGGGCCAAGACACAAGGAGCATTACATTCAACTGGACATTGATATTTCTAGCCATAACTTCACTTCCTGGCAAAAAAAGCAATGCAGTTGAGAATTTTTTTCAAAGCAATAACAAAAAACATCAAACCCCAAACCACCCACCACCAAAGCAAAACACAACATCCATCTAAGATAAACAATCTTCAGATAATGACTGTGATTTACGTTGTTTTTATGTAAGCAACTTTTTCAACTAATAAATTGTTTCTCAAAACACGTCCTTTCATAATGACATCTGAATTTGATCAGATTTTAAAGCAAATGACGACGTAGTTAATAAAATCATGTAATCAGTTTGTTCTTGGTGTGGACATTTAATGTCATAATCAAATCTACGAGGGGCGGATGCTTACAGAAGGGCCAGTAGCAAGTTAATTTAAATACCAACACTACAGCCTAAAGACAACTAACGTCTCTTTTTCTTCGGGGGTAATGTTATCGGTGTAATCATTTCCACCTCACAGGCTTTCAAAACAATGAGGGTCTCCAGGGAGGTCGGATCGTCTTGATTCCCTAACCAGTCACACTGGGGGTAACAGTGAAACAGTGTAATAAAGTTCCTGACTTCAGCCAGCCCTGTACAGAAACAGCCAGGCCAGACGGGGGACCGACCAGCGGGGCGGAACGGTGTGCAGCGAGGCGTGAACAATGGCGCAACGACACCCATCTCATGCCCAGCGCCACTGGGAAGCCGCGCGGGCCCAACAATGGCCGCCCTGGCCTGAAACAATGCCGTTAGTCGGCTTGTGGCGCAACGGTACGCTCCAGAGGAAGTATGATTAATCACGGCCCTCTCCTCCTCCTCCTCTTCAACCCCCCACTCCATCTCAGCAGCCGTGGTATTGACAAAGTCAGCCACAGTACTACCAGCCTCTAGGACGGCAAAGATGGGGGGGACACCCTGCGCGGCAAAGAGGACAAGAAAGCTCTCAGCTCTGCCCTTTCTCCGCGAAATCGCTTTGATCCTTCCCTTCTTGGCTGCCTGCCTGCCTGTGAGAGGGGGGCTGTGCAGCGATGACACAAGTATTAATAACGTGACCGCCGGCCCCCTGCTCCCCAATGAACATTTCATTCCTTGTTTGCCCTTCTTCAGCAGCAGATGGAGAGCGCGCTAACTGCCCCTCTGAGACCCGCCACACTGTTCAGGCTGTAGCCAAACATCCCATTCTGGACACAAGCGCCAGATTTGGGGCGTGGGGGGGAGCTGCCCTTGGGTCCCAAGTCGACAAATTAACGCCCAAGACCATTAATGAGCTCGACAATGTCGAGCCGTGGGCATTAGGGGAGTTTTGACAACACTGTTGGTCCTCCAGCTGAATTGGCAGCACGCCACGTTAGCTGCACCATCGGGGCGTGGACAAGGGCTGGAATTGGCTTCGTTTTGTGGGCGCGGGGCTCGGCCCAGCCCAGCCTTTGTATTGTGCCCACTGTCAACTGCACTGCCACAGCCGCTAAAGGTCAGAGGGGAGGGAGGACACAGAGTAGCAAGCTCCACCGAGCATTGGTTACAGCCAGTCTGCTTATCCTTTTCACATGTGGCCTTAACAACTCGTTGGTTTCCATCGTGAGTGATGATAGGAATGACAGAGCGGAAAAGGTCAAAGTGTAGTTCTAGGCTTAGTTTGGGTTCAGTACAGCAGCAACTCCATGTTCGTTTTCCCTCGTTGTTCATCGCTGCAAACTAAGCACAAAATCACAATGTTCCTCCATCAGTGCCAAATTCATATTTTAAAGAAGCTGTTCTTTTACTTTCAACTTTTTTTTTTCGAACATGATAAAACCGATGACGACGAAGTATGTGTGAATGCCATGACTGTTTGCAACATATGCTGTAAAATTACAGGAAACTGTACAGAGAAATGGGCTCTTATTCTGGACAGACACATACCTGTAAAAGTGCTTAGCTTTCGGTTTGTCATAAGAATTTCCAGTCAAACTACTGTTTTGTAAAAATCAGCAATTTTGGAGAGAGAGAGAGACAGAGAGAGAGAGACAGAGAGAGAGAGAGAGAGACAGAGAGAGAGAGAGGGGGGGACTTGGACTTGAACTCTTGGACTTTACTGAGGATAATTAAAGAAGCCAGAGGCTTCTTTACACCATGCCTAAAAAACGCCACATACAAATCACAAGGAAAAACCCAAACAACAAAGAAATTCATAAATCATACACAAGACCATGAAAACTTATAATGAGTCACAGGAATGACTGATTTTGCATCAAATGAGAGAGAGAGAGAGAGAGAGAGAGAGAGAGAGAGAGAGAGAGAGAGAGAGAGAAGAGAGAGAGAGAGAGAGACGAAGAGAGAGAGAGAGAGGTGCTGACTACCACAAAAAAGAGTGAACAAAAGGATGACATTTTTTAACAAAGAATCTGCAGATTGTGGGGAAGATATACCAAAAGCATAAAAAGGTTAGCAAAACAGAGAAGACCTTGGAAAAAATTATGAGAAAAAGCCGTCATCACTACCACCACCACCAAAAACTCCTTTTAGTAGAAACTTTGGAGATGTGGAATAATCTACTGAATTCTGAAAGAGAATCCAACATACAAACCGAACTAAAACAAAAATGTAACAATGGTTAAATAAAGTATACTGCAATTATAGTAGCCACTAAAAAATACTAGCATTCTGTCCACGAAATAGGCAGGCAACTGTTTCAGAGAGCAGCTAAAAAAAAACTTAGTCAGTCAGTCATGACTGTGTGTTATTGTCGCCAACGACCTTCCAAACAAAGCGAAAAATAAGACCTGGGGATAGGAAAAGGCTGGGGTGCATTGTTCAGGAAGTACCTGACCCCAACACACCATTAACCAACTTTGGAAACAAGTTGCTGCAGGAGGATTCAGTACACTTCACGCACTTTGTAATAGCCTTCATCTCCAGCAGATGCTTAATCTCATGTTTTGTGGGAATCGAACATGCCCCGAAAAGAAACATCGTTAAAGCGTCCATTGAGCTCAACATCTAAGCCCCGCTTTCATCACTGTCTAGAACACAAGGGGAAGATTAGCGAGAACAACCCAGTCCCCCTGCCCTCAATGGACAACTTTACGAGGCGAACTGTATTCATGTGTTCCTAATGTTGGGGCTATAATAATCTTCCGCCATACAATGTGTAGTCAATCTGGCGAAAGCTAGTCTGCCTGGCGTCACATTCTTCAAACCCGTCTTTTCAGGAGAAAAGGCACAGGGGAGAATGGCAGGCCAAAAAAAGGAGAGCGTCTTTTGATGTGCGGATCATCATATTCAAATTTTCCTCCCCAACTGCTGGGCGCCTCCACTTTTAATAGCTGATTCAGGGAGTGAATGCGGCGATTTTCTTCCTCAATTGCTCGGGCCTGCTGAATGCCCACCCTTCGTCGTCGTCGTCGTCGTCCTCTGTGCCCCTCTCCACCCACCTTGGTTATTCCCCGCCACAGTGGAAACACGCCATGTTTGCAGGGGCCCCGGAGAGAATACATAGCACAGCGTCAATGACACAGAAGTAGCAGGGGGAGTATGTGTTGCAGTCGTTGGATTCCCGGGGTCAGCACTTCAGGACTGCCACTGTGAATGTATTTTACGGTTTAAGAGTCTAACCCCCCACCTCCCCCCTCCCCATGTCAACCTTCCCACGTTGCAGAGGGTTTGCTATTCAAATGTAATTTTGACTATACTCAAATACTAGGTTGTAGGCCAAGCACGGCATAAAGCATACCTTTCCCCCCAACATACCTATTCTCCATCCTGTGATGGTAGTCAGTCACGGGCTATTTTTGCATGAATCTATTCAGTACTCTTTAAAAGGTTATGCAAATACTCATACTTTTATTTGTTGCAGCTATGTTGTTTTTTATCGAATAAAATTTTGTTTAAAAATTAGTGCAGCTAAGAACGCTTTGGCAATATCTTTACCAGCTCTAATCTTTGGAAAAATCCGTCTTCAAGATTGCACAGCTGCAGAGAGAGCTCTGAGGATCGGTAGGGTCACTACCCCAGACAGCAGACTTTGCCATCCAGACCCCATTAAAGATTTAGCATGCTCAGGGAATGCAGAAACAGAAGAAGAAGGTTAAAAACAAACAAACAATCAAACACCCCTCTCCTTTTCTTTTCTTTTTTTTCAAACCCCCCTCTCCCTTTTATCTCAGGCCTCTACACTGGCAGATGGCCACCCTGACACACTTCTTTTGTGATGGCCTGCTTATAAAGGTTGTTGGATTTATGGTTTCCCCTTACACATCCTGTCTGGGCGAAATATTCAATCCACATCCGACCTAGTTTATCCACACTTAATAATGAAAAAAGAAAAGTGTAAAAAAAAAACCCACAACTCTGTTCGATCTATAGATCTATTTCAACACATGTTTGACATAAAGGCACTGAATATATGTAAAGTAACATCAAAAGTGTGTGTGTGTGTGTGTGTGTGTGTGTGTGTGTGTGTGTGTGTGTGTGTGTGTGTGTGTGTGTGTTGTTGTTGTTGTTGTTGTTGTTGTTGTTGTTGTTGTTGTTGTTTCTGCTGTTGTTCGGTACTTCGAACACACAAACACAGGCTTTGCTGTTGCTAGGACTGCA
>CM060316.1:38804377-38806877 GCA_030674155.1 Stramonita haemastoma
CCCGCTCTTTGTCACCAGTCCCAATGGCGGCACAAGCAAGGTGTGTTTTGAGGGCCCCCAGTGAAACAAAAATCGACAAGATCTCTCGGCAAGTGAAGATGCAAACGGGGCTTTTTTGGGGGGGTCGGCTGTTCGAAAAATGCTTTCGTCCATTTTGTAAAGCGAGCGTCCTCTCATAATGGAACGACGAGTGATCCTATCAGTATTCTTGGCAATGTCAAAGGTAAAATATAAAAAGGAAATGGCAGAGAAATAAATGTGTAGAGACTGTGAGATCAAAGCGAAAACTTGGATGCGGCAGGAGACTTTATGATTAAAAAAAAAAAAAGAAATGGACGGGGTTTTGTGGAGGTGTGGGGGGCGCAAAGAAGTTTGATAGAGGTGGGTGTAGGTCTGATCTTGTCCGTGGCGATGACTCATCCGCATTGCATCAGAAATAAACAGTTTGCCCTGGTTTGTTTTGCTTGGAGATCTGAAGATTCCGAAAATTATATCTGGGTACCCCTCTCGGTTTGACAGTACCCCCACCCTCTCTCTCTCTTCTCTCTCTCTCTCTCTCTCTCTCTCTCTCTCTCTCTCTCTCTCTCTCTCCTCTCATCTCACACACACACGCACCACGCACGCACGCATACACGCCCATTCTCACACCCACTCTTCCAGTCCCCAACAAAACCAAAACAAACCCCCTCCCCAACCAAAACCCCAACCAAAGAAACAAAATAAAGCAAACAGAAACATAAAAACGAAGGGAAAAAAACAACGACAACGCTTAGAAGCAGTTCAAAACCTCAAACTAATGTGCACTTACAAGCTGTTTCCCTCTCACTGAAAGCCAGTGCAATGTTCAGGTTATATATGTACTTCAATTCATCAGTAATGTTAGGCTGCATTGGAGCAACCATTCTGCTTTATTGCTAATGTCTACTACATTCACTGCGCGACGCTATTGGTAAAAATGTAATTGCATATCTTTTGCTTTTGTTTTGAAAAAAAAAAAGGGGTAGGGGTGTGTGTGTGTGTGTGTGTGTGTGTGTGGTGTGTGTGTGTGTGTGTGTGTGTGTGTGTGTGTGTGTGTGTTGTGTGTGTGTGTATCTTTTACCCGTGGGTTTATATCATTGTAAGTTACTACGCACAGATAACTTAGTTATAACAGGGTTTCTGTTTGTGTAAAAACCTTTTCGTGGGGCATCTTTTATCCTTTGGTTTATATTATTGTGAATCATTAGCCAAAGATAGCTTCGAGTTATAATCTAATAGGGTCTCTGTATAAAACATTGCTTTGAGTTATAAGCAAAGAGAGTCTCTGTGTAAAAGATGGCTTTGACTTATAATCGAAAAGGGTCTCTGTTGGTATAAAACATATCTTGTTCACAACAACAACAGCTGCAGCAGCAACAATGACAACAACAACAGCAAAAGGGACACCTTGAGTAACAGCACTCAAGTACAAAATCCTCAAAATGCCTCAGATGGTTTGATCACAGACATTTTTGTTGTTGTCACCAGTGAGCATTAGCTCTATGAAATAATCATATACACTGTCGGGACACTATCGGGAAATAATATCATCAATAGGACTTGCATCTGAAAACCTCTCACCACCCCCCAAAAAAAAATCCCAAGCAAATCTCCCCCCCCAAAAAAAAAACAACAACAACAACAACAAAACCCCAACAACCCCCCCAAAAAAAAACAACAACAAAAAAACAAAAACAAAAACAAAAAACGGACAAAAATCCCTCACAAAAGAAAATCTCACCCCTACCCCACCTAAAAGAAAAGTAATGCTTTTCCAGCTACCGTAAAAAGAACCCACAAAAAATCAGCACTCAAATACAGACTCCAGTGAGACCTCACTTTTACATCTGAAAATAATATCATGACACCAGTTCTCTACACATCGCTTTTTTCTCAGCTCTATCGCAGACACACATGAGGATTCAATGTTTCACTCACAGTTAAAAAAGAAAAGAAAAGAAAAACAACAAAACAATAAATGAATGAATTAAATACACAACACCGTGTTGTAGACATCATTTGAAATATTTTGATGAAAGTAACATAAACTGGAGATATGTTCTTGCTGAAAACAGCGAAGTTAACAACATTCTGATGGACCCCCCCCCCTCTTCCCCCCAAAAAACAAAACCAAACAAACAACCCCCCCCCCCCCCCAACCCAACCCATTCTGGTAGCATCAACATAATCAGTTAGGTTTACTTTCTTGTTGTTGCTTTTTTGTTGTTGTTGCTATGCCGTGACAGAAACAAAAGAAAACAAAACCACAGACAAAAACAACCAGACTGTGTTGTACAGTTTTTTTTTCCCTTTGGATTATGACTTTTCGCGAGTTATTTCTAGATCTATAGATCTACTCAAATAATTAAAGTTTTCACGCCAAAAAAATATGTGGAACCTACATAGGATTAGGAGAGGGATATCTATCTATCTATCTATCTATCTATCTATCTATCTATCTATCTATCTATCTATCTATATA
>CM060316.1:38809377-38826877 GCA_030674155.1 Stramonita haemastoma
ATTTTCAGTTTTTCCATTGTGCAACTGCGGCATGATAAAGTCACATCCGTAGGCTAAGAGTACTAAAGTGGGTATCTTGGATATTCTTTTGATAATGTGACAGACATGATTTGAAGTGAGATTCGAACCTATGACCCTGACAAGACTTTAAGCGGTAAGCACTAACCACCCAACCCAGACAGCAGAGACCGACAGCAGAGACCGACAAACAGCAGAGACAGACAGCACAGACAACAGAGACAGACAGCAGAGACCGACAGACAGCGGAGACCGACCGACAAACAGCAGAGACAGACAGCACAGACAACAGAGACAGACAGCAGAGACCGACAGACAGCGGAGACCGACCGACAAACAGCAGAGACAGACAGCACAGACAACAGAGACAGACAGCAGAGACCGACAGTAGAGGCAAACAGCAGAGACAGACAGCACAGACAACAGAGACAGACAGCACAGACAACAGAGACAGACAGCAGAGACCGACAGTAGAGGCAAACAGCAGAGACAGACAGACAGCAGAGACAGACAGACAGCAGAGACAGACAGACAGCAGCACAAACAGACAACAGCACAGACAACAGCACAGACACCAGAGACAGACAACAGAGACAGACAGCAGCACAGACAACAGAGACAGACAGACAACAGAGACAGCAGCACTTACAAACAGACAGCAGCACATACAGACAGACAGTAGCACATATAAACGGACAGCAGCACATACCGACAGAAACAGACAGACTGCAGAAACAAACAGACAGACAACAGAGACAGACAGCAGAGACAGACAGACAACAGAGACAGACAGCAGAGACAGACAACAGAGACAAACAGACAACAGAGACAAACAGACAACAGAGACAGACAACAGAGACAAACAGAAAGACAACAGAGACAAACAGACAGACAACACAGACAGACAACATAGACAAACAAACAGCACAGACAGACAACACAGACAGCAGAGACAGACAGCAGAGACAGACAGCAGAGGCAGACAGCACAGACAGACAGACAACACAAACAGACAGCCAGCCAGCAGCACAGACAGACAGACCTGTTGATGGAGCTGACGCTGGGCACGTTCTCACTGGTGCAGATGTTCTCGGTCAGCAGCCGGTCCCGGATCTCCCAGGCGAACATGGTGGGGTTGTCGGTCTTGTAGCGCGTGATGGCGTCCACCACTTTGGGCGTGGCCACCTTGGGCTTGGAGCCCCCGATCACCCCGGGCTTGATGGAGCCCGTCTCGTAGTATCTGAACACCAGGGGCAGAGAGGCTCTGTCGTGAATTTTCTGGGGGGTTTTTGTTGTTGCTATTATTGGGTGTTTTTTTTTTTGTTGGTGGTAGGTTTTGTTGGGTTTTTTTTTGAGTGGTGGGTACAGGTGGTTGTGATGGTGGTGGTGGTGGTATTGGAGATATCGCTTTTTTGTGATTGTGGTGTCTTTATGTTTATAGTGTGGACTGGCCAGGTCTCCTTACATAATATCATGAGTGATGTGCTATGAAAATTACAGATGATTATGATTATGTTGATAATGATGATGATGATGATGATTATGATCACGATGATGATGATGATACCGTACTGAAGGATTATCAGATATAAAAGAACTGCTAAAGTAATCTTCTTGAGGTGGGGCATTCTTCGACACCTTTACTTAATATTTTTTTGATGTTTGTGAAAGAATCAACATTGAAAATAGTTCGAGTAATACAATGCAGTCATCCTCTCTCTCTCTCTCTCTCTCTCTCTCTCTCTCTCTCTCTCTCTCTCTCTCTCTCTCTCTCTCTTCTCTGTCCATAACATTTTAAACAAACCCAATCCCCATACACCCTAACAAAAGCAAAAGAAACAACAGCCCCCCCCCCCCAAAAAAAAAAAGGAAGAAAACCCCAACATCTAACCCCCCCCCCCCCCAATTTTTTTTTTAATCCAAGAACAAAACAAACAGTTACGCTGAAAATGTTGAACGCATGTTTGATTACAGGGACAATTAAAATCAAACTGGCACTTACTTTTTATATTCTATGAGGAAAACATGTTTTGGGAGATCTGCAAGTCTGATAAATCCTGCCGCATATGTCTAGATACTTCAGTAAACGATTCGTTTTTTTTATGACCACATTTTGTGTTCTTTTCCAAGAGCCTGCCGAAAGTGACTATTTCCAAACAAGCTGTTGCAGCGTATGCCTTCATTCGTTACGCGAGACTCCATCGGTGAGTATCAACATGAACTTGGGGGAGAACATGGGGAAATTTTATGTACTTTGTCTGTTGACTATAATGTGCCTGCTGTGGTAAGTTTTGCGGCTAAATGTATACACTTAAAAAAAAAGGTTCCCAGTATAAATAAAAAGAAAAAAATTTGAACATTAATTTTTCGATGTTTTCAAACCAAGCCACAACTTCTTTACCCTCTCTCCTGTCTGTGTTTGAACGTCTGTTTCCTCTCCTAACCACCATCCTCTTTCTGTGTGTGTGTATGTGTGTGTGTGTGTGCGTGCGTGCGTGCGTGCGTGCGTGCGTGTGGTGTGTGTATTGCATGCACACGCTGGCAAACCATCCCTGTTGTTTTTTTTAAGAGTATCAAACCCCTTGCAATATAACAAGTCCTGTGCAGCAGAGGGGTCCCGAACGTGGGCTTGTGTACTACAATCATAATCGATAAAACTTGTCCGTTGCTTCGGGTTATACGTCAAAATCCATTTTCTAATAAACTGTCCTGGCCGTGTTCCCTGCCCCCCCTCCCCTTCCCCCTCTATTGAGGGGCGCGGCAGGGCGCATTGTGCTGACAGTGTTGATGAAGTCAGCGCACAGAGGTGGCGGCCATGGCAGCATATGTGTGCTTTGACAACTGCTGCTGCTGCTGCTCTTACAAGGCAAGGCGCCCTGACGCACCCCTCTCCCCCCCCCCCCAAACCACCACCACCATCGGTCCCTGCACGTGCAACATTGTCCAACCACAAGCCACCACTAGGGACCCTGCCCCCCCTTCCTTCATGTGCGACTAAGGAAGCGGCGCCGGTATGTAATCATCTCCGTGTCTTAATTTCTAGAAACCAGGTATGAAAAGAGTTTTTTTTGCCAAAGACGGGATTTTCCCCTTTCCTTCCCTCTCTCCACACAACTTAACACACACACTCTCTCTCTCTCTCTCTCTCCTCTCTCTCTCTCTCTCTCTCTCTCTCTCTCTCTCTCTCTCTCTCCCCCCCCCCCCCCCTCCAGCGCCGTCTCTATGTGCAAGCTCCTCTTGAGTCTGTAGTGTAGTGGTAGCAAAGGTGGTCGACAATGTGTGATTCTTTTTTTCTTCTTCTCCCCTCTCTTTTTCCCTCCTCCTCCCCTCCCCCTTCTCCTCCTCCTGTTCCATAGCCAGCCCTGTCGCTTGCTCTTTTCTTCGCTCTTTACAAAGGCGGGGGCCACCAACCCACAGTGTGCCAGACCCTCGACAAAGCTCGGCCCGAGGGGGGACGGGCGACACAGCGCAATTACCCATGCACTGCGGCGCTGCGAGAAATGGCCTGGGGGGCGGGGACTGGGCCCCGGGATACCAGACACCAGCCCCACCATCCCCTTCCCCATCCCCCGCCAACCACACATTGTGCCCACTACAGGGGTGGGGAAGGAGGTTGAGGAGGAGGTAGGGGTGAAAAGGCGATTTCTGTTGTTTTTTTTTCTTTTTAAATCTTTTCTTCTTCTTCTTCTTCTTCTTCTCTTCTTCTTCTTCTTCTATCTTTAGCATTTTTTTTAACAGCTGAGGCGGATGCAAACATTAGATGGAAGCTATAATTATCGTTTTTTTATATATAAAATTTGCTTTATAAGTATTCATTATTACACAAACACCTACATGTAAACATCGCAATATTCATAATATACCCATCCTCGAAGTCAGGATTTAAAAACGGTCGCATACGCAAAGAAGAAGAAGAAAAAAAGAACACCACCAAAAAAACGGTGGCATATAGGTCTACAAAAAAAAAGAAGAAGAAAAAAGAATATCACAAAAAAAGCGGTCGCATGTTCCAAAATCTCACCTTTGGTAAACCTCTGAGCTCTTGCCGAGGAACAAAAAACAGACATAGAGGGTGTAGATGTTTTCTTTCTTTTTCAATGGAGGAAATAATACAAAGTGGCGAAGAACGTGGATCAGACACGTGTGGTAAAATAGGACGGCAAGGACAGACATGTCAACACCATCCCATCTCCGCTCCCTCCTTTTCAAACCCTAAACAAAGCAAACAAATCAACCTCTAACGAAACCCCCTCCCCCCCCCCTCCGCCTAAAAATCCCAACCCCCCGAAACAAAGAAACAAAAGCCAAACCCAAATCAAAAGAAACAAGCAAACAAACAGCCCTAAAACAAAAACAAACAAAAAACCCCAACTCGGCAGTGTCATCAGCAAACGCCATCTCAACATTATCCTTTCATGATTACTGAGATAGATAGATAGATAGATAGATAGAAGAGAGAGAGAGAGAGAGAGAGAGAGAGAGAGAGAGAGAGAGAGAGAGAGAGAGAGAGAGAGAGAGAGAATTAACCTGTGTGTGTGTGTGTGTGTGTGTGTGTGTGTGTGTGTGTGTGTGTGTCTGCGCGCGTGCGTGCGTGTGTACAGGCGGAGGGGGGGTATTTATTTGTGTGTGGTTGTTTTTTTTGTTTGGTTTTGTGGTTTTGTTTTTGTTTTTTTAGGGGGGGGACGGGGGGATCGTGTCGACATTATTATTATTTTTTTTGTTATAATCTGTTTGTCCCTGAAAAAACCAGCTGCATCCCAAAGCAATCTGACCCTGTACAAATCTGAATCTATGTCAGCTAACAAGGGCAACAACACAGTTCAAGCAACGATAACTGCGTATTTCGTCAGTGATTTGAAGTCCTGCATTCCTCCGGTAAATTTACGATCAGTTTTGGTTTTTACTGCAAGATTTACAGTTATCACAATGAGCATCTTCGTTACTGATTTATCTGCATTTGTAAACATGCATTGCTGCATACACGTTGTGGTTTTAGTTTGTTTATTTGTGTGTGGACTTTTTTTTTTTTGGGGGGGGGGGGGGGTAGTAGGAGGCATAGGGAAAGTTTTTTTCCCCGTTTTTGTTTGATTATTGTTGTTTCAGTTTAATGAACGTTTACCAGTCGTTCGATGTCATGTCTTGCGCATCCCTTAATTATCTCTCACACACACACACACACACACAACACACACACACACACACACACACACACACACACACACACGCGATTCAAGATCTAATTAGTCTGTGACCCCTATCGGGGCATGCAGGATTTCACGAAACAATATTATCTTTCACATAAATCATAAAATTTGCATCAACAAAAGCATTTCAACGCTACATGCAACGAATACATTTATAAATGTGGTCGGGTTTTTAAAAACTTTCTGCAATTTTACTCCTGATTATGTTTGCTCAGATTTAAGTCTTAATGTCAGAAGGGAAATAAATCACAAACCGTGAACATTGGTTTTAGATAGAGATATAGTTAGAGCTGTGGGGAAAGTATTTTTTTCCAAGTTCAGAAAATCTTGGACATTCCATTATAAAACACACACACACACACACACACACACAACACACCCACACACACACACACACACACACTCAGACACACACACACAACACAACACGATTCAGTGGCACTACATGGGCTTTTATCCTTTACAAGAGGTCTGCAACAAGAACAAATGTCGTAGAAAAAAAAGTCCCCAAAACAAATCAACTAAAGGACAGATTTTCAATAAAACTGCAATCAATAGCGACAATTGAACAGTCATGGACCCTTCAAAAGAAGTGCAAATGTTTTTACATCAAGAAGAATTATTACTGTGTTTTATAGGATAAAACTGAACGCATTAATAACCTGATTTTGCCTAAAATGGTAACTGTTTGTGTGGTGAGAATATCACTCATGCTTGAACAATATTTTACTGCAAGAGAGTAAAACCTTTCATGCCCCATTTTCTTTCCTGAAAACTCCCTCACCAGCATATATTCAATAATGGAAAACTGGTATCTGATGTTGTGAAAAGTATCTGGCACAATCTTATAGGACATTTTCTATTGCTGCATCAACGTTCATGGCTTGCTTTGTTTTTATGACTCCTATTGTGTTGCATAGTTTGTTTGTTTCATGTAAATTATTCACACGTTTTTGGAATCCCCCCCCCCCCAATCTACTATCATCGAAAATGAACAGACGTAAAATTGGAGACAATAACAACAACCAAACACACACACACACACAATAGCCTACACCCGTACGCACACACGTACGCATCAACGTGCAGCTTAGAAAGCTCTGCTCTCAGATCGTTTTTTTCCCTTCCTCTCTCTTGTGTGTGTGTGTGTGTGTGTGTGTGTGTGTGTGTGTGTGTGTGTGTGTGTGTGTGTGTGTGTGTGTGTGTGTGTGTGTGTGTGTGTTGTGTGCACGCGTACGTGCGTGCGTGCGCTCTTGCCTGGTTTGAATATTTTTTTTTAATCTAAAGGAGAAAAGGCCCACGTTTGCAATGTGGTCCTGCAGAGGAAAAGAGCACATGAGAGAGCAGCGATCAGCGCATTGTAAGCCTCTTTCAGAGAGAGAGCCTTTCCACTGATAAGATTAGGAAGTCAGGGGTAGGGAGGAAGAAGAAGAAAAAATAAAAACCGGGACAGAGGAGAGAGAGGAGAGAGAGGAGGAGAGAGAGAGAGAGGGAAAGAGAGAGAGAGAGAGAGAGAAGAGAGAGAGAGAGAGAGAGAGAGAGAGAGAGGAGAGAGAGAGAGAGAGAGCACAAGAGAGAGAGAGAGAGAGGCTCTTTGAAAATGTCATTATTTCTGGTTTTCATTTCACTGAGTTTGTATTTCCGAAGCTGCCACAGCAAGAGAGCCCCCCTCCCCCCCTCCTCCCCCCTCCCCATTGACCGGCGGTGAGGTGAATAACTCCCCGCGCTTGTTTGTGTGTGTGTGTAGTAGCGACAGTGGGTTTGTTGACGGAGCTTCCTTCAACAACTGTTGTGCACAACTTTCCGCGCCCAGAGAGAAGAGAGAGAGAGCATTATAGACATGTTGAAAGCCCTCATGGAGAAAGGGCAAGCAGGCGTGACATCTTGTTCCCCTGTAGGCAGTATAGGGGCTGGCTGGCCCCTCTGACTGAGTGAGTGGCTTGCTATTCAGTCTTTCCTGATTTGCCACTGTAAATGAACAAGAACATTATTATATATACACTGGGTATGCCGGTGGGTCGCGTCGTGTCGTTTTGTCAATGTATCGTCTTCACTCTCTGTGTGCGTTAGGGGACTAATTATACGGCAGTTAAGCGACACTGGGAACAGTCTACAAAACAGGTTGATCAGTTAACGAGATGGAAGTGGTAGTGGTGGTTGTCACTGCTGTAGACCTATGTAGAAGTTGGCATGGATACGATAAAGGAATCACAGTAGTGCTATTTATAGTTGCGTATCTTCCAGCTGCACATATTAATAATAATGCATGTATTCTGCGTGTAACCTTGCACACGCCTGTGCCCCCCCCCCCTCTCCCCGGGTTTTTCTTTGACACTCAATTCTCTGCCTCTCTCTCTTTCTTTCTCTGTGTGCGAGTGCGTGTGTGCGTGTGCCTCCATGCCTTCGCTTGCTTAAACTGATTAAGCATTGAAACAAAATCAATAAAAAGTGATTCTTCCGACCACCCTGCATTAGCAAGGCCCCTAATGTATGATCTGGGGAGAAAGAAAATAGCATGCCTCATTTTATTCCATTAAATTCGAACCAATCCCCCAATCTCATTTCTGTTCAGATGTGGTCTTTTTTCCCCCCTCCTCCATTCCCTATTTCCAACACGACTCCCCTCCCTCCCTCCCTACCTCCACACCCCTCCCTCTGTGTTCTCTCCTTCCACCAACCTCCTCCTCAGCTTTACAGTTGTGTTTTCTGTGTGTGGTTTGTTGGGTGTGGTGTTGTTGTTGTGTGTGTGTTTCTCCTCCCTCCCTCTGCTTGGCTGGACAAATACGGTTTTATATTCCGCTCGTCCCTCACGATACAGCCCCACTGTTCGCAAGATTAGGGGTAAATCGGAAAATCGCTACCTCTCCACTCCTGCAATTTTCCTCCCTGGCAGCGGGTGGATGGGCAGGTAATGGTTTCTCCTCACGCGAAGGGGCAGGCCATGGGCGACAGCCCACACCCCGAGTTGTGAGAGCACTTGTGTGCCACCGCGCTCCCCACAGATTGGGTGGCGACCGCTGCACCCAGTCACCGACAGGAGGAGGTAATCGAGATGGTAAACAAGCCCCCCCCCCACCCCCCCACTCATAGCTCACCCTGAAAAGAAGATTTTTTTTCTGGGGAGAACACCTCTTTTCAGGACTTGGGGATGTATGTATAAATGCCTGCTCCACTGTGCAAAAGTCGGGGTCATGGCTGCTTCACGGCTGTAACAGCTCTTATTATCAGTGTTCTGAGGGTTTGGTTCTGGGAGAAAGCTGGGCACAAACGTTGTATGCTTTGTTAGGTCTTTGATTGGGGGACAGTGCTTCATGTTAGACTTCAGGGAACAGACTATCACGCCTCTGGTCGTTGTTCCTGCTGGCTGAGGCTGGTAATGGCTACAACAGTAATTACTGCCTGGGTTGTGGGGTGGTTTTTTTTTTATATGTTTTGTGAGGTGTCCACTTTTTGTGGCGGGTGTTGTGGTGGTTGCGTGTGTGCTGTGTGTGTGTGTGTGTGTGTGTGTGTCTACAGTAAGAATGGGATCGAGGTTTGAGCTTTGACAGGAAATCGCCCAGGTCATGCAAATGATCCGGCAGGCAGTCATTTCTTTGTCATTTCTTTGTCGTCGTTTTAAATAAAGACAAAATAACCGCTCCCTACCACCTTTCTCGCCCCTAGTCTAAAACTATCAGAAAAGAATTCGACTTGAATGAATTTACCGAAAACTGTGAGAAAACAACAACATAAAAATGTAAATAGAAAGGAAAAAAAAACCCAACCTCTACCCCCACCTCCCACTAAATGACTCCATGTCTTCAGATATTTTGCTTCATGAATGATTTTTTCTTCTTCTCAAAAGCACAGGCTAAAAAAATCATCAAATTAGACCATCCTTCTCCGTCTCTTTGCGAGAAAAATGAAGTAGATATATTGCAGAAATATGAAGCCAGACATACTCATTTCTCTCTGATGGCAGCCCATGACAATGTCATGCATGTGTGCCAATCTTCAAACACATCCGTTCCCATTAATTCTCCCTCCTTTTGCTTCTCACGTAGAAACATCATTTTATTCCTCTCCACAGAGCACATCATCAGTCTCACTACATTTTTACACTCAGTAACCTTCTCCCGTCTGTCTGTGCCTTAGTCCGCCCGTACCCCCCCCCCCCCCCCCATCCCTCTTGTGTGTGTGTGTGTGTGTGTGTGTGTGTGTGTGTGTGTGTGTGATGTGGATGATGAGTGAGTGAGTGGAGAGAGAGAGAGAGAGAGAGAGAGGAGAGAGAGAGAGAGAGAGAGAGAGAAGAGAGAGAGATGTGTGGTAGGGATGTAGTGGTGTGAGGGAGAGAGTGATGTGTGTGTGTGTGTGTGTGTGGTGTGTGTGTGTGGCTGTGTTGAGCGCGAATGTTCTTGTGTAACTCTCCTCTTTCTAGCCATTTCTCAAAAGGCACCAGGCGTAAAATGTCTGACAATCTTTAAATATTCGCAACAGGTGGGACATGAAGTAACTCTCTCTCTCTTCTCTCTCTCTCTCTCTCTCTCTCTCTCTCTCTCTCTCTCTCTCTCTCTCTCAGTCATCTGGTTCCTGTGCACATTGTGAAGGCGGTTCTTCAGAAAACGGATTAACTGCCCTTACAAGGTTTCGGGGTCAGAGGTGACGATTCATTACAAGCTAACTACGGCCTCTGATGCGTCATGTCTGTGTCGGAAGCACGCGCACACGGCTCATCAAGAACTGCAACATGCTGAGAACTGTGAGGGAAAGTGCAGCACCACAAAAAGAGAGTTTCTTTGGGAAGGGGGGGGGGGGGGGGGGGTTGTGAAAAAGGAAAAAAAGGAAAAGTCATTTGACGGCACTTGCAGAAATTTGGGGGAAAGGGTGGCTTCCATTTACATGCGTGGGAAAATCCCCAAATATTCCAGCATTAGGGTGACGGCAAAAACCTGAAATAGGGAATAGGTGACATGGTTGGGGAGGGGGAAGGGGCCGGGGTGAGAAGGCTGCGAGTTCTCCTACTATGAACTTGGAATGTTTCTCGGGATCATTTGAACATGAACATTGAGTGTTGTGATTATTTAAAATACCGTTTATCTTACATAGAAAACAAAAAGCCGAGACAGTCATAAAGAAAAAAATGTATCAAAGAAAGGAACACCGCAGTGATATAATGAAGACAACCAACAAGTCCTACATACATCTGATAATCACTTAAAGCTCGACAAAGCATGATAATATCCTAATGTTACTAATTCAACGTGCACAAAAACTAATCTCACCCCAATTTCTCACAAATCTGACTGCCAACATGTAACACTATCTATCCCCAGGCCTGAATATTTTTTTCTTTTGCTGCCCAATCCTATCTAATTCATCGGACTGGTGGTGCATCTGACTGAGCGCTAAATGGTCAGAGAGTCCTTGTACTTAGGATCATAAACCATCCATGATGCTCCTCCTCGCCTGACAGAGCGCGGAGTCAAAGCCAGTGGTGTGACTGGTCAGGACAGTGACTGGTCCATGCAGAGTGGTAGCCAGTTAGATACTGTCCTTTGCTTCACATGACTGTGTTGTGTGATAGTAACTCAATGGTTTGTTCCGAAAATACGACAGAAAGAAGTGGATGATGCAACTAGTGGTTTTGTCCCTGTCTGCTTTGTCGTAACATTTACACACACACACACACACACACACACACACACACACACACACACACACACACACACACACACACACACACACACACACACACAAAGATAATAAGCAATCAAATGCATACGATAAGGCAAACTTATTTATGTTACAGAAAAGTGCCCAACAGAAAATAAATGTACAAACTGAATATTTTCTCCTCCTTGTTCCTCATCCAGAAATCTGAGTTGAACCATTTGTGTGATCATCATATACATAAGCTTCCAATTTCCTACTATCAACGTCGCCGTATCATGTCTTCTGAGATGATGTCTGACCACAACACCAGTGAGGGTGTGTTATCATATTTTGTCATCCATTCCTACCGGCGCACGATAGGTCTAATCTTGTCAAAAGGTATATCGGGACTTGTGTGGGCAAGTCTACGCCTGTGTTCATCTGCAGGACCGGGGTTTAAAGTCTGGTCTTAAGGACAGGGACAGGTCTTAGTCTGCAGGAGTGTGAACTCCGAAGAGGAAGTCTCCTCTAACCTGATGGCCGATAGTGAGACTCCAACCCCTGGCAGGGATCAGGCATTATACCCACTAGACTACCCACTGAGCCCAGCTGGCTACCAATTCTGAGATGTACTTTATTCATATTCAAAACCCGTCAGCTGCCAAAGAAATCAGTTACACACACACACGACACCACACACACACACACCCCACACACACAACACACACACACACACACACACACACACCACACACACACACACCACCCACACCACACACACACACACACACCACACACTCACACACACACACATCTCTCTCTCTCACGCACCATGGAGCTTCATACACAAGCTTTACAGATCCGAGGCGCCAGCGAGAGCGGGGGCCCAGGGAGTGCTACAGCTGTGTTACAGTGTGGGGCCGACGGTGCAAATAAGCTGAAGGGCTTTACATAGCGGTTGAAGATGACATCTTGCTTGCAGCAGGCGATTTGCCGGGTCATATACTCCCTGCTCCTTTAATCCCCGGCTTAAACCTTGCCTACTCCCTTCTCCACAATGCCTGGGAATCTGTCGGTCAGTGCATTCTGTGATGGGATTTTGTTTTTCAATCTGGCGTTTCCCCCGTTCTTCAGTAATGGAGGTTTGATTTCAGCGGATTGGCCATGTCAGAATACCAGAGCAGATCATGCGAGTCCAGGTCATCCATTCATTGTGTGGCGAGAAGAGAGGAGGGGGGAGGAGGGTAAGGTCAAATACTTATTGAGCTGAGCGTGTGCAAATCAAAAGTGAAAGGAATTGTAACACGTTGCAAGTTTTTTTTTCAAAAATCACGATTTTACACGTTTAACTTTAAAATGTATCTAAAAGCATGACTCCCCCCCCCCCCCAAAAAAAAAAAGAAGACAAAAACAACAAACCGAAACAAAACAACCCCCCCACAACAAACAACAACAAATAAACCCACTCATGTACGTAAAAAAAAACCCAAACACAACCACAAACCAAAAACAGAAACAAATAACTCTGTTATGGTAAATCTCTTCATTTTGTTACGGTTCAGAAAAAATTAAAGTATTGTACAAATAGTGCCATATATCAAAGAAGAAAACTACACAAAAGCCAAAAATAAAATTAACTCATAATAAACTGATAATAACAAGGTTATGTATGTTGGCGCCTGTCAACCATCTTCACTCAATCTGCAGGAAAACCAAACGACTGACTCGATGCTGAATACCAAACGTTGCCAACAGTCCTCCCCCATCCACTTTCAGTTTCCAGCGCAGTTAATCAACTAGTTACAGAAAAACACCGGGTTATGTCCCTCGGCGCAAATTTAGCTCCCCTGATTTTGGTCTGCAAGAAGGACTGTCGTTGGAAGTTCATTGTCAAAGAAACAAGATAAAAAAAACCAACAATCCTTGTTTTAATCCCATAATGTGACTTGCACAGCCGCCCCAGATGGCCCCACAATGTGGAGAAGGAGGACAGAAAACGAGATAGCGAGAGAGGGAGAGCGCAAAACGTGGAGACGGACTGCTCTGTTCCAATGAAAAGCGACTGGTGCTAATGACGACCCCTCATTGTTGCCGAGAAGGCCGATAACTTCATTATTCTGTCCATCTTCATTTCCCCAGCAAGGTTTTCTGGGCAGACAAATTGCACAGCGAGGCGAACATGCCAATCAAAACTGTCCACTGTCCCTTGTTCTAACCGCGCTGCTACCGCAGGCAGGCAGCAGGGCAGGGCAGGGCGAGGCAGGGTCTGCCGGAGAATAGGACAGCGAGTTTTCAAAGAGGGGATATGGAAGAGAGCCAGTGCAACGCGCACGCACACGCTGACGGAAATGACGTGCATTAACAATAAAATGGCGGGATTTCCATATTGAGGGGGTTCATATTGAAAATGAAACATATTACGAAACAAGGGTTTTTTTTTGTTTTTTTTTGCCTTCCCTCGATGAGTTAATATTCAAAGTAAAGCAGATATTACCAAATAAACAAACAAAACAAAATAAACAAAAACCCCAACTATATAAATAAACAGAACTGGAGCAAGACGAAAAGAACAATTAAAGCGTTTGAATATACAGCGTTTGGAAATAGTGACTGCTTCAATTCCAAACACCACACACACACACACACACACACAACACACACACACACACACACACAACACACACACACACCACAGGTTGTCTAATCTTACAGTTTGTAAACAGACAATAAATGGAAAAAAACGACAAAATGGAAAACAACAACACAAAAAAAACACAACACAACACACACACACACACCACAACACCACACAACACACACACACACACCCACACACACAACACACCAACACATTGTCTTTAAAAAAAGTTTCTTTCTAACAAAAAAAGTATGCGCCACACAAAACAGTAAAATGCCTTTTGAAAAATAGATCCGATCATGAAATATATACATTTTTTCCCTTTAGTCCAGCAATACACTCCTCATTTGCTATGCCTATCTTCTCCTGTCTCCTTTTGTGCTCGGATGACAAAAGAAGCAGATAATTACTCTCTCGAGCGCTGAAATAATGGCAAAAATCCTAACTATCCAATCAGCAGCACACAATTTTCATGCTCCGAGGCTGCACGCACCGCAAGATGGCGGCGGCCGGCGCACGAATCTTTGCGCAGCCACCCAGATGGGCGACTGACTACAGCCAGCCCGTACTGGGCAAGAGGGGCCAAACATCCACAGCGTTTCATCAGATCTGCCAGATCCTTGTATTGATTTTCCCCCTTCCCCCCCCCCCTCCCTCCCCACCAACTCTTGTTTGGGGGAGCATGTTCTTGTGTTTCCTACAGAAATGCCTCAGAAAAGACCATGTGTGCAGCAGCTCTGACTCTTTCTCTCTGCCTTGATCCTGTCTATTGAAACTTTGGCGTTTTCACAGATTACCATCTTTCCTTCAGGGATGTTGACAACCTGCCCTCAGATTTTCCGCTGTCTCTGTGTTGTTTGTTTGTTGTTTTTGTTGTTTGGTTTTTGTTGTTGTTGTTGTACTCCTGTTTTTTTTTTATCTCTTCGCAAGTTAAAAACAAAACAAAAACAATCTTCCATATGTTAAAGAAACTCTTACCTTTTAAAAAAGAAAAAGAAACCAACCAAAAAATCAAAAGCGACAGCAACCATGAAACGAACACAAGCAACCACCGTTTTGAGAGCTCAGTTTGCTGTATAGCGCCATTTATATAAAAATAATTTTATAATTAAACTTTTCCCGATTTATTTGTACGGAACTGTATTCACACTGATGATAAGATCATAGATCATAGGGATTTAATAATGCGATTTCTGGTTTTAAAAAGCTGGGCATTGTACCTGGCAAGCTCATTCCCATTCTCATGTACTTTTTACCTTTTTTCTTTTAATCTATAGTGAGTGCCATGTAGAATCAAATGAATACTTAACCTACATTCTAGGAAGCCTAGTTATTAAAGGACCAACACACACACACACACACACACACACACACACACACATACACACACGCACACACATATATATAATATATGATAATATATCAAACACCGTGGCGTTATTGATTACTGAATAAAAGAATAAAAAACCGTTTTCAGCAAAACCCGTCCATTCTCTTCTGGGTGCCTTACAGTTAAATTTTAAGCCCCCCCCCCCCTTTTTTTTTTCCTTTTTGTTGTCCGTCTGAATGAATATTTAAAATTATATTAAAAATAAAGAAGGGAGAGCAAAATGAGATGGGCAGTGGAAAAGAGGGAAGTGAAAAATAAATGGGTATTGGCTATTTCTTTTTTTTCTCCCCAATTTCACTTTCTCCTTCTAGCCAGAAGAGGAGATGAAACTCTCTTTGTAATAGGAATGATCTTTCTGTGGAGCTGATGCTGAATGTGATGTGAATGATGATGACAATGGAGAATGTGATGTGGATGATGATGACAATGATGACTGTGATGTGAATGACGATGACAACGATGACTGTGATGTGAATAATGATGACAATGATGACTGTGATGTGAATGTTCAGAACGATGATGAATGCGATGTGAATGACGATGACAATAATAAATGTGATGTGAATAAATATAATGATGAATGTGGTTTGAATGATAACGACAATGAAGAATGTGATGTGAATGACAATGACAATGATGAATGTGATATGAATGACGATGACAATGAAAAAAAAGTGATGTGAATGACAATGACAATGATGAATGTGATATGAATGACGATGACAATGAAAAAAAAGTGATGTGAATGACAATGACAATGATGAATGTGATATGAATGACAATGACAATGAAAAAAAGTGATGTGAATGACAATGACAATGATGAATGTGAAATGAATGACGATTGACAATGAAAAAAAAGTGATGTGAATGACAATGACAATGATGAATGTGATATGAATGACGATGACAATGAAAAAAAAGTGATGTGAATGATGGATGACAATGATGAATGTGATATGAATGACGATTGACAATGAAAAAAAAGTGATGTGAATGATGGATGACAATGATGAATGTGATATGAATGACGATGACAATGAAAAAAAAGTGATGTGAATGATGGATGACAATGATGAATGTGGTTTGAATAACGGTGACAGTGAAGAATACGACATGAATGACGATGATCATGCAGCATGATAAAAGTGAGAATGAAGGTGATGACAATAAACGTCATGTCAACAGTGATCACGGTAAAAAGCGAATATATCTATGTACCCGCTCGATACGTATGAATTTATACCCCTCCTCTGCTCCCTTATTCTCTCCTTTCTTTCCTCTCTCTCCCCCCCCCCCCCCCAGCCTACATCTCCTCCCTTCTTTTTCATTCTATCTCCCATCCCCCGTCCCACTCCCTCCTTCACTTTTCCCCTCCTGCCATACCTATAACCCCCACCCCCCGCCCCTTTCCCCTGCTTCCCCCCCCCTTCTCTGTCTCTCTCTTTCTGTCTCTCTCTCCCCCCCCCTCTCTCTCTCTCCCTCTCTCTGCCCCCTCTCTCCCCCCCTCTCCTCCCTCCCTCCCCCTCTCCCTCCCCTCTCTCTCCCCCCCCCCCCTCTCTCTCTCTCTCTCTCTCTCCATCCACCTTCTTCACCTTTCATCATCCACCCTCTTACCTGCCGAGGATTTTGCTGACGCAGCCGTGGGAGACCCTGAGCTGCCTGGAGATGTCGCAGGGGCGCACTCCCTGGTGAGACAGCTCCACGATGCGGCTTCGGACCACGTCCGGCAAGGGACGGCCGTTGACGAACACCCCTCCCAGCTGGTTGACCCCGCCATGACCTGCAACACCAGGGGGGAAGAGGGACAACATTAATGGTGGGGATATATATATATATATATATATATATATATATATATATATATATATATATATATATATATATATATATCTTCTTTGTTGAGGAACGTTCACACGGCGACTGGTATTGCTGCTGTTCGAGCCTTGGACGAGTCAGGTCAGGCTCAGCTAGGGCGTCTGAGTTTGGTATGGGTAGAGAATTTGTTGTTATCTTTGATAAAAGTCTTTTCTTGGGGAAAAAATAATGGCAGGAGAAGGGATCAAAAATGGTAGAAAATTGACAAAAGAAAGTGACAAGGGGGGGGGGGGGAACAAGGCATAAACAAAGAGAGAGTTAGAGAAAAGGGAATTTCTATGAGAGAGTGTCCTGAAGGTGGGAATGCTATTTATACTGACAGACAGGCCCTCGACGTCCCTCGGGGAGTAAAACGGTATACAACAACACAGGGCTACATCATGCTGGCTCAATCGGTGGTCTAGAGGTCACGCATGCGTCCAGAATACCAGAAGTGGCGGTTTGATCATCAGGTTTGAACCAAAACTTTCTCTCCTCCATCCACTAGATCTTAAAGGCTGTGGTGTATCTGGATGCTAGTCTTTCGGATGGGTTGATGATAAATCGAGGTCCTGTGTACCACACGCCTTTAGTGCGCGTAAAGGAACCCAAGAAAACAACAGTTGTCGCCGGCAAAATTCTTTTAAAGTTACTTTCACAAGGGGAAAATACAATATGCAGACAGAAAAAATAAAAACAAACAAAAAAAACCACACCAGGAAAAACAAAAATGTGGCGCTGCTCTTATCGCAATGAGCTCCTC
>CM060316.1:38829377-38834377 GCA_030674155.1 Stramonita haemastoma
TAAAGAAATGAAAGCAGACAGACTAAATTGGGCATGAATCTGGAATTGAACGAAACTGGCTGACTGGCTAGATGGCTGGTTGGATGGCTAGCTGAGTGATTGATTGATTGATTGATTAAGAGGTCCAGCAAAACATGATAGAACTGAATGGCCACATCACTCAACAACAGCAAAACGAATATGTAACAATATGTAAAAAAAAAAAGATTGAGTCAATGAGAGACAGATGGAATAAACAAAAAGATGAACAACTGAATGAATAACCAAACAAACAAATCGATGAAAACCTTTAGATTAAAATGGAAGAGACGTAAAAATTTAATAGGAAAATCTAGACAAGTACGGAGTTCAGTCATGGAGTTTATTACTTAGTTAAGGATTTTATTACATTTTCGAAGACTTTATTACTTTGCCATGGTCCCAACACGATTATTCATACTAGGAAATTTGGAAAAAGGGAGGATATTTCAATTCAATCTGGATTAAAAATACAAAAAACAAAATCAAAAACAACCCACCAATACAGAGAATGAAGAGAGAGAGAGAGAGAGAGAGAGAGAGAGAGAGAGAGAGAGAGAGAGAGTCCTAAAACAACAACCCATCTCTCCGGGGATTTTGTCAATCAAAAACGGAGTTTAAAATCGCACTCCAAACCCTATAAAACTGTAAAACATTATAGACATACTGGTTTAGTACAGAATCTGATAAAATTTTCAGATATATTCCAAAGTATCAACTCACTGAACTGTTGGGTATTTCTTTTATTTAAAATCGTTTATTCAAATTCTTTTATTTCGAGGATTATGGAATAATTTCTCATGCACTGACAATGTTTTTGCATCCAGTCCCCGTGTACATCCGGTCTGTCATCCGTTCCCACTGACACACAAAAGTCTACCTTTCCAAAAGGCGGAACAGGAATATGACTCAATAATGTAGTTTGGCTCAACATATAAGGTGTTTTTGTTTGTTTTAAAACAATCATGACGGTTATTTTTTAAATCGGGGTATTTGCCTGTATCACGCGTGCATGAATGTGAGTATGTCAGTGTGCACTGCAAGCCTGTAATATTGGTCCCCCTCCCCCCAAAAAAAAAAACACAAACAAAACCAAACGTTGCAGCACATTGGCATTGGGAGACAACGCCACAATAAGAAATTACCAAAGTTATAATGACTGTTAAAATAATAACTCGTTTATAATAATTACAGACATGTCCACACATTATTTTCCAGTTTTGTTTTGTTTTAAAAGGAAATGAAGAATTCTTGTTAGCACACATTGTTTATGAATTTTGTAAATGTTTCAAGGCAGTAAAAATATCTTTGTGTCAACTAATTAAATCTATGGCTGTTTTTTCTTCTGAAAATGTACTAAAACAGATATCATAGTAAAATATATGGCCAGGGAATGCAGAACAAGAAAATCAAGTTTATACGTTTTGCATGCAAATATGGACACTTGTGGGCTCACACACACACACACACCACACACACACACACACACACACACACACACACACACACACACACACACAGCCAGCCAGCAAACCCCCCAAACAACCCAACCCCAAAACATTAAAGAGTCTATGTTCCGACACCTGGCAAATGACAACGCAGATTTTTTTTTTTACCCCCATCCCCTTTCCCCTCTTTCCAAAAAAACACATTCGACACATTGATCCGAGATAAAAAAAAAAAAAAAGAAAAAAAAAAGAATCCACCCCTAACGAAGCAGCCCACAGCTGAATTCCCAAAGCGACATTGCCCATCTTACACACACACCCCAGTAAAGCGGCCTCTATCTACCCATCCATCCTCCTCCCTCGTCAACGCTCGCTCGCACTACTACAAGCTGCTATTCATGTGGCGATGAATAAAATAACAATCACACGCTTTCAGCCACTACTGCTGGACATGATCTCTCCCGGAGCAGCAGTTTGAGCTGCCTATGAATACTGTAGCGCTAATGTGGACGCTCTCCACGTAGAGTACACCAGCCCAGCAGCTAGCTACCTGTCTTTAGCTTTTCTCAGCCCATCATTCCGCTACCTGACTACAATGACACTAAAACGGATGATGGCTACTGACCAATCTACCAACAATAAAAAAGAAGAAAAGAATGGTCAAGTATAATGGAAGACAAGCTGTGTGTTTCAATATAGATGTATGGTAATTTTCATCCCGTGGGAGAGGGGGAAAAAACCTCCCTCATTGCTAGGGATGCAGAAATCATGCCTCACATTAATAATGCTCCGTGTCATAATCGTCACTGGTTTAATCGTTTCTGACACAAAGTTTCCTACCCGATGTGGATTTTTTTTTCATATAGTATTTTTAAGAAAAAAAATTCTTAATTTATTATAGATCTAGATGTAAACAAGGCGTAAAAAACAAAAAACAAAAATTAACATAACGCAAACAAAAACCTAACTCAACATTTGTCAATGTGCTTTGACACTTAAGTAAAATTGTTAATATAGTTTAGTGGGTTTAACCCCCCCAATCAAAAACAACAAACAACAAAACACACAAACAAAACAAAAAACAACAACAAAACAAAAACAACAAAAAACAACCCCCCCCCCCCCAACCAAAACAAACCACAAAAAACTACTACCCCCCCCCCCCCCCCCACTACACACACAGAAACCCGAAACAATAACAAACCATGGAACAGTAAGTACATGAAGAAAAAAAGCGGCCACGTAAAATAAGAACGTTGATTCCACAGGTGAAAAAAAAGCATCGATTCTATAAGAAAAAAAGAACATAGTCTAGAAGCGACAGGTGAAAAAGAACATTATTCTAAAGGTATAATAAAAACATGCAGAACACTGATTGGACAGGTGAAAAAGAACATTGATTCTGCGAAGTAAAAAGAACAATGATTCTACAGGTAAAAAACCCCATTGAATCGACAGGCGAAAAAGAAGATTGATGCTAAAGGTGAAAAAGAACATCTAGTCTAGGCCTATTGAACATTGATTCGACAGGTAAAAAAGGACATGATTCTACAGCGTATAGTCTAGGCCTACTTGTAAAAGATGCATCTTTCAAAACCCGCAATTGTTGCTTAAAGTTGTTAAAATATTGTGAAGTCATCTATTGAAATGTGTGTGTTGTATGTCATGATAGAAATAGACTATCTTAATTTATTGCCTATGTCATTTTTTTTATGTATAGGACTAATCCTAAATTTACTGTTTAATATCAATGTTTCTTCAATAAAATTCTGTTTTAACCGAAAAGCCGGTATTTTTGAAGCTGTTGTCTTGGCAACAGATATTTCGGCATTATCAAAGAAGTTGTTCTCTATCAGAGCACACAAAAGGTTCATGATACATTGGCACAATCAGTTACAAAATTAATATGTACATTTGAAACAAAAAGCCCCTGCCGCCGTGGACACAGATTTCTACACTTATTTTTCTTCAGGGCAGCATGTGCTTCTGTTTTGTCTCATTGTAACACATTTCCAATATATTTTGTGTTATGGCACACTATGTCACTGTCAATGTATCACTGCTCCAACACGTGTAGGGTGCGTTTATTCTCTAAAGAAATATAGTAAAGAAATACAGATCGACTGAATGGTGTGTCACAAAAAAGTTTTGAATCAGGACAATACTATTCCTATTTTGATCATAAATAGTTCTCTAGTTTCTGTGATAAAGATAGGTTACTAGGCAGGTTCTCAGAGACACCATGAAAATGTCGGCAGCCAGTACCTTGGAAAGGATCATAGTCATAAGCAGGCGCCGTGACGCCCACCGCTCCATGAGACAGCACATGCTGACGTGAGGGATGAGGATGATGGGGAGACGGGTGGAAACGATGCTGCTGAGACACTAAAGGGTGGGGGTGGGGGGAGGGGGAAGCGGAGTGGGGGTGGTGGGGATGGTGGTAGGCGAAGCTGGAAGGGAAGGAGCCTGTGCTCCAGGGTCCGCTGGCATCCCGTTCCCAGAACATGGTCACCCCACATCAACAACACTCTCTGCTGAGGAGACACACACCGGCTCTGGACTGTTCTCCCACACGGCCAGCACATCAGCACCACAGGATCTTTAAGGCACACGCGTTTTTCCACTGCAAGTGTTGTCTTGCCAACATTGTCATTTTTTTACCTAAGTATGTTTGAAAATTTAATCAGTTAATTATGACGGAAAAAATAAGTTCTTTGTAATATTTATTCAGGATGTCTAAAACCAGCTGCTTTATTTCTGGGGCAGTCCATTTTGATGAAAAACATTTTTTCAAGAAACATCAAACATGTCTAATTGCTTGCCACTTTTATGCAGGACCTTGCTTTCTATTTGACCTACAGGGTTAAATTTTTTCCTCAAACATGCTGATGGTGTTTTAAGATTTACGTCCATTTTCTTTCGATGAAATTTACTTCTGAATTATACTTGAAAATGTCACTTTTTAGGGAGAAAATCTTCAAAGTGAAGACACGCAAAATTGATAGATCTATAATAAACCAATCTTTATAAAAGAAATATTATCTTCGAGACATATTAAAAGAACCCAAACCCAAACCCACTTATACCCTCACCATAAACGAACAGTTCAACTCCAACCTAACATGGAAGAAAAACGCTCACAAACACACAGGGTGGGGAAAACCCCGCACGGAACAGCGCCAAGACGTCCACTGCCTTTATTTATCCCACCATTAGTCCGCTGCCAACACAAACCCCACTGGGGCCCCAAACTGGCCATACATAAACACTGCACCACGTCACCCTCGTCACCATCAGGAGCCGTTTGAGGCCTGTACAAGGCCGAAGAAGTTGCCAGCACCCCAAAATCACTCTTCTATAACCGCCGCTACCCGATTCGCCCTGGCGTGCCATTTCTAGCGGCTACCCGAGGACTATGCTTTATGATGAAAGGACACGCAAAGCGACTCCGCCAAGACGTATTGGGTTCGAACTGAAGAAGTGGAGGGATGCTTGGAGTGCATCATCTGAACTTGAAATCGTGAAAGATCAAGT
>CM060316.1:38839377-38846877 GCA_030674155.1 Stramonita haemastoma
AAACACGGTCTTCAAATCTTGAAGAAAGGACTCCACCTCCCCCTCCCCCTAAAAAAAAAAGAAAAAAAGAAAGGAAAAGAGAGAGAGACATTGTTTCATAACAAGCAGTGTCGATACAAGGCCTACACAGGTGGTGATCAGAGAAAAAGTAAGGTAGCAATAACTTTCCATTTATTGCGTGTCCATGGACTAATAAACCCTTTCTCTCTTCCTTGTACACTTTTCATTGGAGGGGGTGACAGCCTGCCTAGCCTGCCTGCCTCCCCCTTTCTCTCCCTCTCAATCATTTTAAACAGACTCAAGATTGGTGGTGGTGGTGGTGGTGTGATGGGTGGTGGTGGGGTGGTGGTAGTTGATGGTGATGGTAAGGACGAGGGGAATTTTTTTTTTTTTTTGGCGAGGGGAAAATATATTAACGGTTACGTGTAACAAGAAAAGCTACACCTTGTGTGTATGTGTGTGTTGTATATTATATATATATATATATATAATATATATATATATATATGCTGTGTGTTGTATATTATATAAACATACACACACTGTATACATATATATATATACACACATACACACACATATACATATATATATATATATATATATACTATACACAATATATATAATATGGATATATATAATATGATATATATAATACGGATCAATATAATATGATTATATAATATGGATATATATATAATATGGTATATATATATATTATATTCGTGTGTGTTGTATATTATATACACAGATCATACATCATATACATATATATACTATATACAGAGCACACATATAATAATATGTATATATATATATAATATGGATATATATATAATATGGATATAAAAATATGGATAATATATACATAACTAATAATAAATGCGTGCCGTGAAGAGCTGTAATTTTTGTCTACATCTAATATAAGCTCAAAATTGATTAAAAAAACACAACAGCCTCACAGCCAAGCACACAGGTAACATAGTCTAGCCTGGTGTCTCAGTTTGTTTTTCGTAGCAAAATATGTACAAATAAAAAAGGTTAGCAGTCAAGTGTGATCTAGTATGAATGATGTGTGTATGTTTTTCGCGATGCACACAATAAGAAGTACAGTAGCGTGTGTGTGTGAATATGTGTGTGTGTGTGTGTGTGTGTTGTGTGTGTGTGTGTGTGTGTGTGTGTGTGTTTGTGGTTTTATATTTATCTGCAGGATTAGAAGGCTAACTGCATTTTACATTTTTTGTTTCTTTATTTTAAAAAAAAACCGGCAACAATGGCCGATATTTACCGCATTTGACCATCTGAAGTCGGAGTGTGGCTGCCTATATGGCGAGGTACTTGAAAACAGTCATACACTCAAACTTCTCATTCAGTGTGCAGTTCCAATCTCACAGGATTTCCCAGCTAGGGTGACTGAGTCAGAGTGTACATTCTGGCTGACCCCCAGAGTGTTAAGCTGGGGAACGCACACAACAAATGCATCAACAGCTAAAGAAGAAAAACAACACAAATAATTTCTGATACCATTGACAACTTATTTAAATATTTCTCACGAATCCTTCCTGCCTCGACTCCTTCATTCTAAGAACCATGGAGCGGGGTGGGGGAGGGGACGTTTTAACTCCCCCCCCCCCCTTTCCAAAAGCGAAATCAAAGCCATGCAGCCATTTATACGTTTGACTACTCCTGCTATGCATTCTTCTCTACCTGAGGCGTGTAAACAGTTGACACAACACTGCTGCAGTACAGTACACAGCCAGCCCTGACCCTGTGCCCAGGCTGTATGTAAGCTGACAAACGCCAGCCAGCCCATCTCCATCCAGTGAAGAGCCAACTTCATACAAGTGTCTTGACTCGAAACAGCGCCTGTCAAAGGAACTCTCTCAACGCCAGCCACCACACACACACACACACACACTACACCCCTTCCCCCGCCCCCTCTACACCTTCGACACCCCCCCCCCCTTCCCCTTTTCTCTCTCCCCCCCCCCTTTCCAGCCTTTTTCTACCACTACCACCTACAAGCACAACTCTAGTTCGTCTGTTGTCAAAAAAATATGGTGATCGTTGGGAAGACCTCTCGTTTCATACCCCCCCCCCCCCCTCTCTCTCTTTCTCTCTCTTAATACCTTTCCCCAATCTCTACCCCTCTTTCCCTTTTTCTGCTCTGTTCTTTTTTTTTTTTCGCGATCATTTTATTTTTACAACTCCAGGCAGGTGTGAACAAGGACTCGGGGACTTATTCAAAGCGGGGTAAAGAGGCCACTTGAGTGTCTTTTCCACCCCTTCCTTTCAGCCCCTGTCCCCCACCCCACCCCCAACACTTCTCTGTCGCTTGCCCTTTACCCAGCGTGGGCGATTCAGGGTTGGGCACTTGGGCTTAGTTGGGGGCGGGGAGGGAGGGAATTGTGGTGGTTTTCTTTTTCTTTTTTATATTTATCTTTGAGGTCTGTTATTTTTTGTAGTTTATTTTTTTAGGGGGTGAGATGATGAGTGTCAAAAAGTTTTGAATACCAGTTTGTGTTGGTAGTGATTTTTGATGAGCTTAAGTCCAGGGTTGAGGTTGTCGTTTACAGGCTAAGTTATTGTCCTGCTGTCTCGATTTGTTGCTCAGAGTTTAACTAGTATTCCAGTACCGCACAAGCTGTTGCCGGTTAGGAGTAGTAGTGTGGATAGGGCAGGGTAGGGTAGGGGTAGGTAGATTTTCATTATTTTCCTCCACCTTTTTCCCCGTTCCTTTTTATTCTGTGCTCCATTGTGTGTGTGTGTGTGTGTGTGTGTGTGTGTGTGTGTGTGTGTGTGTGTGTGTGTGTGTGGGGCGTCGCGCGCGCGCGCCGCGCGGCGTTTGAAATATGAATGCTAGTGCTATATCACCAGTCGATCTTCTTTTGAGTCTGCTTAATTTCTAAGGTGTGTGTTTATGTATTTTTTTTCCACTTTGTTCTGTGATTTTTGGGGATGCTTTTTTGTGTGCATGGTAAATCTGTTGTCATTTATTCATAGAGGAAAGATATTTTTTCTTATAGTTAAAGTAGGTCGTTTCATGTATGTTTAATGTTTTTAACGAGGCTTATGACTGTTAAAAGTTGATGGCTTTAAGTATTATTTACCCGTACTTTGGAAAATTGAAAAAATGTGATTGTTTGTTCCATAAAGTAGCAACTCTCGGAGCAATGATTTGTTTTGGTCTGGTTTCCACCCTGCTATAGTGCACCTCAGTCCTGGAGTATACCAATGCACTTCATGAATAGAATGTCACCTCACATGCTCTCATATCATCCCTCGAGTAAACATCAACATACAATCATTTAAAAAAATATTTTAAATTATTTTAACAAGTTATGTCCGTAGCCTTATTTAAAAACTAAAGCGATGAATACCCGTTTCTTGAAAAAAAAAAAACCCCAACTTTTTCATGAAGCAAAATAAATAAAAAACACCCATCCTTTAAGAAACAAAAATATGAAACCCATTTTCATAAATCTAAACTTTACAGCTACTTCTTAACAGTTTAAGAGAAATGTAAAACATTAATCTCTAGTCACAACTTTAGGTAAATTTAAGGGGAATTTTCCCTTATATTTAAGTCAGCAACTGAAATCTTTAAACGTGGTTGGCTTTTCCGCATGTACGCGCGCGCACGCGCGTGCGAGGAGAATTTTTTTCTCAGAAAGTTCTATTACCTAAAAGAGAGACCCCCCACTCAAAAAAGGGCATTATCGATTGTAGTTATGTATGGACACTGCAAGAGATATTGCATTAGAAGTTTGCAAACTTTGACGACGACGATGATTTTCTCACTGTTCACTCCCTCAGTTTCCACTCCTCCTCCAACACCCCCCTCCTCTGCCCCCCCCCCCCTCTCCAAACACACCCCCCCCCAAAAAAAAAAATCAACCCAACAATAACAACAACAACCCCCCACCCTCATTCACACAAACACGCCTCTTTTATCTAGGTTTAAGGTGTAAGAGATGCAGCGCAGGCATACCACAGAAAACCTGGTACAAATGGACAATGGACCCTAATCTGGACATAAGCTGTATATCATACTGAACGCAACAAAATGCTGAACTTTCAGTAAGGGCATCATCAACTCTGGCACCAGAGTACGACAATGATCCGTCCTTGTCTTTGTCCATGCTTTTTTGTAAAGTACCAGTTGTCTTCAACTGTGATGGGTTATAACGCGCAAGTCAGTGTTTTTCCTTCTTATCTTTTTTTCAATGGCTGAAGTTACTCATACCTGTGAAAAAAGGATGTTTGCCTTGGCGATAAGACATTTTTTTAAAGGCCTAAAATAGCCCCTCCCCTCCCCTATTATTTTGTCGGTTTGTTGACTGACAAAACTAAATAATTTTATTTAAAAAAAACGTCTTGAAAGGAATAACTGAATCAGAACATAATGCCTTTTCTTCTTGTATCACAACTATTTCACCCCTCACTCTGACTCATACGGTTCTGAATCTTTGACAACAACCAAACACACACTGTGTACGTATTATAAAACTCTAGTGATCCATACAAGTTGCCCTAAAAACACAAACAAACCGAAACAACAAAAACAACAACAACCAAAAAGCCTTAACAAAAACAAAACCACCCAAAACCGTCTGCCAAGCTGACATCAGACATGATAATGCCCGTACACAATCAATCATGTCTCTGAAACAGTGCCTCGTTTTCGACACGGATCATTTTTCAAATCGCCGATCGTTTCCAGAACAAAGACATGGCACACAGACAGACAGGGGGAAAAAGCAAAACAAGGACACAACACTCAGGCAGGGAGGGGAACAGGGGCCATAGAAACCCAAGATGGAAAAATTCATCATACAACTATCTCTTTCCAAAGCAAACAGAGAAAACAGTATTTTCAGAGCATACAAACAAACAATCTCTGTTGCTGGCAGAGTAAATAACACAGCAAACGCCGTGATGTCCGAGTCGATTTTGATCTGTGTGTGTGTGTGTGTGTGTGTGTGTGTGTGTGTGTGTGTGTGTGTGTGTGTGTGTTTTGCGTATGCGCACACGTGCGCGTGTTCCCCTCTCTGTGCGTCTCTGTTAAGTGTCTCTCTCTCTCTCTCTCTCTCCTTCTCTCTCTCTCTCTCTCTTTTGAGCAAAACAAGGAAAACCCAGCCCAGCAATATTGGCCAGGGTATCGGGTAACCCTTGCTTCAACACTAAAGTGTCACTGGCTATCGGCAGTGGCTGATGATTTAGAGCACTCGGGGGGCATGGCGCTCCGAAAGCGATTAATAACCAAATTGTCTCCCTCAGCTAGATAGACCCCCGGCCAGGGCTGGGCTTGTCCTCAAACAATCCCTGATTGCGGCGCGCCCCCCCCCCCCCCCCCCCCCCCCCCGCCCAGCCCCCGCGCTGCAGCAGCAGCAAGGAGAGGGGATGAGGAGGAGGGGGAGGGTGTATTGCTCGCGAATCAATCAGCCCTGATAAACTAGTCTGGCAATTCGGCCCCCAAGCGGTTAGACTGTGGGACTCTGCTACAGATGTGTGGTAGCCCAGGCCTCCGGCCTGTGCTCGTGCTCCTGCTGTGTGTGTGTGTGTGTGTGTGTGTGTGTGTGTGTGTGTGTGTGTGTGCGTGTGTGTGTGTGTGTGCGTGTGTGTGTGCTGGTGTGTGTGTTGTGTGTGTGTGGTGTGCTGGTGTGTGTGGGTTGACAGTAACGAGGGAAAGATTGATGAATATCATCATGATGTTAAAGATGATGGTATTATGATAATATGATGATGACGCTGTGGTAATGAAGATAACATCTAATAGCTATAATGATAATATTGTAACTGCATTCCTCCTATCCCTCCTCCTCCTCTGCCTCATCATCATCATCATCATCATCATCATCGATCATCACATCACCCACCACCACCACCACCACCACCACCACCACCACCACCACCACAGCTTCATCATTGTCGTTGTCATCGTATTATGGGTATGTCCGAGCCATTCCTACAGCCGCCCATAGCTGACCTCCTCTTTTGAAACAGACGGATGATTTTTGTTAACGTAGGCACAGGACGCTATGTGTGCCGTGCAGGCACGTTAGAAGACATTGATATAGAGTCTACAATCTGAGCCAAAAGACTTGCACTGGGCCATAGCTGGTTCTGCCAAAAAATATGAGAAAGAGAGAGAGAGAGAGAGAGAGAGAGAGAGAGAGAGAGAGAGAGAGAGAGAGAGAGAGAGAGAGAGAGAGAGAGACAACAACAGACAGACAGACAGACAGACGACAGACAGACAGACAGACAGACAGACAGAGAATCCTGGTTCGATCCTAGATAAACTGCAACGCTGTGTTAATTGGAAATGTGCAATCTCTTCGTTTTATCATGGCTGAAAATGCTCACACCGGCAAACCCTGGAAAGAAATGTAGGAAGAATAATACTAAATAATAATAATGATGATAACTACAAGAATACTATTACTACTACTACTAATATGATGATGATGATGATGATGACAATGATTATGAAGCGCTCACAAGGGGCAAATCTAAAATGTAACGATGATGATGATAATTACAATATCAGTAGCACACATACAACAACAACAAACAATAAAATAATAATAATAATAATAATAATAATAATAATAATAATAATAATAATAATATAATATGATAATAATGATAATAAATGATAATAACGACAATGATGACAAAGCGCACTCCATATCATATATATCATTGGTACAATCCCATCGACACTGTAAAGTAAGTGTGTCAACAACAACAGTTTTATGATATACAGATGCATACCTTCGTGCTCCGTTGTTTGTCCTGAGTTTTCTTTTTGAATACATCTGTTTGACAATGCCATTAGAAATGGTTTACAAATGTGCATGAACATTGAAGGAAAAAGGAGGCTTCCCTTTAACATTTTAAAATATATTTTATTCATTTATTTTGATTATTATTATTTTTTAGATGTTTGTGCACTGACTTGTCTGCCTGTTTTGTGTGCCTTTATCAGTAGATCTATTTGTTTTGATGTTTTTCTTTTTGTTTTTCTTTTCTCTGGTTATGGTCTATTCGTGTATGTATAATACTGAATAAAAATAAGTTTTAAAATGATCGAGAAGCGCTCACAACAAATCTATCTGAAAATGAAAAACAAATGCAGTGATGATAAAAATGATGATGGTATAATAACAATAATAACAACACGATGAGATGATGATAATAACAAACACAACAATAATAATAATAATAATATAATAATAATGTGATGATGATGATGATGATGATGATGAAAGAATCTGGCTAATATAATGATATATCTAATATGATAATTTAATTTTAATAATAATAATAATAATAATAATAATAATAATAAAAATAAATAATAGCAGAAAGAAAAAAAACAAAGACCGGGTACAGAATCAACCCTACCCTCGTGTATGTATCAAGGCCCCCGCCAACCATAAGGTCAACCCAGGACGGTCACCGCGTTGTGGGAAAACCCCCACATCAACGGCACAT
>CM060316.1:38851877-38869377 GCA_030674155.1 Stramonita haemastoma
AATAATATAATAATGATGATTATAATGACAATAATAATAATAATAACACTGACACTACTGCTGTCACTACTACCGCTACTTCTACTACTACTAGCAATGAGAAGAAGGGAAAGAAGAATGATGATGATGATGTAATAATGATAATAACGATGATATTAGCAATAAAATAATGATAACAACAAGATCCAGTAATTTAATTGCAAATATTTCTCATTCATGGACTAAAAAAGCATTAAGAAGCCATCTCCCTTTGTCCTCAATAAACAGACAAATAAATAACACGATGGTCAAAAAGAGAAACACACACACACACACACACACACACACCACACACACACACGCCCGCCCCCCAGCGCGCGCGCGCGCTGACAGGATGAACAGGACTAATTCCAGCTATTTTACCGCATTTTCAACATTGAGCTGAGGAATTTTAAACCAATGGATATATTTCTGTCATGGATACAATGACTTACAACAAGAACTAGAAAAACAACAACAATGATGTGATGATGATAATAATAATAATAAGAAGAAGAAGAAGAAGAAGAAGAAGAAGAGGAAGAAGAAGAAGAAGAAGAATTAAAAAATAAATATAATAATATTCATAATAATAATGATGATGATAAAGTAATAACAAGAAAAAAAAACCCAATGACATCAAATATTATTACTACTACTAATAAAAATAATAAATAAGAATTTCTTTAAAAAACAACAACAACCCAATGTTACTAATGACAATATCAAATATGATGATGATGATGATGATGATGATGATGATGATGATGATAATAATAATAATAATAATAATAATAATAATAATTACTATTAACATTATTATTATTATTATTATTATTATTATTATTATTATTATTATTATTATTATTATATCATCATCAAACTATTATTATTGTTATTGTTGTTATTGTTGTTCTTCTTATCATTATTGCTACTACAATAATAAAGATGGTGATGATGATGATTTTCTGGAGGACATATCGTGTGTTTGATGACGGCATGGATGAACAGAGATGATACAGACACTAGTTACTGCGTTTTCTTCAAAGACAGTCCAATGTTGGATGATTGCTCGGAATGGTCAGACTGCTTTCCTTTCGCTTTGCCGCACAGTAGGAATTTGTATCTGTAGTAAAGAGTTTGATAGCTGTTCTTAAAAAAATTACAAACTTCTCTCTCTCTCTCTCTCTCTCTCTCTCTCTCTCTCTCTCTCTCTCCTCTCTCTCTCTCTCTCTCTTTTTCCGCGAGGACTCGCGCGTAAGCGCGTGCACGGCTAGGTTACTCTTTTAAAATCGAATTACTGAATGAGAACCACAGTTTTTTGAAACGAATGTAGTGTTTGTGAAAATATTTCAGCAGCTAAATTATCGACAATTCTCCACAGCAAACACTTCTCTGGCCGCTGAGTTATGGCAATTACTTTGCCACATATAGTCTACACCGATATGTAATGACAACAATCATTTTGTGTTCTGATGTTGAAATGTAGCTAAGAAATCACACTGTTTTGTAAAGAGCCTTCAATAATAATAATAATAATAATATGATGATGATGATGATGATGATGATGATGATAATAATAATAATAATATAATAATAATAATATATAATAATAATAATAATTATTGTTGTGTTGTTGTTATCATCATTATTATTACGGACAGAGAAGAAAAAACAAAGAAAAAAATATATATTTATAATACAAAAGCATTTTTTGGTACGTATAAAAAGCGATTAAAAAAATGTATTTCACTTGTCTGCATAAGCATTAAAATGTTAACTAACAATGGTATGGTGCTTAACAATACACTGTAGCTTGATACCTTTTCCGCTGTATTGTTGTTTGCTTACGTTTACGTGCTTGACTAAATTATGTTTAATCATACCAATAGCATCTTCATTTCTCAGTAAATTTCTCACATCATAAAATTTTCCGGTTCAAAATGATAGTGACGGTAACACGAAAAGAAAACCAACAACAAAAAACCTTGATTGAAAATTATCCACACAAAATTTGCGAGATTCTAAAAATGAAAAGAGCTGTTCAGGTCATTCATTTAAACATTCATTCATTCATTCATTCATTCTTCATTCATTCATTCATCATTCACTCGCTCATCCATTCATGAATCCATTTTGTTCGTGCATTCATTATGCTAAGAACGGCCCAACACACCATAGCGGTCAAATCAGAGTTGATATTGTATGGGTATGATTGCAGCAATTTCAAAATGTTCTGAATGTTTCCTTCTAACAACACAATGACAGAACAAACCTTTGGTGGGAGATAACAGATCAACAGCAATACACACTATGAAAGAAAAGATGATCAGATTCGTGCATTAATTGAAAAGAAAATTCTTGCATTTATGAATATAACGATGTTGGTTTTGTTTTTTTTTTTTTTCCAGTTTTCTACATTTTCATCACTGTACTTGTTCGTCCGATAGATCCAGTAGTTTTCATTGGAATTTAAGTGGTAGTCTTCTTGTTGCTAGAACTCACACAATAATTATGGTCAGTTCATCTTTTTTGAGAGTGAACTGGTTTAATTTTTGAGATTGAACTGGTTTAATTCAGTTGATTAAAAATGATAAAGAAAACAACAACAAAAAACCCAAACAAAAAGCAACAACAGCAGAATTTAAACAAAAACAAAACTACAGACCCCCCAAAAAAAACAACAACAACAAACCACCAAAAACACAAAAACCCAAACAAAACAAAACAAAACAAAACAAATACAACAGAAAAAATGAAATCGACGAAAAAAAGTAACACTTATCAGATCAAAAGAAAACTTTTTACAAAATCTAACATGCGTAAACGCGTGTGTCAACACATAATGATGACTTCATGTGGAGGATGACAACACTGATCACAGCCACTGTAAACCCAGTACGGCTATTTCACATTGCTAATTCAACCAACACCACAACAGTTGTTTGTGGTCGTAAAAGAACGATAGTTAAAGCGCTATGTACCTCTTACTCTCGTTTAGTTCGTTCGATTGTTTTTGAACTATTAGAAAAATAAATAATATAAACAGTTGAAGACAACATTGTTGTTGCAAGATTTTACGGAACTGTTTTTATTTTATATGTAGACAGCAGAATCACGCTGAACATGGTTTTAGTCCACACACACACACACACACACACACACACACACACACACACACACACACCTAGTAACGGGAAACACCTGATCTGAGGCTATGTTTCATCTCCGGCCTGCCTGCCCCTACCTCCCTACAGTGTTGCACTGACCATGCGGGCCGTGGTCTGTACTCACTCTTACACGATTGGTAGAAGTCCACCATGTTCAGGGCGGCGGTGGCGTGGTGGTGACCCGGGTGGTAGCGGTAGGCCCCGAGTTCCATTCCCGGGGGCAACCGCTGGGGATGCCCATGGGAGGAGCGCAGGTCCTCGCACCCCCGGGGTCCCGGGGGCAGCATGGTGTCCCAGGGGGCCATGGGGGGAGCGGGGGCGGTGCAGGGGGGCGTCCAGTGGTGCAGGGTCAGGGAGGAACTCCCCCCTCCCTGAGGGCGGGCCTCACAGGACAGAATGGTGACGGCTGCAGGGGGGCTGTGCAATACGGGGTGTGGGGGAGGGAGGAGGCCTTCTCCTCTTCGTCTCTTGTCTGTGTCACAAACTCGGAACAGTCATCCTTTCCTCGGGTCCCGTCTGTCTCTCAGGCATTGGAATAACTTTAGGGCTTGTTGTTTTCTTTTTTTTTCTCCCACGGAAAGAATGAATAAGTAGACTTTTAAAAATAATTAATGAATATTTTTTCCTCTCTGAACGGAAAACGAGGTAGGTAGTCGAGATATAATTCTTAACGGCAACAATTTTGGGTTTACGCAAATCAACGAAGTTATTTCCTTTATTTTTTTTTTTTTTTTTAGGAATATCTGTTCAATAAAGTCTTCACAGCTTCAATCTGACACATAGACTGCATGCAAGAAGTCACTTCGCTCCAGTCACCTGAGCTGAAGAGGCCAAAGTGAAGAAGTTTACAATCGATCCGACATTTCTCCGCGTCCTCAAGCCTGAACAATAAATCCGAGCGGCGGATCAAAAGCTGTTGCCCACCCCGACATCCATATGTAAACGCTAGGAGCTCGATTTTCACTGCTTTCTGCCGCTAGACACCCGAAGGGAAAGGTGTTTTTTTTTTAATCTTTCTTTTCTTTCCTTTTCTTTCTCCCTTTTTCGCACACACCTCTCTTTTTCTTTTTTTCAAATTCCCCGCAACATGTGTATCATCTACCAAGCCTTGTGCTCCACCCCTCCCTCTCTATGTAAAGGGTAGGAGGGCGGCGAGATGTTGACAGTCCTCAGAGACACAGCATCACAGTCAACACCTGAAGCTGGAAAACAAACGCCTTAGGCTGCTGGCTGGCTGGTCTGGTAGTAGGTTGGCTTGATAAATCATAAAGCCAGGGATCAACAGAGGCTGGTTAGTTTAGCCAAGCCTGCAACTGGTTTTTCCGCCTTCCTTCCTTCCTGCCTTCCTTCATCCCAGCTGACTTCTCTCCTCCCTCAGCCCCCCGGGCCGTTTGGGCAAGGCAAAGAGCGCCATCTGATACCACACCGCGGACAGCAGAAGCAACTCTCTAACCTTGGGTTACAACTGGGCGCCAGCTACATCCACGGGCTTTGGCTGCGTTCGATGACGGGGAAAAATCAATCCGGTGTGTAGCGTTAGAGATCTCTTGATAACCACCAAAACAAACAAACAAAAAATAATGAAGACAGAGAAAATTCGGTAATGTCCGGTAAATCTTTTATTTTTTTATTTCAAATACTGAAGAAGACTTCCGATATTTTCCAGGAGAAAACGTCAAATCCGGATAAAGTTTTTAATTTTGCCTGTTGAACTTGGGACAAAAAAAAATACAAAAAAATCTACGGTATTTTGAAGTAATAAAAAATAAGACACCTAAAGTTCCCTAGAAATCAAAGTGAGATCCCGGAGCCTGCACAGCGCAGAGGTGAAGAGGTTTGCAGCAGCAGCAGGAGGCTGAGCTGTCTGTCACAGGGCCTGAGGGGATGGCTGTCTGTCTGTCTGTCTGTCTGTCTGTCCCGTTTTCCGTCTCGTCTGTCCTCGCTTGGCTGCCTGGTTGCCGTGTCGTCAGCTGAAGCGCCGCTGGTTCGTTGCTCGTGGAGGGCTCAGGTTACCGCAGCCACAACACTCACCGCTTTGATCTGGCCGGGCTCCAGCCCACCATCCCTTTCCAGTTGCCACTGCTGAAGACACTCACTCACCCAGCATACAGCCCAGGTGTGAGGGACCGACTGACTGTGAACTGACTGACTGACTGACTGGCCTTGTACGTGTGCCCCCTTCTTGTCCGGGCAGTCAACGATGACGCTTGCCGATTGTTTGGGTCTCAAGAGCTGCGCTCGCTTATCCCATGTGGAGCAAATCAAAACAGCGCGGTGTGGGAGGGAGCCTTCTTTCTCTCTGGCCTCCCAGCTCCCGGTGTCCAGCCTTGTCACGCCCGTGGTGTCAGTCCGTCCGTCTCGCAGACACTGTGAGCACCGCTGTCCACTCTCTATCTCTCTCAACAACAACACGCAGCAGCAGTAGCACAGGCGGCGGCAGCCAAGTCGACAGCGTGTGACTGGCATGTTAAAAGGGAAACAGTGGACTTGAAGAGGGGAGGTGCAGAGAGAGGGTGATAGACTGATAGAATATTTGTCACCCGGAGCAAGGCGGCGGGCATAAATCGCCTGCCGCAGACGATTTACCAGCCCACTGGCTCTCCCTCCCTCCCAGCTCTCTCTCCTCCAGGCCCCACAGGCCTCCTCGTGCGCCCGAGCACCCGCCCCCTTTTCCTCCCCCTCCCTTTCACCTTCCTCCGTTGCTCCATTGATTTTCCCTGCAGACGAAGCCCACTGTCCATAAAAGGACATCACGTGACCCGCGGCAGCTGTCAATCATCCGGAACGTGGTCGATGGCCCTCTCAGTGTGTTTATGTGCTGTTTACGATCGCTTGGCTGCCTTGTGAGCAGAGCGACAAATGCCCAAACTTGTGCGCTG
Organism: Stramonita haemastoma; assembly: GCA_030674155.1. Taxonomy (NCBI): domain Eukaryota; kingdom Metazoa; phylum Mollusca; class Gastropoda; order Neogastropoda; family Muricidae; genus Stramonita; species Stramonita haemastoma. The sequence goes on from CM060316.1 coordinate 38,857,945, forward strand.
CACGCCACACTGAGTTACATCCCCAGAAAACGACAGGAAGGGAAAAAATCGGATTTTTCCCTATTAGAATTCAACCCAGTGAAAGACTGAACGCAAGGGGGATGTTCATAAATGAAAGGAATGATCATCAACACGAAAATCGCCGTGAATCACTGTTTCTCCTTTCTCTCCAATGGCGGCATGGAAGCGAGAGAAATAGCATAAATTTGATGGAGAATCCAGTCTTCCTAACTTTTTTTTTTTATTTTGAAATAAACGGCATAGCTTCCTCTGCCTTATCATGAATAAAACATCTTCCTCTTTTTTCTTTGTTTACGACAGCTCTCTATTCTTCCATAATGAATGACAGTGATCCTTACTTCTTTCAACAGAAAACCCCCCCAAGACCTTTGTTTCACCAATACACTGATAATTCTTGGCAACCACCTCCATCCGCTTTCACTCATTGTTTCTTTGTTTCATAATACTCAAAGTGCTTATTGTTCTCAACCTAAGTGAACTCTCTCTGATCTCCGCAATGTCATTTCTTAGCCAGGGGGTATCTTCGTGGTTGCCATGGTTAAAAATGACGACATAGATGCACGAAAACAAGGGATTAAAAGAAAAAAAAGTACACAACCAAAACGGTAGCAGTTGTTGTGTATGGAGAAGTGATACTAGATATGTATATAAGACGGGAGGAGGGGGTGCACTGGGAAGAAATACAATGATCATCGCCATTGTTTTAGAATATTAAAAAAAAAAGAATCCAAAACTGAATTTTGACTTCAGCTGACTTGAAAACCAATGTCAATGTTCTTGTGTTAACCCATCAGCTTTGCATATTAATAGATACAAGATACAGAGAAGCAAAACCCAGTTACTCCTACACCTATTCTAAAAGCGGATGTGATTTGGGAGTAGGTGGGTGGAGTTTTTGTGTTTACAAAAGTACACAACATAGCAACAAAAGCAGTTGAGGTATTATAGGCAAAATAAACAACTGAGGACAAACTGAGTACTTTGAGCTCAAACGTTTTTCAAATCGATTATATTCTTAATACAACCTGTAATACACAATACTTGTGTTTCACTTTTTAAAGACTGAATTAAAGCATACAGACTCACGCGATTTCAAAAGTAGTGGTGCCCTACTAGTCTATATTTGTAATCGATTACATGATGATTTATAGGTTATGATATGTCTGCGCCCTTTTCAGGTTGAATTTAGCAACAGCAACAACGATGACAACATCATCACTACCACCAATAAAGATGATAACAAAATCAATAATGGAAAACTCGTGTATTACTGTATAAAAAATAGCAAAAACAAAAAAAACCCAACAACTCACAAACAAACGTTATGGCACATACCATTTTACAAGGACAAAACAACACACACACACACACACACACACACACACACACACACACACACACACACACACACACACACACACACACACACACACACCCTAAATCACGCATAGTCGAATAAAAAAAAAAACCCACCCACAAACATATAGAAAAAAAACATGACAAGAAGAATAAAGCAGTGGATAAATGGGAACAAAAAAAAAGAAAAACAAATGTCAGAACAAAGCATAATAATTTTTTTTATTATGTTGCGGGTTACCGTTGCTTTCCTGCAGAAGACCTACCCAGATACCTTCCATGTTATGATAGTTTCCTTGCCGGCTTGCTCGACGGTTTTAAGTGACAGTGTGAGTGTGGAGTCAGGAGAGAGAGAGAGAAGAGAGAGAGAGAGAGAGAGAGAGAGAGAGAGAGAGAGAGAGAGAGAGAGAGAGAGAGGAGAGAGAGAGAGAGAGAGAGAGAGAAAGGCAGGCAGACAGAGAGCCGGAGAGAGAGAGAGAGAGAGAGAGAGAGAGAGAGAGAGAGAGAGAGAGAGAGAGAGAGAGAGAGAGAGAGAGAGAAGAAGAGAGACAGACAGAGACAGAGAGAGACAGAGAGAGACAGAGAGCAGCAGAGAGAGAGACAGAGAGAGAGGCAGACAGACAGAGAGCCGGAGACAGAGATACAGAGAGACAGAGACAGACAGACAGAGCAGAGGGGAATATTTTCCCTCCTTTATAAGGGAATACACAAAACTAAACAACAACAACAGAAAAAACAACAACAAAAACCAAATGAAAGGAAAAAAAAACCACAGCAAAAACAAGCCCAGAGCCAAGAAAACAAGAAAAACCAATTCAAAGGTTCATTCTCTTCCTGTGTCAGCTATCAGTTCTGTTCATTTCTCTGTCTGGCTCCATTCTCTATGGATGAATGGGTGAAAGGGTAATAAAAATCCAAATTGCACTGAAACATCCGCAATGAAACATTCGTTTATGTGCCATATTTACAACATGTGCGCTGAAATTACATTTCTCATGCCTTTTTTGTTTTGGTTTTGTTCGTATATTCACTCACACACGTATGCTTGCTCACTCCCACACAAATATTCCATGAGCAAGAGTACATGTATACAAATGAGCAGGGTTTTTTTTTTCTTTGATCTTTTCCTGAATTTTTACTGCTTTTGAATATGATAATGATATGATATATATATGTATGTATATATATATATATATATATATATATATATATATATATAATATATATATATATCAGGAGACAGAGAAAAGAGAGAGACAGAGACAGTGAGAGTCAGAGAGAGAGCTCTATTGTGTGTGTGTGTGTGTGTGTGAGTGTGTGTGTGTGTGAGTGTGTGTGTGTATATGTGTGTGTGTGTGTGTGTGTGTGTGTGTGTGTGTGTGTGTGTTGTGTGTGTGTGTGTGTGTGGTGCGTGGTGGGCGGGCGCATGTGCATATGCTAAATTTTGCTTACAATTCTACTGGAGACACAATTATCGAAAGACATAGTGAATGGCAGTATTCCTCACTGACAGACAATGATGTAATATCAAGTGATGCCGAAACTGTCAAAACAAGCCTTGCTTAATTGAATTTTGTCCATCATGTTATCTGAACTATCTCTATAGATCGCTGTGTGTGTGGTGTGCGTGTGGTGTGTGTGTGTGTGTGTGTGAGTGGTGGTGAGTGTGTTGTATGTTGTATGTATGTATGTATGTATGTATGTATGTATGTATGTATGTATGTATGTATGTGTGTGTGTTGTGTGTGTGTGTGTGTGTGTGTGTGTGTGTGTGTGTGTGTGTGTGTGTGTGTGTGTGCTGTATTTCTTGCTTTGTGTGTGTTTTGTGTCGTAGATCTATACATTGCCGTACCGATGCACAATACATATATGTGTGTGTTCGGTTAGTGCATGTATAGATCTACATCCATGTGCATTAGGCTGAAGCCAGGAAAAATTTTTTCACAGGATCATACAAATACATACATTCGCACTAGCTTTCAGTTTAGGCCCTGGTTTATTGCTTAGCTTTCATTTTAGAGTACGGATTACTTTCAGTGATCTTGTAAAGGATGAAAGTGATGGAAGGGGAGAGAGAGGAGAGAGAGAGAGAGAGAGAGAGAGAGAGAGAGAGAGAGAGAGAGAGAGAGAGAGAGAGAGAGAGAGAAGGACAGAGAGACAGAGACAGAGAAGAGAAGACAGAGACAGACAGACAGAGTTGTACAGACAAAGAGACAGACAGACGAGCACAACAAGAAGTTTGCAAACAACAACAAACAACTTCGACTTCCCCCCCTCCCCCCCCCCCCCTTATTCAAATTTTGTGCGACACGGCAATGTGTAATGCCAAAGTGAAGTGAGCCGAGAGAAAAATGAAAGGCCAGTATCGGCCTCATAAAAAGATGTTGATGGTCCTTCCAATAAAACCTGCAGGAAGTTTCTCAAGACATTCATCACAGCTTTAACGATGCGCACGAAATGTGAACCTCCTTAAACCGAAGAAAAAATAAATACAAATTTTAAAAAAAAGGAAAGAAGAGCAGGAAAGAAGAAGCACCGGCGCTGTTCAATGTCCCATGCATCATGCTTTCAACTTCGTCAATTCGCTCCAACGCCCCTCACAACTAATCCGTCTCTGTAAGCATAAACATGGCTTAATGAGTTCCATTGCTGCTCCTGATTAGACCCTACCGGCCCCCAGTGCCTCTCTCTCTCTCTCTCTCCTCTCTCTCTCTCTCTCTCTCTCTCTGCCTGTCCTTCCCTTGGCTTCTTTCTCTTCCTCCTCAGGGGAAACTGCAGTCTCCTCTCCTACAATTCCCTTCCTGCTAAGCCGACAGCTAAACGCCCTCCCCTTCGCCGCTCGGACAAGTGAAGCGACAAAGTCAGTCAAGCGGCCAGTGACCACTGTCAGTCACTGTCATTGGGGCCCGGCCACGGGTCAGTCTCGCGCTAATTAGTGGCCGTTTCGCTGATTAGTTCTCCGCGCCGGAGAAGGCTGGCAGTCAGGGCGCGTGAAGACGAGGCGGTCACCGAGGGTGAGAGGACTATAGAGAGCGATGATTGGTGCCCAAAGGACAGGAAGGAGGGGGATAAACAGCATAAACAGCTTAGCGCTCGCCACACAGCGCGGACGCCTTCTCCAGGCAGTTAATTACGCCTCTTCAACAGCCAGGCCTGACGAGGGGGATGAAAAGCACACCGGGCTGCAAGTGGCTGGGAGCTCTTGGAAAAGTTTCTGTACGCCATCTTCCGTTCCTCTGATTCCTTGATGTTTGTCTGTAGTCGTCCACAAAGAACTGTCTTATCTCTATTGAGAGAGAAGAGAGAGAGAGAGAGAGAGAGAGAGAGAGAGAGAGAGAGAGAGAGAGAGAGAGAGAGAGAAGAGAAGACAGACAGACAGACAGACAGACAGACACAGACAGACAGATAGAGAGAAGGGGGGGGGGGGGGGCAGTGTATCAAAAGTTGTCAGCTAACTTTTCTTAGGAGCACAAAAACGTAGGCAAGAACTGCACGCTCGTGTATGTGTATGTAGGTGTGCATGCATGCATCAGTTTTTTTGTGAAAATGTTTCAATACATGAATAAGAAAAAATATTCTGTGAGTTCCCCACCCATGTTAAAAAAAAAAAAAACATAATGAGGAAATGCAGCCAGCACACTGAAAATACCAAAGGGCAATGTAGCCAACGAATTATCATTTCTCACGAAATGGGGGAAAAAAAGAAACAAGACTTAAGAGCAGCAATTATACATCGGACTTAGTTTAGCGTGGTCCACATGTCTTCACTTTTACTCTTTTTTTACGACTGGAAAGGAGCCCCCACCTTTTAAAACTCTCATTCCGCAGCTTTCGGTACATCAAAGAGCCAACCATTTACATAACTCTGCATACATTTCTTGTATCGAGAAGATGGCTTCCGCGCTGGGATGCTTTGTTCTTTGATTGTAAAGCTCAACTTTGAAGTCCAGGCAATTTGACGACGAGAGACTCTTATCGTTTTTTCCCCTTCTAGTGCTTTGAACCAAACAGGAACTGCTGTCTCAATCCGCGCAAATGACAATGCTTTTGAAGGCCAATGGCGGGTAGGAACTATAAACGCGCTTTCCAAGATAAAGCATCAAGATTGAGTGTAATTGCGTCGGAAAATGGCCGATAACAAAATGTTCAGAGAGGAGTATGGTCGAGCCGAAGTGCCCCCAGTGCCGAGCAAATGGTAGCGTCATTATATGTAAAAAAATGGCGGCCTGTCCGATTTCGTCGGTAGATAGTAAAAAGACATTCGAAAAAAGTTATGGGAAAAATTTCTTTACTTGTTCTCATCTGCACCATCATATATTTTCAAAACACGGCTACTCTTTCTTTCCCTGACCTTTTAAGTGGCATACTTTTGGAACGTTCACGTTAGTCATGCTGAATCAATAGTAGATACCAGATTTTTTTTAACCTAAGCTTAACAGATTTTATATTCTGTTAGTGGGTTTTCCATCTTCTGGCCATTACAGCGGTAGACCTCATGGGTTCATTGAGTGTATAAAAAACAACTGAACCTGAACATTATGAAAGAACAACATGGCCTGAAACATTGTGTTCTCTGTGATACCCAAATCACCAACTCAAACTGGAGAGGAGAGAGAGAGAGAGAGAGGAGAGAGAGGAGGAGAGAGAGAGGGAGAGAGAGAGAGAGAGAGAGAGAGAGAGAGAGAGAGAGAGAGAGAGAGAGCTCCCTATTATCCTTACAAACTCGTTTCTAGCAAACGTTTTCCAAATCCCCTAAAGCGCTGCCATCCGTCCTTACAGACCTCGTACACAGCTTTAAGTTGTGTTTCCCATGTTTCTCAAATCCTTCCAACGAGGGCAGGCGGGCCGTGCCTCCATTTTTGTTGTCCCTTGTTGGAAGGGGGGGGGAGCCATTAACGGCCCCCCGAGGCGGCGGGGACAAGGGCTTACAGATGCCAGGGGACAAAGCAGCCCCGATGAGCGCCCTGCTGCCTTCACTGGGGGAGCCCAGTCCGCAGCCCGGGCAGAGCCGTGCTGGTCTGTACTGCTACAGCCACAGGGACGACCGTGCGGCGCTGAGCTTTCAGCGCTGTCCTGCCTGCCTGCCTGCCTGCCCAACAAAGCCCCATCCTGCCTGGCCAGCCCCGTGCCTTGTCAAAGGCCAGCCAGACAACAGAAAACATGTCGTGGTGTTTTGTAAAGCCCTGGGGGCCATAAAGGGAAATCTCTCTTCTCACTGGCCTTCTACAGCAATGATGTATGTGTAGCGAGCCGCACGGATCAGAAGAGAAATTGGGCTGTTAAGGGGAGGGGGGGAGGGAGGGAGGCGATCACGGCCACTTGATGCTTTAAAGGCCCATAGCCTGAATTGTCCAGAAAACGCCTTGGACCTTTAGCCCTTTTTTTCAATGTTGAGGGAGTGTAGTAGACCACATTTAAACAACAAAATGCCAGCCATAATCTCTCTCTCTCTCTCGATCTGTGTGTGTGTGTGTGTGTGTGTGGTTGTGTGTGTGGCGCGCGCGTGTGTGTGCGTGCGTGTGTGCGCACGCAGTGTGCTTGTGTGCCCTGGTTCAAAGATTTTAAACGCTTAAACCGTTTCAATATCAAACTTAGGAAAATTAATCCAGTTAATATGGAACATGAGAAAATCAATCCAGTCAATGAGGACCTGCATTGGGTGACTGATCCATGTTTTACACACCAAGTCTGAAAAACAGAACGCTGTTAATGGACTCTGCAGGGGCTGAGAACAAACTCATTTTCAGTTGTTTTTTTTAAAAAGTTCATGTTAAAAAAAATAACACAAAATAATGCGATTGAAAGCAACAAAAACAGTGCAACAAAATACAGTACAGTGCCGTACAGAACAGTACAACACGGGTAGGTAGAAAATAAGCGAGAGGAGAGAGAGAGAGGAGGAGGAGGGGGGGGGGGGGGGGAATGGATGGGGGTAGGGAGAAAGGAAGAAATAAAGAGAGTAACAAGAAAGCGGAAATTTCTAGCACAGAATTTCCAGAGAGTGGGAAATGCTATTTATATTGAAAGAGCCCCCAGCATCCCCACGGGGGAGAGTGTATATATGTATTTCCTCCTCCTGACTTTACTAATAATTGTAAGCTGCTTCTCTGTAATGAGCTTTGATTTGCGTTAACTCACCACAAAAAGTATGTTAGGTTCTTACTTCAGTCACTATAAATTACCAACCACACCTGACTAACACATACACAGAGATGACAGAGATATACGTAGACTATGACAAGGCACAGGAAAGACAACTTTAGCTCTGACACCGCTGAAACTATTATATATAACCACGACTTGTGAACTAACAGCATGGCAAATCGCTCTGTCTCACTAAGCACCAAGTTAACCACCTCCTGTCTTCTGGGACACAACACAGGACTTCCAAGAGTTTCTACTTGTGTCATCAGGACATGATGGGGGTTATCATATACCGTGGCTGCAACATGTGTAAATGCATGCTGCTCAGGATCTTGGTTTTGTTTCCTTACGAGGACGTGAAGGAGATAAGAGTCACAAACTGTCAGCCCCCCGAGAAAAGTCTCTTCATACCTGACAGCCGAGACTGGGATTCGAACCCTGTGCCTGAAGATCAATGTCAAACAATCTACCCACGGTATCAACCAGCCATCAATTTCAATCTAGCTTTCCTTCCAAAAAATATGGTTACAAAAAAAATCGGGAAAGGTGGTAAGTTAATTTAGTTGCACTTGGAACTCGAGGAGAAAAGGATGCCATCTTGTCATATGAACATATGCCTACTAACTGCCAAATCATTCCCGTTTTCTGTGAGAGGGCACAATAAAGGCTGTTTACATGTTGCTACTCCTAACTTCATGCATGCAATGTAAGTTCCTTTCTGAATATACACCGGTTTCAACAAACTATCATTTCAAACTTCGGTTGCTAAAGAGCTATAATACACACACACACAGTATGTATTCAACAATGTGATGGTATATTTTGTGAGATTTCACGACATGAATCAACCGTCGTGGTTACTGTGTACACAGATGCGTTTTCAAACAATGCGCAGTTGGACAGGGTGATAGCTGGCTGGCCCTGGGCAGCTGAAGACCTAATTAAACTGCCTGCCTGCCTCCTCTCCTGGCCTGGCCTGGCAATCAAGCCTGCCTCTCTGCACAGGTGCTGGCCACTTTATCAATGGTAATAGATACATACATACACTTTTAGTCCCATTCCGCCGGAAAGCAATTCAACAGCTGTGTACATGAAATGCATTAAATATACGTATGTGCGCACACTCACAAAGACACACACTTACACACTCACTCACACACACACACCTCACACACACACACACAAACACACACACACCACACACACACACACACACACACCACACACACACACACACACACACACACACACACACACACACACACACACACACACACACTCCACACCCCTTCATGAATGCCTGATTTCCTGCCGATGAGTGTATGCAAGAGAGGACGGAAACTGCAGATGCAATCACATCATCATGATGATCGCAGATGCATACATAGATAGACTGACAGACTGGCAGACAGAGAGACAGACAGAGAGACAGACAGAAAACACACACACAACCACACACACACACACACACACACACACACACACACACACACACACACACACACACACACACTGTCGCCTTTCTCTATAAGCCAGCATGGTAAAACTACTGACGCATACGGATTCTGATATTACTCGCTGACAATGTGTGGGAAGAAAAAGGCCAAAAAACACCTTCCACCAATGTTGTGGTCATTTCAGTCAGCTATTGACTCTATCCCCAAATGGGACATGGGGCCTATAACTGATCAGCACTTGTTAACAAACTTAATGTTTATAGTCCCACCAGCAAATAAAAAGATGACTTCAACAGCCTAAAAATCTACAAATTACTTAATTTCATGCACGGTTGCTGTGGAAATAATCCAATTTATATAAGAGAAAAAATGTATTGATATACATACATACCCAGAGAGAGAGAAAAGAAGAGAGAGAGAGGAGAGAGAGAGAGAGAGAGAGAGAGAGGAGAGAGAGAGAGAGAGAGAGAGAGAGAGAGAGAGAGACAGACAGACAGACAGACAGACAGACAGACAGACGGACAGACGACAGACGGACAGACAGACAGACAGAGACATTATATCGGCATTATAATTATTACACCAAAGTTACAATTTTCAATCGTCTACAACTGTTAAATTAATTGATAACAGATACAAGAAATCTTGTTTTTTACACGCACATTTTTAAGTCATATACTTTGAATTTACACAGAAAAACATCCTCGTGACATCTGCCTATAGCCATTTTAACCACTAAAAACATGATTAAACACACAGAAAAACCCCACATGATTCTACACTAAACAAATGATGCTGGCCATAATTATCATGCAATCATGTGTCTAATTGCCAATCAACTCCTTGCTCCCCTCCCCCCAAAAAAGAGTGGTTCATGGACAGTACAGGAATGCACACCGATGTATACATACAGTGCATATTATTTTTTCTGTATGTCGAGAAAATATAGTATTGGTATAAAATGTTTGAACCCGAACGATTCTCCCATCTACTAGAGGTTCAGTTATGTTCCACGATTAAACTGTTTAAACGCACGTTTAAACATTTGTTTTCGTGGAACATAACACACATGCATTTAATATACACACACAAATACCAAAAGGACAGCAAGAATGAAAGCTTGATTGGTTTTGTAGTAAAGTTTTAAAGAAACAGTCATTGCTTGCGTTAGTTTAAAAAAAAAGTTTTAACTTGATATTTACATTTACTTTTCCAACTTGCTGTTTGTTTGCTTTATAAGATTCAGCGCTATACGCATTCCATGTATTTTTTATTATGGTCATGATTATTGAATACGCTTATTGTAACATCATAAGCTGTGCTGCCTTAAATTGCGGTGGAATGTTCTAGACTTCCTGTTAACTCGTGCAACAACTGCTGTGCAAATCTGCCATCACATTAACAAGTCTTCATCAGTGTCACGTTATGCAGACCCTGCAGAAGATAGCTGTGCAGGAAAATTCTCCTTGTCGATCAACAGGAGCGGAACGGTGTCGATCTGGAAGTGATTGCGTGAATAACCTCTGTCCAAGAGGTCATTTGCATTCATTATATAGCTCCTGTGACAGTCAGAGAGAGAATCCCAAAGTGTCGCCTCAAAGTAGACGTTTACACAAACTTAGAGAGGGAATTACAAAATTGTTCACCTTAACTTCCACTAAAACTATCGAAAAAACACAATCCTTAAAAATGAATCATACGCATTTTTCCATTCTAGGGCATTATCAACTGTCAGGGCTACGTTCCAGAATATGCGCAAGGCAAATCATCAGCATAATTGTCATGATTATCAATCATCATACGTTAGCAAGACTATTACCACCGCCACAGGCAGCCGGCCACAAGCAATCAGTCAATTAATCAGTCAATTAATCAGTCAGCAAATCCTGAAAAAGGAAGTCTTTCCGATGGTTGGAGGTCCATGCTTGGACAACGGTGATAGTTCGCTGATATCTTCATTGTGCAGCCAGGTAGGAGTGGCTGTGTATTGAATAAAGCCCGGCCTGTTCTGCAGTAGGCAGGTAGTCACAGGCCTCCAAGCAATTAGGGTCCTGGACTGCAGTGTGCGTTAGGTACCTCACATCGCTTAGCATGCAAATATAATGGTTTTGTTTGTTTGTTGTTTTTGATTTTTGTTTGTTTGTCTATAGATCTAAATGTGTCTGGGTTTTTTTTGTTTTTTTTTAACCGTGCTTTGTGCTGGCTAGAATCGTTCTGACTTTTTATGTGTCTTAATCTTCTCGCCCCTTTTTAATGTGTGTGTGTGTGTGTGTGTGTGTGTGTGTGTGTGTGTGTGTGTGTGTGTGTGTGTGTGTGTGTGTTACACCTTGGTTCTGAAACTATCGTTTTGATTAGACTGTTTCTTGTCATATCTAACGTGAACTTCTGTACACTTGTATGAGACACAAATCGGGACAAACTCAACATGCATTACATTTCTTCTGTAGGCATTTCT
>CM060316.1:38874377-38884377 GCA_030674155.1 Stramonita haemastoma
ACTTGATTCGAAATGAAACTCGTGCAAATGAGCATCTTGACTTTGCTTTTTTGTTTTACTGCTTTGTGTCGTTGTTGAAAGTAAAAACCATTTAAAAATGAATAAAAAAAGAAAAAAAACAGATATATTCTGATATAGAAACAGGTGAGAAAGAAATTTTTAAAAAAAGAGAAAGCAAACAAAGAAAAGTAAGAAAGAAATACAGAAAAAGAACACAAAGAAGAAGAAGAAGAAAGAAGAGGCTCCTCCGGAAATTGTCCCATGCTTTGAAACAATGGGTCGAATTTCCCCAGGGATTGTTTCACACGTGCGTTGACCGCAGGCGACAATTGACCGCATTAGGGGTAGGCTAGGGGTGAGGGCCAAAGCCCACAGGCTGATAGCATCGGCTGCTGCTGCTGCTTCCCCCAACGGAACTGACCCCCACGGCGAATTTTTCTGTCTTGCAAGGCCTGACCACAACCTGTGACATGCAGGCCTTTTTGTTTTCTCCCCCCCCCCTTCCTTATTCTTCTCACAACAGAGGTGGTCAAAGCGGTTTATGACTGACAGAGTGGGGGTCATTTCATTATGACAATAGTACTTCAATCAGATATAGATGAGTACACAAAAGTGAGGGACAATGCTTTTTCTATTAACTTCATCTGGCGCTGCCATCTAAATAGCAGGGTTACGTGACTCTGATAGCGGCGGGCAGGTAGGTGGGTGCTTTGGGCCCGTCTGCATGGGCGGCGAGCCGAGCGGTTTTATCGTCGACAGGAGGGGGTTTTGTCAGAGTCAATTACTCGCCGTGTCTATTAATAAAGTCAACTTTGCCTGGGATGTGTTACATCACTGAAACATTCAGATTTCTTTTTTTTATTCTGTTGGTGGTGGTGTTGGTGGTGGTGGTGGTGGTGGAGGGGGGGTATCTATCTATTTTGGACAGACAATCAGGCCAGATCAATGCTCCCTAGGCCACCTCCTGGTCATTATCAGCCTGTTACGTGGACTGTTTTATAGGTCTTTTGTTACTATCCTCATTTAGAGATACAAAGTGCATTTCGCTCGCTTCTCTATTTAAACGAATAGATTTCACAAACAGTGACTTTAAATGTTATTACGAGGATGTACAGCTTTTGGTACTGTTAGGGCAATGTGACTAGGAACAAATAAGAGAAAAAGCTCATATGGAAAGTGTGTGTGTGTGTGTATATATATATATATATATATGTGTGTGTGTGTGTGTGTGTGTGTGTGTGTGTGTGTGTGTGTGTGTGTGTGTGTGTGTGTGTGTGTGTTCATTCGTTCGTTCGTTCGTTCGTTTGTTTGTTCTATGATTTAACCTCTTTTCAATTTAAGTGATTTCAGAGAGAGAGAGAGAGAGAGAGAGAGAGAGAGAGAGAGAGAGGAGAGAGAGAGAGAGAGAGAGAGAGAGAGAGAGAGAGAGAGGTGTGTGTGTGTGTGTGTGTGCGCGTGCGTGCGGGGGTGTGTGTGTGGGGGGGATGTATGTGTGTGTGTCTATGTGCATGTATATATGTCTCTATTTGGTCTGTGGGTGCAGGCCTATGCGCAAGTGTGTGTGTGTTTGTGTGTGTGTGAATGCCTGTACATGTATGTATGCGTACATGCGTGCAAGAAACCCTAGAAACTATCAACAGAACTCTCCCAACTGCAGCTGTTGATGGTTCGATTTTCTGTCAGTGAGGGGGCTGTGCATCTGACCACCATAAAAACACACAGTCCGCGCCACTGCCAAGCAGGGATGTGGCTTTTCAAGCCCTATCCAGTGAAGCTGCCAACACCGATCCGCTTACAACCACTGGTAAGACAACCCCATGGAAACAAAGACAGAAAAACACAAAACAGACAAAATGACACAGAGGACAGTGGTAGGGAGGGAGACAGTGGATGCAAGCAAACTACACCTTAACTACCCCTGATCTGGATAGAAGTAATGCAGAGATTAAAGTGGTTTGACACAAGGTAAACGAAGCAGCAATGTTACGGAAGAAACACTGGCATTTTCACAGTGGAGTTTCCCCTCCTACGTCCTCTGCAGTGAAGCACATTAACAAATGTTTGTGTCACTCCATACCACCGACCGTAGTTGACCTATTCTCTTATGAACTATCGACACTAAGATGCTTACAACCACAGCTAAGACAGCCCCATGGAAACAAACCAGACTAGACACACAGAAAGACAGACAAAACGACAGAGAAAAGCAGTGGATACAGGTTACAACTACAACTACCTGACTATCAGGATGAGACAGAAGAATGAAAGGATTTAAGTGGCATTTCAGGCAGCAAAACTGGTGATAACAAGCAAAAAGTGATGAAGAAAACCACTGGCCATGCAAATGTCGACTCTTGGGTCCTCTGTGCACTAGCAACTTGACACCTTCCTTGTCAGTGGGAAGCGTTTCCATTTGAATCCCTGTGACCATGGTTGCTGTTTCTCCCTTAGCTTTGACTTGTTCTTCATTTCACTTTTCCTTAACTCCTTGACAAGTCGCTGGGGCACTGTGCATGTGTGGAGTCTTTTAAATGGTATGCTGTGGACAAGTTGAACCTGAAAAGTCCATTCCTTGCCATGGTCTATGATGCATGCTAGGCATGTTTGTGTCAATCCACACCATCGCTGCTCATAGCGGGCGTTTTTTCCTACGAAAGGAAGACGGGATTTTAACGTATGCACAAGATGTTCTGTGTGCGTTTGCACACAATACCTCACCGTCTCATTCGAAGGACTTTCGTGGAGTCAGTACCGTTCTAAAAACTCCCAAGGAAAATTCTCCTCTAGCGGACACCATCTCGGTGGAGACTGTAACCTGTGCTGCAAGTTGTACTCTAACCACTACACTTTCCCACCCTAAGCACCGTGTCTTCTGTGACAATCATCCCCTCTATGTTTACTGAGCATAGTTTTCAAGTGAGAAAACGAATCACGGCCATCATAACAATGGACGATGGCGGTGAGCCTGGCTGAAAACAATCCAAACAAATTAACCAGAAGCTGATGGTCTTTTTTTCTGTCTATAGAACTCGGTATTCTAGCTTTCCTTGTCCAGCGCGTTGTATTGGCACATACACTCCTTGCCCTTTCTCGTTCTTTAATCCTTAAAACAAAGGAAATGGATCGACTGAGAGACAATGTCTACTGTTTTCTAGACAAAACCATGGACACGCTGAAAAAAAAGTAACGCCACTTCAGTGAGTGATTTTGGTTGGACTACAAAGAAACAGTACTGGAGAGAGAGAGAGAGAGAGAGAGAGAGAGAGGAGAGAGAGAGAGAGGAGAGAGAGAGAGAGAGAGAGAGGAGAGAGAGAGAGAGAGAGAGAGACAGACAGACAGACAGACAGACAGACGAGAGAGAGAGGACAGACAGACAGAGAGAGAGACAGACAGAGAGAGAGAGACGAAGAGAGAGAGAGGAGAGAGAGAGAGAGAGAGAGAGGAGAGAGAGAGAGGAGAGAGAGAGAATCGGTACTAAATAAAACCCGAGAGAAAAAAGAAGACTTCGTTTGGAGTAGGCTATACCCTTTGTGCCATTTCATTGTTTCTATTGGCCGGCGTTTTCCTCTCAGAACTGACTCCTCTCACACTTAACTGATTTGCATCTCTCTGACTCTGACCTCAACAACAGTTTTAAGGAGGAAAAACAAAGAAGAGAAAAAGGTAGAGAATGAAATCGTTGGGATAGGGGACAGAGGAAAGACGGGTGGGCGGGGGGGGGGGGGGGGGGGGAGGAAAAAAAAAAAGCACACATAAAAAAAAAACTTGGCAAAATCTACACGGATGACTTGTTTTCCTTTCGCTTCAGTACAGTTTTCTGATGAGGTTTGTTTGAAGCCAGGCCCGGGGGCCGGGTCGTAGGGAGGGACTTTAGCCCAGCGCGGCACTGGTCAGCTTGCAGCCTTTGCCTGGCTGCTGCCGACAGTCAATGGAAACCATCACGTTCCCCGCAGGGTGCACCCGCTATCAATACCCCGGGTCTTGGCTGCCTTTCCCTGCCCGCCCAGCCCCCCACACCCGCCATACAGTGATACACACACACACAAATAAAAAGACAGGACGCACAAAAGAGAAGTTGGCGCGTGTGACTTTGTTGTTTCCCTTTTGTGGGTTGGAGTTCGTTGCGGTGGTGGTCATGTTTTATTCAAGGAGGCTTCACTCTGGCAGAAACAGTCAACACACTGCTGGGGGCAGGGAACATACATGGAGAAGGGGGGAGTGGGGGTGTGGGTGGGAGTGTGGGGGTGTGGGGGTGGAGGGGTGTTCTCACTGTGTGTGTGTGTGAGGAGAGAGAGAGAGAGAGAGAGAGAGAGAGAGAGAGAGAGAGAGAGAGAGAGAGAGGAGAGAGAGAGAGAGAGAGAGAGAGAGAGAGAGAGAGAGAGCTGGTCCATAGTGCTGTGGATGGCAAGCGAAAAAAGAACAGATAACACGATAAGTTTGAAACATGTTAAATGAATCGTGGACGGCATGAAAATTTAAGTGAACCGTTAAAAGTTTCACAACAAGCCTCACGGAGGCGGACATAGCCAACACAAAGAAAGGAAGGAAAGAAGGAAGAGAGGAACAAACAACAGACAAGAACCTGTCGATTTTGACCTCTGCTCTTTCTGACTTTTTTCCTACTCATCTTTTTGTATTTTAAAAAAACAGAAATCAGACTTTTGACGGTATGGGAATGAAAGGTTTTCCTATCAGTCAGACAAACCCATGAAATCAATGCAAGTCTTTCTGTGGAAGGATAAAAGTGCAGTACAGTGTTCTGGATTATCCCCACAGCCCAAAGGGTGAATTTCCAGCACAGAAAGAGTTAAAAATGACATTTTGGGGCCGGTTTTTTTTAAATAGGAAATGACATTTTGGACTTTTTGGTAGATAGGAGGGTATTTTTGACTTTTTGGTAGATAGGAGGGTAGTGTGTGTGTGTGTGTGTGTGTGTGTGTGTGTGTGTGTGTGTGTGTGTGTGTGTGTGTGTGTGTGGTTATTTTTATTTATATTTTTTATTCTTTTATATCAAGGATAATGGAATAAGCACTCTTTTGCTTTTTTACATCCAGTCCCCGTGTGTATGCAGTTTTGTAAAAGTCATCTGTTCCCACCGGCACACGATGGCCTACTCTTACGAAAAGCGGAACAGGATTTAACGTGTGCGCAAGATGTTCTGCGTGCGTTCGCACACGGGGCCCCGGTTTAAAGTCTCATCCGAAGGATGTGTGTGTGCGTGTGTGTGTGTGTGTGTGTGTGTGTGTGTGTGTGTGTGTGTGTGTGTGTTGTGTGTGTGTGTGTGTGTGTGTGTGTTTCAACCGTTTTTTGAGAGTTAGAAATGACATTTTTGACGGTTTTTCAAAGTCAGAAAATAAGTTTTTGACTGGTTTAGAGAATAAAAGGCATGACATTTTTCTGAGAGTCAGAAATGACAGTTTTGACTGTGTTCGACTTGAGAATCAAATGATCCTGTGTGATAAATGACTCAAACGGTTTCAGTTTTGCTTCACCAAATAGCTTTTTGATTAAAGATAATATCGGTTTTCAATGTGTAACAACATCATCATTTTTTCCATTCATGATAATTGTTTTTGCCTCGTCCTGCTAAACCAATTCACGATGAAACCAGTTTCTTTAATCACAGTACAATCAAATCAGTCATTACTATAGCAGGGGCGGGGACAGCCTAGTGGGTAGAGCGATGGGCTCATGATCTGACGGCCCGGGATCAAGCCACAACAGAGGCACCCATCTGGGGATATTCTGTTTTAAACTTGTCTAATTAGAAAAGCATCGTAACAAAACCATACAGTACATGATTTTTTTTAGCAAACAAGCAAGCTTAGAGATCATATCATGCCCAGTTTAATGGAAACATCTAACAAAAATGTAATGACAGGTTATTGAAAACATGACATTTGACAAATCCAAAATGGCTACTGAAAGACCCCCCCCCCCTTCCCCCGGAATTAACATCAGTATTAACTCTACTCCCCCAAAAGTCTTTCGGATAAAGCCTTGTGCGCAAACACACAGAGCACATTTCGCGCACTTTAAAAACCTGTTTCACCTTATGGAAGAGTGGACCATTATGTGCAGGAAGGAACCAGTCACAATAAAAAAAAATGTATTCATGTGTGTTTAGGCACCATTACTGAAGTTGGAATGTAGCTACTTTAATGGTAAGTTAAAACAAAAGGAAAAAAAAACCCGGTGCATATTAAAAATCTTACCATTGGCAAACCTCGGAGCCCTAGACTAGCCGAGGAACGAAAAAAACAAAACCAAAGCAAATTGGATCCTACCCTTTCCCAATAAAAACAAAAACAACCCCCACCACCCCTGCCCCCGCCCACGTGCTATCCTCATGGCGCGAAGAGTGGTTCTGAAAGCGTCAGAACTGATGCCTCATAGCGGATCTAAAGCTCTGTCTCAAAGCTGGGTGGTTGTTTTCTTCTTCTCATTTTCTCTTTTAGCTATTGATAGGTAATCGTTGTTGTTGTTGTCGCTGTTATTGTTGTTGATTGCCGGGTTTCTTTTGTTTTTGTTAGATCTTCAGTTGCTAGGAACGGAACAAAAAACACGGATGCACATACAAACAAAGAGAGAGAGAGAATTAGCAATTGATAAACCCGTGGGCACTGTGTCAGAAAGATAGTTCTCCACCTCCTGCTGGGTTATTGCCTGCCCTCGATATTTCATGACTTCCTTCACCCACGTAAATTTTCTCTCCTTACCCCCCTCCCCCCCCCCCCTTTCTCTCTCTCTCTCTCTCTCTCTCTCTCTCTCTCTCTCTCTCTCTCTCTCTCTCTCTCTCTCTCTCTCTCTCCCTCTCCTCCACCCCCACGTCCTCTCACCCTCTTCCTTGTCGTCTACAAAACGTTACTGTTTCTACATAATTATATATATCTTTTCATACAGTATCATTCCAACCACAAACGAATAATCATAAAGTCTTTCATGTTGTTCAGTTGAAAGGAGTCTTGCTTACAGAGAATGACTTGAAACAGCCACATTCTCGACATTGATTTGGGCACAAAATAAAAGTTTCGTCTCTTGCTATCTCATAAGTTCATTTCCTAAAAGTTAACGGCAATATTGTCAACAGGAAAAAAAAGCTGAATTAAAATGAGTAGGCGCGAGAGGGGGAGGAGAGGAGAGAGAGAGAGAGAGAGAGAGAGAGAGAGAGAGAGAGAGAGAGAGAGAGAGAGAGAGAGAGAGAGAGAGAGAGAGAGAGAGAGAGAGAGAGAGAGAGAGAGAGAGAGAGATGGGGAACAATAAAGATTTTCCCTGTTTTTACCTAGAAAGATTAGCATTCATTTGGTAGTCACAGAAATGGTAAAATCCTTTTAAAAAGTATCAATAAAACATTTGAATTTGAGGAAATCGGGATCAACATATAAAACACGCACACGCATGCGATCAACGGAATACATACAGGGGAAAAGTCGGTTAAACATAAAATGATAAGAAAACTCCATGGTTCAATCATACATGGCACTTTTACAGGTGACATTTCCCGTACAAAAGTATTGCTGAGAACCCCCCCCCCCCTCTCTCTCTCTCTCTCGTGTGTGTGTGTTGTGTGTGTGTGTGTGTGTGTGTGTGTGTGTGTGTGTGTGTGTGTGTGTGTGTGTGTGTGTGTGTGTGTGTGTGTGTGAGCGAGAGGAGAGAGAGAGAGAGAGAGAGAGAGAGAGAGAGAGAGGAGAGAGAGAGAGAGAGAGAGAGAGAGAGAGAGAGAGGAGAGAGGAGAGAGAGTGTTTGATACGTGCCATTCTATTTTGATTGGTTTTGTCTTTATGTCATATTTTCTTTCGTTCTCCAATAAAGTTTGCAACTAGTTTGATAAATACGTTGTTGGGTCATAAAAAGCTAGAAAAAAATGATACCCGAGTTTTATTATTAGATAATAAAGCAAAAGAATAATGCCTTGGATTTACTCCTACCCCAATCAAAAAAACCGTATTTTCTTTCATCTCATTACAATCACACAGTAATAAAAAGAATGATAGCAACAACAATGATATGAAAGGAACATTAATACACCCATTATTTCTGCTGGTGTAGGGGCTGTGGGCGCTGTATAGAGAGCAACTGTGGGTTGATACTGATCACACACACACACACACACACACACACACACACACACACACACACACACACACACACACACACACACACACACGCACACACACACACACGAGTCCACGTTGAGAGCACTTCCTTGTGTACCGAAACCAGGTGTCCTCATCAAACTTTTGCATACCATGGTCTGTGCCATTTGATATAAGAGTATCAACTGTAGCGGTCATTTCCATTCAAACTGTGCTTTAGAAAGAGAGGAAAAAAAGGATTCCATTTTCTCCGCTTTCTGAGTAACTTTGCCAGATCTGTTAAAACTGATGAAGAAATACATTTTATGTAAGAAACTGGAGAAAAAAATCATCAGTCATAATCATAAACCACGACTTAAGACAACTGCACATTCCCAAACATTCTTAAATTTATAAGAGCAGATTTCTTTGATTTAAAAAAAAACCCAGATCATCTTTGTAAAGCCATTTGTGAAACCAACACGCAACAAACTGGTCTACAGATGCAACTGCAAAAGCCTTGGACAATGTCGAACACTTGGCGCACTTAATGGATACACCATCCATACCCATTTCAACAGACAGAAATTTATGAGTGAAATGAATATGCAAATCCTTTTTAAAAAGTTTCAAAGAGTAGATATGCATCTTTTCCACATTGAGAGAGAGAGAGAGAGAGAGAGAGAGAGAGGAGAGAGAGAGAGAGAGAGAGAGAGAGAGAGAGAGAGAGAGAGAGAGAGAGAGAGAGAGAGGAGAGAGAGACAGACAGCGAGACAGACAGACAAACACACACAGAAACACACACACACATGCTGGGCACTGCACTCAATCTCAAAACACCTCATTCCATCTTGCACAGATCAGCAGCTAAAGTTCTCTTCCTTGCAAAAGGCAGACTAGACTACACTCCGGATATTTTCTTCCAATCCACAGAGAAGAGAACTACGCACAACAACATACCGAAAGTAAAAGTGGTAGAAGAAAAGAACACGGGTTTGCTCACCACATGGGTGGTGGTGCCATGAAGAAAATGGGGGAGAGTGGCGACAATGCCACTGGCAAGGTGAACACTTCTAAAAGAGCCATCAGGACAGCTAACAGATCCCCTTCCTCAAAAAAAAAATCTGAATTTATCATCGCAGACTTCCCACTGCGGAAATGGTCAGGCATCGCCCACCACAAAAGCATTGTGGGTAAACACAAGTCCCAGAATTCCACGGCAAAAATGTCCGCGGAGACAGCAGGGGGGAAAGGGGGGAAATGGAAAATGCGTTACGTTTTACCACTGGGCTTCTTCCTCTCCAAAGATGACGGCATAAAAACCCCTTGGAGTGTGACCAAAAACAAGGGGAGGAGCACTCTCGGAGTATTATCCCAACGGAATAAGCTCCCATGAGGTCTTGCCGGCGCCCCAACTGTGTGAGTGACAGGGACGCAAGGACCCGGATGACATGTTGTCAATTTCGGAGCACCTCGTGGATGGCACTCGCCCCTGCGATCTCTTCTCCTCTTTCCACACGCGCCAGGCACGCCGGCCTAATTAAAGGGGCTTAAAATATTTGTACACAAACACTTCAGTAACCAGCTCAGCGCCGCTGCTGAAGGGGCCAAAGTGAATTAAAAAGGAAGATGCTGCTAGGGGTGTTTAAAAACCCCGCCGCCGCTGCTATCACCATTGCAGGCAGGACAAGGAGACAAAAAAAAAGAGGATCGCGATCTCCTTGACGAAGGATTCAAACCAGTGATTCTTGGAGATTTCTTCACGCTGGGTGGTATTGGCCCAGGGTTTTATCCACTTTCATCAGTGCTCCAGTGTTTGTAATTACGTAAGCGTACTGTTTGTTCACACCTCATCAGCTGGAATTAAAAGCTTTGCTTTTTGGGGGGTGGGGTAGGGAGGTGGACAGTTCATCAGTGAGATTAAA
>CM060316.1:38886877-38896877 GCA_030674155.1 Stramonita haemastoma
CTTTATAATAATACTAATGATAACCGTGCCCAATTCCTTCCTATTTACCTTTTATTCGTCCCGGGCGACGCTGGAAAAAGCCCATATACGATCCCGACACTTGCTGGAAGGGGTTGTGGTACGGTCCTAAGGGGGAGCGGAGAAAGTTGGGGGGTGGGGGAGCCCCGCCCCCTCCGGCCCTTGCCCCAGGCCCCCGGGGGCGTAGGCACAGGACGGGGGGAACTCGTGACAGCCAAACTCATACTTGCAGTGAGGGTTGACCTGTCCGAAGTTGTTGTGGTAGTTGTAAGGCACGCCGTCGCCGAAATAAAGCATGTCCATCGTCAGCTAGTGTCAGCACTACTTTTATAGCAGCAGGAGGAAGAGGAAGAGCAGGACTAAGACTCTGTCCGCTGGGGCAAACCTGTGTCAGCGTGACGACGGGAGCACACGTCCCGAGGGCGCCCACAAAGGAAGCAAGGGTGACGTTTCACGCCTCACGGACCTCCGCCGTTCTGGATGGGTGGCTGACCACGGCTCCGGCATCAGCCGACAGACAGTCTACCTGACTGCTAACCACGCTAGGCTAGGCTAGGCCAGTAGCTAGCTAACGTAACGCCGCTGATTTAGCGCCGCCACCACCACGACAGGGGGAAGCTGACGCTGACCCACAGACAAATTGGGATCAACATCCAGAACAGGGGGGAGGGGAGAGGCACGGGAGCTTTAACGAGGGTCCAGCTGATTTGCGCGACAGGCCACAGAGAGCAAAGTTGTCAAGTCAGTCAGTGGGCCAGTGTGTGTGAACCTCGAGTACCGAAGTGAGTCTGAGCGTCACACAGGGCTTACAGGGCCCGTGGATGCCACTGGGCGGACGGTTGGCTGGTCGGTAGTCCTGACTCAATCGATACATCTACACACACAAACGCCTTTTCACAATCGTCCATGTGGCAAGCCGCTCGGCTCACCTCTTTCCTCAAATGATTCCTACCCTTGAGCCACCGAGCGCAACCACTCGGCTGACATGACAGCACGCGCGGCGGAAACTGGCACCCATCAGCACGCGCATTTGCTGAAGGGGGCGGGCGGGGCCAGGCACGTGCGGCAAGAAAACACACACACCCCAACGACTTGGCTGACAAATAACGCGCGTGCATGCTACTGTGTCTCTGACAGCGTTGGTACGTCAGTTGCAGTCGGGCTGAAGCGGCGTGAGCGGCGCTAAGATGATGCGGCAAAGATGGAGGGGGGAAGTGGCCATCCCCTGATAATGGCCCCCTGCACGCAGCCCGTCACTCCGTGTTGACTGTAGCATCTTTACCGGCTTGGCTGGCCAAGACGCCTGCCTGCCGGCCGCCTGGCCTTCCCGGCCTTCCCTGGCCTGGCCTCCTCTCCCCACCCTGCTCCTCTAGGCCTGAGCCCGCCGCTTCAAAAACATATCATATCTATCACTTTCTGTCACCGGAAAAAGCAGGGAGAGGGGTTGGCTCTGGGGACCACAGATCATACAGGGGTTGCAGACCTAAGGGACAGAAGAAGGCCAGAACATTTTCAACTAATATACTCCTCCGCTGCCGCCCCTTTCCCCCACTCTGTCAATCATTGCTCTATTAACCTTTAACGCTCACAACAATCTTGTGTACTTTGTGATCAATTTGGTTCGCTGCTTGTCTTTTTTTTTTTTTTTTCTCCCCCCAGCGAATTTTGCACTCAGACTCAACTATAAAATCTATACAAGAAAGCATTCCCAGATTTCCAGAAAAAAGAGAGAAATCTACATCTACATCAGAACTGGAAAAAAGAGAAAAAAACCCTGAAACAAAGGCTTGTGTCTAGAGTCAATGAAAGTCCTACTTCATAGTCAAGAAACAAATGAGCAAGTGCAGTTGTCAGAGAGAGGCCCAGCCAGCAAAGTGAACAAGCAGTCACTTGGTACATACAATCTGTTGTGCGGACCCCAAGACTGTCAGTGTCTCTGTGTGTGTGGAGAGGAGGAGGGCGGATAGGACAGCATGAATTTTCATGGCACGGCCCCAGACAGTGTGACGAATGTGATGATGGCGAGCGGGGCCTTTGGCCACTCCGCTCCAGGTCCATCATACATACGGCCAACAGGACATCAAGATGCAAATGACGGAAACCGACACCCTTTTCTCCGTGTGGGACGACGCTACGAGCAGGCTTTGATTGACACCCGCACGCGCTCTTCTTCATTATGGCGCTGATTTCATGAATGTTGCCTTCGTTACTGAGGGGGCCGGGGTGATGGGTTCACCATTCCCTAGTCAGGCCGGCCATCGCCTGATTCCAAGGGGGTGGGTGGGAATCTTGAGTCACAATGTTGCCTGTTACGCCAGACCAAAGTGTTCTGAAGATAACATGTCGTTTGGACACTGTGCCATGATCAATACTGGTGTCCAAATTCCTATTAGTATCACGTGAGAACTAACAATCCCATTTTCTTGTCACTGAATGCTAAATCCAAGTGTGCACACAATTCTGTCACTTGACTTCTCTCTTCACTTCTTTAGAAGTCGTTTCAGGCAGCGTGCAGTGTGGACAAGCCATCCATGCCTTCGGCTGTCTCTGGCCTACCCTCCCTCCCTCTATGAAAGACACTGGGGGTTAATTAAACTGTAGGCCTATATGCAAAACGGCACCTTAGTTTCACTGTTTCATCCGCAGAACTTCAGAGGAATGGAGTCAGTATCAATGTTCACTCAAAGACTCGAACCAGTAACTTCCCCCCCCCCCCCCCCTTTACCAGCAGATCATGACTGCCATGATCAAGTCACTAGGCCATCCCGCCACTCCCTTGATTCCGTTACTGGATGTGAAGAAGAGGAAATGAGGGGTTGAAGCAATGAAGGACGTTTCGTTCTCTCAACACTGACATAGAAACGCTAGATCTAGCTAGTTTTTCTTGCACTAGTGCACGTAAAAGAACCCACGGCAACAAAAGACCCGTCCCTGGCAAAAATCTGAAGAAAAGAAGCCACTCAGATAGGAAAACAAATACACTTGCAAAGTGAAAAAATGAAAACCTATATACACATGGGTGGCGCTGCGCCTGTGGCGACACGCTTTCCTCAGGAGAGCAGCCAGAGAGAAGTATGCCGTGACTGATAGAGGCATTCAATTCAATTCAACATTTCAGTTTGGTCTACTCTCTCTCTCTCTCTCTCTCTCTCTCTCTCTCTCTCTCTCTCTCTCTCTCTCTCTCTCTCTCTGGCCTAATTTGCTCATTCCTAGTCCATTCTCTTTCTTTTGTAAATAAAAAAAAGTCTGACAACATCTGTCAGTCTTCACCCATGACATTTTTCATCATGTACTGTTGTTTTGGCACTAGGTAGTAAAAATGTCAACACTGGAATGGGCATAGGATGCCTGTACTGTAGTATCATTAATAATTTTGTTTATTTGTAAGTTCACATTAATTTTCATTACATTAGGGACGGCATAGCTCAGTAGTCAGAGCATTCGCTTTCCCAAGCTAAGGTGAAGCAGCATCGAGCGTGGTTACCAAGTGGATGGGTGACCGTTTGTGCGCATTGGCTTTAGTACAGTCCCCCAATTCATCCCGCCGTAAATGGGTACCTGCCCTCTTTAGGGTCAGAGAAGTGTAAAGCAGCAAGGGAGAGGAGATGGGCGCCGCCCTCAATATGGTAGCCCCTAGAGAAGCTGAGGTCTCTGATGCCTCGCTCCCCCACGACCACATAGGTTATGGACACTTCCTTTACCTTTCTTTTAAACCTGAATTTCATGTGTTTTGGGGTGGGACTTTGAAGTGCTTGTTAATTCTTAACGGTTTTATTTATCTGGTTGTTTTGTTTTTAGTAACTTGGAGAAATTTACCATACGCAGAATGATAGCATACTTAGCACGGCCTGGTTTTCTTCGGTTTGATAAAACAGTGAAGGTACTGTGTCGTGTGCACACGCACGCGCGCATGTATGTGTGTGTGCGTGCGTGCGTGCGTGTGTGTATATGTATGCTGTGTGTATTTAATCGGAGAAATTTTCACAAGCTATATTATATATATATATTATAGTATCTATATATTATTATAATATAATATATTATACATATAATATATGTGTGTTGTGTTCAGTACGCATTAAACGGTGACTCCTTATGCAAGTTCTGATACTGAGGGAAGCGACAGTTTTAACAATAAATAGTTATGGCTTTGAGTTCGCCGAGACTATGAAACAAACACAACATAAAATAACTGGGATTAGAAATTATGTGCTCTGATGAAAATGAAAGGAACAAATTAATGACTGTAATCTGCTCTGTGCCAAGGGGAGCGATGCTGTACTATGAGTTACTGACTAAAAACACTACTGACCCAGCTTATAGTATAAAGTGGAATGAAAGATTGCATCAAAATGTTGTATGGTCACAAGTATTTAGAAAAATTAGGCAAATTCAAGATGTAAGACTAAAGTGGTTTCAGATAAGAATTGTACACAGAATAATAGCAACAAATGTCATTTTACAAAGCATGGGTATTGAAGAATCAATTAATTGTTCCTTTTGTCATATGGAAAAAGAAAGTATTCAACATATTTTTTGGTACTGTCCTATTGTAAACGAATTCTGGCAAGAATTCCAAAATAAT
Organism: Stramonita haemastoma; assembly: GCA_030674155.1. NCBI lineage: Eukaryota > Metazoa > Mollusca > Gastropoda > Neogastropoda > Muricidae > Stramonita > Stramonita haemastoma. Next base: position 38,891,481 of record CM060316.1, read on the forward strand.
ATTAATAGAAAATGTAACGCTGTGAATCTGCTGCTCAACGAGAGCATTGTTCTTTTTGGATGCAGTAGCAACTTTAAATCTGACAAGATTTTTGATGTAATACTGCTGCTCGCCAAATTTCACATATATAAATGCAGATGCCAAAAGAATTGGCCTTCGTTTGAAATATTTACGCGACAACTAAAATCAAGATATGAGGTTGAAAAATGTGTTGCATCTATGGAAATGTCTTTTTTTAGTTTCGCTGCACAATGGTGTACATATCTACCTCTGTTAGATTAGAGCAAACTGTACTACTGCTGGATGAGTCGGTCAGAAAGGTAAAATCTGTTTATTCAGCTGAGCAATTTAATCGCGGTGGTGTGTGTGTGTGGTTTGTTTGTTTGTTTGTTGTTTTTTGTTTATGTTTTGTTTTTGTTGTTGTTGTTGTTGTTTGTTGTGGTTGGTTTTGTTCGTTTGTTTGTTTTTTGCTTCTTGTTGTTGTTGTTGTTGTTGGTTTTGTCTTTAAACAATGTTATGTCAGTTCTGCATTTGGAGGTTAGGTATATGTAGGCATATGTATGCTTCAATATGTCTATATGCTTGGGTACTTTTGTTTGTATGCATGCATGTACATGATTGTATATGTATGTATGACCTTTCAAGTTCATACGCTATCTAAAACATATGCTAGTAGGTTGTGTATCAGTTTGCAATCTTATCCTTCTTAATTTTTTTTCCTCACAAACTTTGATATGAATCATTTGTGGATTGATGCTTGCATTATACTGAGTTATGTACATTATTTGAAAATTAAAAAAAACAAATTAAAAAAAAAACAAAAAAAAACAACAACATAAAATGAACCGAGTAACATCAACACCACTGGCTTCAAGTCTACGTCTTTGTTTCGTGAAAACAACAGCCATCCTTTTTTGTTGTTAATTGTTTTGACCAGAAATGACTTACACATTTTTTTTCTTCAAATTTTATCAGACTGCAGCAGGAGACTTGTGAAATAACAGATGTACCCCAGATGGATTCCCCCTCCCTCCTTGTGCAGCATTCCTCGCACTGCCCCGTGCACACGTGCGTGTGATCGCACGCGCATGCACGCTGGAGCGCGAGAGTGTAAATGACATTTATGTCATTGACATGTGCTTAAAAATCTATGTCCTCTCTGGCCCCCGAAACAGTTATTGGTTTTATAAAAAAAAAATTCAACAGAGGAGAGAGGGGAGAGAGAGAGAGAGAGAGAGAGAGAGAGAGAGAGAGAGAGAGAGAGAGAGAGAGAGAGAGAGAGAGAGAGAGAGAGAGAGAGAGAGAGGAGAAGAGAGAGAGGAGAGAGAGAGAGAGAATCTGTGTGTTCATACATGCACGCGCATACGATATTTTTCTTCTTTGGCCATTAAACTGGAGAAGGGGAAGAGGAACGAAAACAGTTTGAAAATTATGAACAACCAGAAAGACCATTCACATGTTGACTAACATTGATTTTTAATGTTAGTCAAAACGATGAACTATGATGAAAGCCAGAAAATACTGAAAAGTTCAACTAAAAATGACAAAATCAGGTTAGAGAGATGAAACATTGCTTTTATTGTTTCCCTTCTCTCTTTTCCTATCTCCAATTTCCTCCCCTTCCGTTTTTTTTTTCCTTTTTTAGAATTAAAAAAAAAAAGTTTTTAGTCTTCCCCTTTCAGTTTTCTACCCTACAATAGTTATCCAAGTGTGACATCACTCGATAACGTCACAGCATGTTTAACTCTTGTAATGCCGTAAACAGATCTCCTCTCATCGGGTCGGCCTTTAACTCTGACAGTACTGTAAAAGATCTCATAGTTGTGTAGCCACTGTGCTTTTTTGCGGCTGTTTTACAGGACATGCTCCTGTGCCTAAATATATAGTCGTAAAAGATGTGCTCCGTATGATCCAATAAGTCGACCCCGGGGCCAAACTTACTGGAGAGAGAAAGAGGAGGTGGGGTAAGGTGTGAGAAAGAAAGAGAGAGAGAGAGAGAGAGAGAGAGAGAGAGAGAGAGAGGAGAGAGAGAGAGAGAGAGAGAGAGAGAGAGAGAGAGAGAGAGAGAGTTAAAAAAAATAAAAAAAAACTCCAACCCAAACAAACCCACCACCAACAAAAGTCAAGTGACCAGCGGCATTAAATCTCGAGTTACGGGAGGTTCTGACTACGTTAGGTGGAAATGAATAAACTAGGACTTGCGCAGGGCCGGATGAAGTTACAGATCGTTCAGGGGACCGGCGTTTCTTCCTCCTCTCCATCCCTACGGCTTCATCATTTCTGCCTTTGCCACATCTGTTGCAATATCGACCTAGAGGTAATTGTGACGGTTTAAAAGTCCCACACCTGGAAAAACACGTAAAATATGTTTTGCCCCATAGTTAGACAAAGGAGAAAAAGAGAAAAAAGAGAAAATTTGAGAAAAACAAAGAGAGAGAGGAGAGAGAGAGAGAGAGAGAGAGAGAGAGAGAGAGAGGGAGAGAGGAGAGAGAGAGAGATATTTAAAATATGCATGTTTCAATTTTCTGTTGGCACGCACAGAAAATTGAAATAATATATATGTATGTATATTCGGTACCAATAATTATATATATATATATATATATATATATATTATATATATATATATATATATATATATATATTCTTTTTAATAAAAAAAATATGTGCAACAGACCCACTATAGACATGATCCTTTCCCTATAACAACTTCAGGAGAAATATAGGGAGCAAAGGCTTTGTTGCCTGCATAGGCCTCACAAAGGTTTTCAATCTGGTTAGTAGCATGACCTCTTCAAGATCCTTCCCAAGATTGGGCGTCCTCCCAAACTTCTCAGCATCATCAGATCCTTCCACGAGACATCAAAGGCACCATCGTCTATGACAGCTCAACATCATGAGCTGGTGCCTTCATTATAAGGAGTGGAGTGAAACAGGGCTGGGTCCTGGCTCCCACTCTGTTTGGAATCTTCTTAACTGTGATGATGAATCTGAACAAGGTCAGACGGAAAGCTTTTCAACCTCTCCAGATAGAGAGCCAAGACCGAAGTCCATCTGAGTGCCTGTGTGACTTCCTCTTTGCAGACGACACAAGTAACGCCCACTCAGCTGAGGACCTACAGCAATTCATGACTGGCTTCAGCAATGCCTGCCAACACTTGAGGCTTACCATTAACGTTTTTGTTCTGCCTCCATTTACACTGGGCATTTCTAACCTACACAGAATGCACTAAACAATGAACAGATGACTAGAAGTTAAGATTAAAATGCTGCTGAATTCACTGAAGCGTACCTTCTACAGGAGAATGAAAAATGTGATGGAAAAGAGAGAGAGAGAGGAGAGAGAGAGAGGAGAGAGAGAGGAGGAGAGAGAGAGAGAGGAGAGAGAAGAGAGAGACGAGAGGAAAGACAACGAGACAGACAGGAGCAGACGAAGACAGACAGAAAACAGACAGCAGACACGACAGACAAGACAGACAGACACAGACAGACAGAGAGAGGCCGGACAGCGTTAGAATGGAGGGTTGCCTGTTCACGTGTACACCAGTCAGCGGAAAACAGTGATGTTTCACTAGATGCTGGCTGCACTGACGGACAAGAAATTCCTTAAGGACACACAGGACATAGACATTTATAGTGCTGAAGAAATGCAACAAGTAAGCACAAGAAAACGGGAAAAATCCGCAGAGCCACTCAAGGAATGATAGACCAAACAAGGGTAACAACATTATCAACGCCCATAAAGCATTAGACGATAAAATCATGGGCAAACATCGGCCTAGTTATAAAAACCGTTTGCTTGCAATCTTGGGTTCTCAACAATTCCAAAACTAAAACACTAATAAGTCCAGTAAACTTTTGTTTTAGCCAGACAATAAAGCTCATTTTCCTTCTAATCAATGGTGGAAAGTGATTTTTTTCAAGTGTGCATTATTTTCCCTCCAAATTTTTGATGAAGTTAACATTTTGTTTTTGGTGTTCTTGGGTATTATCAATAGTGCCACAAGGATTTTGAAGTCCAGAATCATAGAGTGTTTTCAGACTGACTGATTTTCAGGCCTGTTGCAGTCATTTCCCCTGCTGCCTGCTTGTTACTCAGAGAATTCCATGTCATCTCTGAGAGCGGTTGCCCACCTGCCGAGTAAGATCAGGTAGTATCTTATCCGCTCTGAGCACCTCTTCGCTTCACTGATAATCTCCTGCTCGATATAGGTGGGAAACTCGCTATTATGGCCCTTGCTTTAGTAGTAAGTTTTCTGTAGTTTCCTCTCCTCACAGTTTCCAATGTTCTTAGTCTGAACTTTTCGATTTGTTGTTTTTTAATTTTAAAAATGAACCAACCGAATGCAGAGGGCATTATCAAAGCTGAAACGTCAGTGATTCCTGTCTTCAGTTCTGTTTGCTAGATCCGTGACTCCTGTTTTCAAAACAGCTTTGAAGTGAGCGAATAGCATGGAAACCTTTCTCATCATGTACGAATATGTATAAAATATTACACCGAAATAGATGACATTTGCAAAACTGCATACACACGGGGACTGGATGTAAAAAAGCATATGTGTGCTTATTCCATTACCCTCGATATAACAGAAAAAAAAGAAATAAAAATAAAAGGGCATCGATCTACGAATCATTATGCACGTTTAGGACTCAGCATGTCTGTATGGTGGGTAGGTGGGTGTGGAGTGGGTGGGGGTGGGGGGGGGGAGCGTTAGGGGGGGGGGAGGAGAGGGAGGACATATTCTTTACCCCCATCAAGCTGCAATCTAGGTGAAAGTAGACCCCCACAGGGCCCCCCGTACCGGCGACATCAAAGAAGACAACAAAGCCGCAGGTGAGCCTTTGACAGCCCCCCCCCCCCCCCCCATCGCCCTCCCTCCCCCTCCCCTCCTCCTCCTCCGCGTGTCTGTCTGTCTGTCTTTGACACCCTCCGCTCTCCATTAATGCAGTGGCACAGTTCATCTCTTTGCTCTCTCCTTTCTTCTCCTCCCCTATCGCTGCCATCAAGCCTTTTGTCCCTGACGCCTTTTTCTTTCCCAAGCGCCAGTTTTACGGTAATGTGCTGTGTGGAGTTTGTGGCGTTTCTTTGAAACACCCTCCTCTACCTAATGTGTGAGCGGAATCGCTGGTAAGTTAGTGAAGATAGATAGATAGAGAGAAGAGAGAGAGAGAGAGAGAGAGAGAGAGAGAGAGAGAGAGGAGAGAGAGAGAGAGAGAGTAGAGAGAGAGAGAGAGAGAGAGTCAGCGGGAACTGTTCGCACACCCTCTCTTTTTTAAAAGAAAAAACAACAATAATAGACAACAACTTTAGGACGCATCTGACTGATAACCCCACCCCTAACCTATTAACAGTTTAATAACAAGTCGTTTGCTTTTGCTTTCAGTATACACGCACTC
>CM060316.1:38899377-38904377 GCA_030674155.1 Stramonita haemastoma
CTAGCCAGCAGACGTACCAACATAATCATGATCATACAGACAGTGGGACAGACACCCGCAGGGAGATAGTTAATAAACATCATCAGCAAAGACGCCAGTTCATCTTCTGCCATTCCCTATTGTCTCCGTGGTACACCTTCAACCGTCGTCACAGCTGCCAGTCACCCCCCCCCCTCTCCCCCGGTCCCCCTCCCCCTCCCGCCTAAACATAGTCAATGATAGAGCTCACACACACACACAAGAGAGAGGAGCGATGATTTATCTGCTTACACTCCGGGAATTCCTTTCTTTCTCATCTTCCTCTCTGGCTCTGACTTTCAAATGGGGCTGCAGGTATCTATGGCTCTGCCCGCTGCCCTTATCGGGCGTGGGTGTCAGTTTCTGCACGTGCTTCCCGAAACACCATGTAATATGTATGATGTAGGCAGTTTGGGGACTGTCCCTATTCACTGTGATGATGCAGCAGTCAAGTGGGATGACTGTACCAAACGATGTCGAACCGAGATCTCCCCGATTCTGTGACTCTTTTTGTTTAATTCATATTCAAGAGACTGCCAGAAGGGGTGGTTTAGAAGCATGGCTGTTTCGATCGAAATATTATTATTTTATATTTCCAAATTATGTTTTGGTCCCAAATTACGAATGGTTTGATCCAGATTAAAGAACTTCATCTCAGTATCATTAATTGCTGTCTACCAAAGGGTATTTTCTCTCCACTGCTTCTTCCTCTGTGCAGTATGACCCACCAGCGCCTGCCTTCCTCATCATGTAAATAGCATGCAGACGGGGATGGGGATTTGGTGCTGTGGTGAATCCAGTACTATGGATGGAACTACGTTGACTATGATGTTACTAACCACACGAGAGAAGCTTTGCCTTCATTCCTGGAAAGTACCAAGTTGCAAATCCCCAGGCTGGAGAAGTGACAGTCATCGACAAGGCCGGCAGCAAATGAAACAGTGGATTTCCATATCGATGATTTGTCTCGTCAGCTCCTGGTGGCTTAAGGGTGGCACTGTTCAAGATTCTTAAGCCTGTGGGGTTGATTAAACTACTAATTCTTGATTCCGGCTCCGTGTATACATTTGCAAACTGAAATGGTTATCTTGGATATATGAATGCCTCTTATATTTTAACGGACAAAAATGATTTGCTTTTTCTGAAAAATATGTTCGCCAATCTAACATGACATACTTTTTCGTGGACACAGTTAGCTTGTCCATACTATTTGTCAGTAAAAAGCTGTGCATCTTCTTGGGGCTGCTGTGGGCTGTTCGCTTTTTCTACGATGCGTTCAGACTCCTGTATTCCTTTTGTTGTAACAGCGTACTGTTGAAACAATCTGAAGTCTAGGATTTACCTTTATTGTTACTATAATTCTATACAGATTGCTGCCCTCCACTCCCCCACCCACCCACTGTACTACTAATCTGACATCAATGCATCTCATTCGTCATTACTGTGTATAGTCTTTTTGTTGTTAAAAAAAAATCGCATAACGTCAATCCTACATATAAGCATTGTCTTCGTTGTTACGCGACGATATATTTCTAGATGTTAACTAAAAAACCAAAACTCTCATGTCCAGAAATATCTGATTCTTGCCATTCCTTTACTCGTCATCTTCCTTAATCTTACACTATAACTACAAACCACTACAATTACAAACTACTTTAACTACAAACATATCAAAAGAAAAAAAGGTTAAAACCAGAAAAACAACTACGACAAGGAAAAAAAAACTTGCAAAAGCCAACCAGCCTAGCCAGCCAGAATCCAACCAGCCAGCCAACCAACCAACCAACCAACCAACCAACCAGCCTAACCAAAACCAGCCACCAAAACCAGCCAACCAACCAGCCAACCAAACCAACCAACCAACCAAACCAAGCAAAGCAGCCAGCCCGAGCCGCCACCATCTCTTTATTAATCCCTCTCTCCCTCCATTCATCACCTCTGCCAGTCCCTCTAGACAGCCCTCTGCAACCTCGTGGACACGGAGGCAGGCTCCCTGAGCCGCGATGCTGATAACACCATCTATTTCAATTCCCTCCTCTCCGCCTTGGGGGAATAAGACTCTGGCCAGCGATGGAGGAGGAGGAGGAGGACGGAGGAGGAGGAGGAGACGGAGGAGAGAGAGGGGAGTGGGAGGAGAGAAAAATGAGGAGTGGGGAGGGAGAGGAGAGGAGGGGGTAGCCCATCATCAGTTGAAGGAGAAGTGGTGATGCTCGTCCCTAATGGCAGAAAGTTAAGTTTGGGGCGATAGGGGGAGGAAGGGGGGTGTTAGGGGGGAGGGGGGGGAGTTCGAAGAGGAAGGGCGGTGTGGGGGTAGGGGGGGGAATGATAATGCAACGTTGCGACGCAAGGCAGTCCAGCGGTGGAGTGTGATTATAGTATAGTGCATTTACAGGATGAAGAGCGCTGAAGACCCGACTGGCTTCGCTTTGAACGTTAGCAGAGACAGAGACAGAGAGAAAAAAATGTGATGGATGAGGTAAAATAAAAGCGGTGAGCAAGTATTTTTTTTTTATCTTTTTTTAAACTTTGATCTAAGTCTGAACACACGCACATCGGTTCGTGCACATGCTTGTGTGTCGAGCTGTGTGCGTGTGTGTGTGTGTGTGTGTGTGTGTGTGTGTGTGTGTGTGTGGTTGTGTGTGTGTGTGTGTGTTGTGTCGTACGCACCACGCACGCACGCGCGCGCGCGCGCACACACACACACAACACACACACACACACACACACACACACACACACACACACACACACCTCTCTCTCTCTCTCTCTCAATGAGAAAAAATGATTGTCTAGATCTAGTACAGTCAAATAAGTTTTTGTTGCAAACTCTTTTGCCCTAAATAAATAATGAATGATACTTCAAAATGAAAACGAAACACAAGATAAGAAAGAATCAAAAGGTAAAGACGCCAAGCACTTTACGATATATTTTCACAAACTCTTAACAATGACGTGATGCAAATAGAAAAATGGCTCTCATCTGTCCTCATCATCACACACAACACACACACACACACACACACACACACACACACTAACACACTAACACACAACACACACACACACACACACACACACACACACACCACACACACACAAGGGCCATGCGAAATCATTTGCATAAAAATAAATCTAGGACATGGAATTTTAATCGATTAAAAAAAAAAACAGAAAACAAACAGACCTGTAGTACAAGGGACACAATACACATAGAAAAAAAAGCAAAGACAAAATTGAACAGAGAGTTTTCCATTTTTTTCTCTTTGAAAAGAGAGGATTGTCGCAATTATTTGTCAGGCTAGAATATCTATATTAAGCAGAAGTAGAAGAGGTGAATCTCCAGGGATTAGATTGAGTTATAACCAAGAACAAGGGAGACAATCTGATTTTTTTTAAGTCACACAAATTAAATAAATATATATTTTTTCCCTTTGTAAACAGTGAATTAACAGTTGGTCATCTGGTTACCAAAAAAAAAAAAAATCAAGTAGAAAATGAATAAAGCTGCATTGTCTATTCCTTTATGAATGAAGGATTACCACAACTGTTCATCAGGATTAAATCAAAGTCTTAAAGACATCTTTGGAAATAGTGCCAGAGAAAAGGACAAACAAGGGAGACAATCAGAAAGAAAAGTTCAATAAAAAGATCAAACAGTAAGGCAATAAAGCCATATCCTTTTTTTTCTCTTCGTAAAAGGTGAATTACCGCAAATATTGATCAGGATTAAAAGATACATAATTATCAAAAGCAAAAAAAAAAAAATTGGAGATGATACCAGTGAAATGGTAGTACCGTACTAACCCAGAGAGTAGTTCCGGACTTATTGCTATTGTTCCATTTTTTCTTTAACAAACAAGTGTACAACGAAGTAACCCATAACGAATTTACCAGACAGACAAAACACTTCAACAATTTACGAATCCTCCAAATCAATCAAGCAGCAAACAAACTTCCAGTTTACCAAACACACAAATAATTATAATTATTCAGACTTACTGATTTCTGATAATTTCAATTCTGATAACAAAATATGTTTCTTGTGACTTGGAACAAAAAAAATTACTAAAAATACCCAACACATTCTTTAAAAAAAAGAAGAAGATAAAGGAAAGTTGTCAAGTTCGGTTTGACTACAAAAAGAGAAAAGTTGAATTTCTTTCCCAAGACTGGTACAAATTGCTGTTATATATTCCCATGCCTCATCAAGAGGTTCCTCCAAATCGAATGAAACCCCAGACAGATTTGCGACTACTCTGAAACAAGCGAGCGAGTGGCTGGGATGACGAGAGAGAGAGAGAGAGAGAGAGAGAGAGAGAGAGAGAGAGAGAGAGAGAGAGAGGAGAGAGAGAGAGAGAGAGAGAGAGAGAGAGAGAGAGAGAGAGATACACTGAGATCTTATTAGCCCAGAGAGAGAGGCTTCCTCTCTCTCTCTCTCTCTCTCTCTCTCTCTCTCTCTCTCTCTCTCTCTCTCTCTCTCTCTCTCTCCCCACCCTCACTCTCTCCCTCTCACCCCCCACCCCCAACTCTCTCTCTCCCTCTCTTAGAGTGTATCGGCATCAGGGAGACAGAAGGACCTCATCTGATGAAATAATTAGCACAGGGAAACAATGGCTAACGAAGTCCTTACCCCTACTCTTTTAATCAGGGCTCGTACAGCGTGAGCTCGGGACGCGAGCCATTGGGGCTGGCCAACCAGCCTCCACCCAGGGAGGGAAGAGGGGGAGGGGCTGGGGAAAAGAGCAGCGCGGGACGGGGGGGAAGACAGCCCGGGGGGACGGGGAAAAGCAGTGGTCCACTGGTCCGAAAAATTGCATTATACTGGCCCATCAACAAGCCGACACTGGGGTCAAGCTGCAAGGCAAAAAGACAGAAGAAAGGAAGAAAGGGATGCAGACAGTCCGCTCAGATTTCGGTAGTATGGAGAGGAGGGTGGGGATGGGGTTGAAGGGGAGGTGGGATAGGGGTGGAGTGGGGGTATG
>CM060316.1:38909377-38914377 GCA_030674155.1 Stramonita haemastoma
GTTGTCGGTGTACGTTTTCCTTGTCGCCTTGAAAAGTGGGGGAACAGGGAGGGGAGGAGGGGGGGGGGGGTAAGGAGCATTACATTCTGTCTGTTTGTCTGTCTGTCCCGCTCTCTCACTTTGTCTGTCTGTGCCTCTTTGTCTGTCCCCTCTCTTCTTATACAGGCATGAACAAGTACATGGAAGAGGGTGTACAAAGTCTTGAGAGGCAGAGAGAAGAGAAGAGAAAGAAAAGAAGAGAAGAAAAGAGAGAGAAGAGAAAAGGGGGGGGGAGGAGAGGAGAGGAGGAGAGAGAGAGAGAGAGAGAGAGAGAGAGAGAGAGAGAGAGAGAGAGAGAGAGAGAGAGAGAGAGAGAGAGAGAGAGAGAGAGAGAGTTTTTTTTTTACTCCTTTCATTGTTTTAGGCTGTCGCACAAATATGGATTTAGGCGCTATGGTCATTGCTCGACAATAAACTCGACAGAAGTGTAAGTAATCACACTTTATTTTATTCTTTGTTACTATCTAATAAAGTCCGTAGGACTATGGATACATGTGAATGGGTATGCCAGTATTGTCGTAGTCATCATCATCATCATCATCATCATCATCATCATCATCATCATCATCATCATCATCGTCGTCGTCGTCGTCGTCGTCATCACCGTCATCACTACCATCACTGTCACCATCATCATTATCACTATCACAATCACCACCATCATCCTCATCACCATAATCACCTTCAACTAGCTAGTGAGCTTGTGATTTTCATTAAGTCTGTAAGCTACTGTACCGTTACTAAGTGCTAACACACAGATATACACACGCACGCGCAAAAAAAAATCCGGATTAAAGGCATCCCTGAACGTGAAAACAATTTCTAATCATTCGATAAAAAAAAATGTCAAACCAAACCAAACCAAACCAAAAATGACCCACAGTAAGACTCAGTCAAACAGCTGAGAAGGAAACCCTGTCTAAAATGGAGGGACATGAAAGACATCCAAGCTGATGTAATAATAATAACGGTACATCTCCCCAGCCACGTACACTGCTCACCCACCACCTCAGGCAGGCAGGCAGGCAGGCAGGCAGGCAACGACCGAGCGACCTACTACTGAAATATGCCTGACGACGGCCCCCATTAGTTTCACTCACACCAGTCCATCAAAACTCCCTTCATCATTAGGGAGCCGACAGCTAAAGAGGGCCATGCATAAAACATAGCGCCTAAACACCAACCTCTCCCTCATTAACTCCGCCACAGGCAACTCCCCTGTGGCCGGGCACCCTTATCCCAGGAGCAGTGCCCAGCCGCCAAAACACCAATCAAACCATCATTTAATCCGCATCTCGCAAACACTTCCCGGCTCCTTCATCCTCCCCCACCACTGTCTGGCCACCAGCAAGGAGTGGCTGGGGTGACAAAAGGGGGGAGCGGGACCCGAACAAAGCCCTCGGCCCTTGACAGGCGCCCTCGGTGGCGGAGAACATGAGAGTCTGTGCAAGGCGCCAGGAATCGTGTTGTGAGGACTTCTGTTCCTGCTTCTGGGTTAGACCCCGAGGGGAGGGGGAGGGAGGGAGGGAGAGAGAGAGAGAGAGAGAGAGAGAGAGAGAGAGAGAGAAGAGAGAGAGAGAGAGAGAGAGAGAGAGAGAGAGAGAGAGAGAGAGAGAGAGAGAGAGAGAGAGAGAGAGAGAGAATAAGGGACACCTGTCATGATAGGGGTAAGCCACAGAGGTGGTAACGACAATGAGCCAACACTGAACAGAGACAGACAGACCACTTTGCCCAGATCTGCCGCCGCTGTTGGGGTGTTGACCAAACTCTGTGTTGCTCACACACACGCTGCACACTGAGCAGCCAGTGAGAGGGTCCCACCTCCCAAACCTGTCATGGTGGCTGATTCAAAAGCTGTCAGAAGAAAAACAGAGGTTTAACAAAGATAAAGAGGAAAGGAAAGGAAAACAAACGGCAGCAAATCATGAGGGTGCAAAATGCATTTTCATCGATCTGATGTTGTTAGGACAGGCTTTTTGCAATAACTGTTACACAATTAGATGTTCTGTTACCCAAATGAAATGTGCAGTTAATCTAGCTCTGAAAGGGTCCAAAATTGAGTTCTGTCATAAAAGAGCATGTTAATGATGTTGATTATTTATAACCATGAACACCCTCTTCCCCTATACCCTGCAAAAAGGTTGTATAAAGAAGTATAATTATCTAAAAGTGCCCCAAGCACAGGCACATGTGCCCACACTTTTCACTGTCTCATCGCCACTGTCGCCGGTAGGAACTCCACGCAATGCCACCCGGGTTCGCCATTTTTCTCGATCTCTGCTGAGATCTACAATCTCCTGTAGTAGCCCTCCCAGACCACTGATCTCAGTGATGTTGGAAATATAGGATATTGATGGTCTGCTTATTTTTCTTCTGCCCTCAACCTTTCCGTGGAAAACTGTCATCAGATTATTTTGTGTGTTTCTATTTGCTTGACCAACGTTTCTCAATTGGCGCTTATCAATTTTAACCAAAACTTGGTCTTTGCTTTGAGAGTTCATCAAGAATGCTTTCATTCGTTCTTCTGTCTGACCATTTAACTCTGAAAAGTCGCCTGTAGAACCACATAAATTTTGAGCTTTCACTCTTCTTTCTTGAAAAACAGAAAACACCTTAACAAGTCCTCTCTGCAGGTTCCTTCCTATCTGACCAAATTCACCTGCACAAAACGTGTAGGTAGTTACTGAAAGACTTCCATGACCTATTTGCCACGATGTTTCATAAATTAAAACCTAGTCGAAATAGTCGAATAACAATTTTCAATTCCTAAACACTAGTTAGTTAAATTCAAATGGCATTTGTGTGGTACTAGATCTCTCTCTCTCTCTCACTCACTCACTCAATCTCTCTCCATATTTTATATGTACAATCTTCTGTAGTTAACCCCCCCTCCCCCCCTCAACACACACACACAAGCAAAAGAACGAACAAAAGGCAGTTCCAGTCAGCCCAAGCAACCAACACGCAAGTCCAGAACAAGAGTGTAATACTGTCACCACACAAGCAGTTTGATTTGGCCCCTGTTTTGATAAGCAGCGCCTTGGCTTTATCACAGTTCTTGATTAAACCACTGACACTGGGGGCAACAGCAAAGTGAGAGGCTGTATGATCAGTAGCTTTCTTTCCCACTCATGGAATTCCACTTTACAGCTTAGTCTTTAGTGATCGACTATGACTCTCTGACTAGGAGGTTTGACTTGCACACAGTCCTTACGTGCTGCAGCCCTGGGGGCTAGCTGGCCTTTGGAGAACATCTCTAATGCTGACTGTCCCTATGCCCTCTTGGCGTAGAGTGCGGGTGTGCTGTGGGCAAGGCATCTCCACTATAATCAAATTTCTGCCCAATTTCAGAAACAGTAGCTGCCCCCTCTGCTGTTTTGGAGGTCATCGTCGAACACGACGGACAAACAAAGAACACTAGCAGTATTCACAGAAGAGGGATCATGTCAGGGTAAAGCAGTTTAATCGTTCTTTGGAACCTCACCATTGACCTGAAGTTCTAATAGCTTGTTTGTTTGCTTAGGTGGTTTTTTGTGTCATCCAACTTTGCGTAGGCCTATTCATGTAAACTATTACATGTCAAGCAAACAACACCCCTGACCTGAATACATAATACCTGTGGTTTTGTCTGACACAGTATGATTGTGAAACATCTCTTCTTTTTTGTCGTGGAATGATCAGGCAGCAACTACTGCTGTCTGTCATATGTATGCGCTGCCGTTTAACGCACCCAACTTGGGCATGGTAGAGAATTGTTATCTTTAAGTCTTGTGGGGGAAAAGGGCAGGAGAATGGATCACGAAGGCAGGAAATAGACAAGAAGTAGACAGGAAGAAAAGGAACAAGGAGACACAAAAAGAGGGATAGAAAAATAGGGAATTCCTAGCACAGAATTTCCACAAGGTGGGGATGCTAGTTATACTGACAGGCCTCTGGCATCCCCATGAGGGAGTGAAGTATTTGATTCCTTTTTTCTGTTCTTTTGAGAAGTGTTTGGATCCTGTTGTTCACAGCCAGCCCACCGAGGCCAGCTGAGAGCACTGCCACACCGCCAAGAAGTGGTCACGCCACTCAGGAGAACGACAGTCGTGACAGCCAACATTCTTACGTCTGCCCACACCACCAGACACACGTCATCTTCAAGACAACAACCAGACACTCCTCACGGTTTCATCAAGCGCGGGGAGGTTTGAACAAGAACCTCAAACAGACAGACAACAGCCGACTACCCACTCCAAGGCCACTGTTGGGTCGGGGTCGAGTCCTTGGCCCACAGAGCTGTCGCCAGGGGTTTGGTCAGGGAGGAAGGGGCAGGCCGAGAAACGAACACAAAAAGAAGAGAAATGAAACAGATGAGGGAAAGGAGAGAAGCAGCGCTCTCCAACTTTGAAAAATGTCTTTCCTCGTTTCGCTTCAGGGGCACCTGTCATAATGCGGGCCAGGAGCAGTCACCCCTCCCAGCGTATTTTCCCCCCTACAATAGCCTCCCCTAGCATCCTCCGCCCAATCAAAAGCCTTCTTTCACACACAGCCCAGAACCCTTCAGCGCCCCACTTTGCTTTTTTCTTCTTCTTTTTTTTTCTTCTCCCTTGTCTTGCACAAGTCGTTTGCTGCTTTAAGCTTCGCGTTTCTCCTTGGTGAACAGTTCTTTTTCAAGAGCTAATTAATGTCGAGGATGTCATTTTCCTCTTGCGCTTTTTCTCTCCTGCATGGTTACCTCTCTTTATCGAAGCGCCATCTGTGAGGGAGTAAAAGGCCGCCAAGGATGACAACCCTGCACCAACAAATTATCTTTTCTTCCTTCCTGCGCTCCGTCAGGCCCTCTGTCTTGGAAGATACTTTGCACAGGATTGAGAGAGAGAGAGAGAGGAGAGAGATAGAGAGAGAGAGAGAGAGAGAGAGAGAGAGAGAGAGAGAGAGAGAGAGAGAGAGAAGAGAGAGAGAGAGAGAGAGAGAGAGAG
>CM060316.1:38916877-38921877 GCA_030674155.1 Stramonita haemastoma
TTATCAACAAACATCCGATTTGTCTTAGTTCACGTGCTCGGTTTACACACACACACGCACGCGCGCACGCACGCACCACACACCACACACACACACACACACACAACACACACACACACACACACACACACACACACACACACACACACACGTATAAAAAGAAGTGCATTGATTTCGCAACTTTGTCAGGTCTAGTATCCATCATGTTGTAGATCTATGACTGTTTGCAGACAGCATATTTATTTTCATTTCAATTCTAGGTCTGATTCTCCAATCATTTCTACAGCACAGAGTATGGAATAAAGTGTACAGCTCAGAAAACAAAAAAAATATGCCCGGCCTTTTCGTTTCGTTCTTCGTTTAAACTCTGAGGTTCACTGATGGTGAGTTTCTTGCGTACGCGCCTGTTTTTCCCCCTACCATTAAGGCAGCCGCATTCCTACTTTGGGAACAGCTGGAAATCAAATCTACCAATTTTGTCAGGACAGCCGGAACGTTTCTCCCTGGTATTTTCGATTTTCAACTGTCTTGGGTTCTTTTGACGTGTATATGTCCTTAAGCACCCGGGGCCTACTGGTTTAGAGTCTCCTCCAGAGGACTTGACACTGAGTACGATTTTCCGTCAAACTTTGAAGAAAGCGCAAGGCTGGGAATCGAACCCAGAACCTCATGGTTTTCTTGCTGGCAGGCGAACGTCTAAACCACCCTGCCACCTGCTTTATAGTGCCAGGGCTTTTAAACAAACCGGTGCTTGGAGACAACACAATTCCATACCTTGTCATTCAAACCAGCAGCCATGGCTTCTTTAGAGTAGTCAAACTTCTAATATGAAGAGTACGACACCGTTGTGGCAATGCTCTACATTTGCACTTCCCTTCACTTCATCCTAGTTCTCACCGTATTAGGTGCACATGAACTAGGGGGTGCACCCAGAAGGGCAGGGTATATTGTTCATCCCTTTCAGAGTCAAGGCAAAGAGCGTTTTCAGCAAATAAACGGAACAAGTCAACTCCATCTAATGAACGCTTAAAAAGAGATAAGAGACCAGTACCTTCATTCACCGCCAAAAGCCGTAAAACAGCTACAAGTTTGTACGATGGTTTTCACGTTGATTTTCTCTGTGATTCTTTCTGCCAAAAAGGAAGTGCCGTTTCAATGAAAGAAAACACAGCTACAGTGATGTAACACCGCATGTGGAATTTTTTGACCCGCAACATTTACGCGAAATCAATCTTTATTACCTGAGACCAAACAGCCAGTTGGGTATGAGGTAACCATCTTCCGATAAGTAAATATGTGGGGGGAAAAGAGGAGAGGGGGTATTTTTTAAACCTTTCTTTGAATACGTGTGTATTTCCCGTTCAAGAAGAAATCGGCCACAGTTTTCTTCTTCGTGTATTTACCCACTTTCTCACTACGCCTTGCAGATGTCAGACTCATTCAGAAGAGGAGCTGACTTAGTAGCCGCAAGAAGACAGATTTTCCCAAAGTCTGTGATCCAGCTTTACTTTGGAGACAAAAAGTTTGAAAAGACAAACACTAGCCATCGCTGCAGAGGGGAAAAGTCGTCGTAGCCTACATTTTCGCGTGGCCAAGAACATCAAGGAAAAGTTGTTATTCCAGGACGACCTGCTTAGGGGTCTGCTCTTGAAGTTTTTTGAGACAGTTGCCAATTGTAATTCACAAGAAAGTCCTTGCAACAGGAAATCTCTCTCTCTCTCTGTCTCTCTGTCTCTCTCTCTTGGCACACATGCCAGATAGTTCAAATAGGGTCAAAGCAATATAAACTCTTTTCTTCTTCTCCCTGTCTTTTGTAGTTTTATAAGTTCGTAACAAAAGAAATCTCTCTCTCTCTCTCTCTTCTCTCTCTCTCTCTCTCTCTCTCTCTCTCTCTCTCTCTCTCTCTCTCTCTCTCAACAAATTCGTTTTATACGAAACAGAGTAAACAACAAAGTGTCGCATGCGCACACTACTATTCATCTGCAACGTATTGTTTTAATTTGTAAACAGTTCACAATTTCAGATCAAACTCTCAACCATGTGACACCCCTAATACATGTAATGGCCTCCGCGGTTGACAGAGCTCTACACATTACGTTTATGACTGATTGGCTGAGGCATTGCATAAAGATAGAGACCTGCAATCTTGTTAACACTTGGTAATCGCCTTTTTGCTTTCTGCTTCATCTTACACATGTACAACCAATCGTGCCAAATGCTCTTTCTCCCTCCCCCTTGAAGCACAAACACACATGCGCACGAGTGCGCGGATGCGTACGCATGTAAGCCTACAAATTCTTGTGAATATGATTACTTGCGACAATATATATATATATATATATATATATATCAGTAGAGTATTTATTACAGTGATATGCTACATTTTAGACTTGTTTTTCAGCACTGTTTTGTGCAATTTTGTGCGACTCAATTTACGAGCAAATGTCAAAAAGCTTTTTGTTTAACGCGATACTGTTTGCCACCTAGACTAGTAGCAATCTATTACAAGTTTTTTATTTTTTATAAACTTTCTCTTGCATTCGCTCAATCCAGGGAGGGAGAAGTCCAGGCAGACAGAGAATGAAAGAGGTGGACAATATCACTGAAACCATCCAGAAAAAAATGCTGTGACCCAGGCACTGGCACGTAACGGCCAAAACGGAAAGTTGCTAGATCTAGTTTTTTCATCAATGCATCTCCTCCACAAGCACTCTTGGTCAAGAGACTGGAGTTGCTTCACCCAGCCTCTGGCCGACACCAGACAGAAATACAGATGCTAGGCCAGCATTAGATCTAGAATGCTTCAGTATAAAATCTATTCTCTATTTCCACAGAGCTTCTTTACTGATTATGTTATAAGAGAAAACAACAAACAAAAATATCAGTATATTACCTGGTGGGGGGGGGGGGGAAGAGAGAGAGAGAGAGAGAGAGAGGAGAGAGAGAGAGAGAGAGAGAGAGAGAGAGAGAGAGAGAGAGAGAGAGAGAGAGAGGTCTCTCTCCCTCCCTCTCTCTCTCTCACACACACACACAGAGCAAGGAGAGGGGCACGAACTCTTTCTCGCCGTGCACTCTGACACAGGGTGTTCAGCAAAGCGCTGCAGATAACATTTGTGTGACCGCAAAAAAACGGCAGCAGAAATCCCCCCTTCCTGATCACTCTCATATTTTCTTCCCCCCCCCCCCCCCCCCCCCCCCTTCTTACCCGGCCAGGCCCCGCTCCGAGCAATACAAGGAGACTGCTGCACTGACGCGGTCTGATGGCTGAAGAAATTTGACAGTGTTACAGGAACCGAAGGAAGCGAGAAGTGAGTGATTAGGTCATGGCATGGCATGGCATGGCATGGCACGGCACCTGCCGCGGGGAAAAAGTAACGCCTTCATGCACCGATACCTGACACCAGCGTACCTACTACGCGCGTACGGTATTTGTATTACCCTTGTGACCTTGCAGTTTTTGTTCGCTTATGAATGGGTCTTTTATCATTCAATTTGTACTGTGAATTTATTTTATTTTATTTTATTGTACAGCGATCGTGTTTATCTAAATGTGTCGGGTATCACTATGAGCATAGTCTTCGTTATAATTATATGCATAGTGTAAATGGTATGAAATGTAAGCTATATACATATAATTATATATAAAATATATTATAATACATATATTATCATTTAGATCTATATAATCACATATATAGTAATATATAATAATATATATTTATATATATATCTCTGTGTGTGTGTGTGTGTGTGGGGGGGGGGGGGGGGGGGGTGTGAGCGTGTGTGAGCGTGTGTGTGTGTGTGTGTGTGTGTGTGTGTGTGTCTGTTGGGTGTGTGTCTGGGTGTGTGTCTTATCGCTTCATGCACTCTACATAATGAAGTTAATGAACAATGACTTGTTTATTCTTGTGTTGGTGAGGCGTTTTTGTCTCTTCTCGCAAACCACATTTTTGACAGGCAAAGGTAATCTGAATTATTCATTAGACAGTCATTCAGTTCCATGATGATGACATAAACGAAGAAAAAATAAACAAGAAGAAAAAGAAGAAAAAAGAAGAAGAAGAAGAAAAAGAAGAGCAAACCCATTATTCAAAAGACGGAGCGGAAGTCTGGGAGATCCAGAAACCGGTAAAAAGCGCCACAGGAATATCAGGGGAAGCAATTCCCAATAGTGATGGCTGATCAATGATTCACACAAACCGACTGATTTGTTGTTGTTGGTTTACTTTTTTTCGGGGGGGGGGGGGGGGGGGTAATTGGGGAAGTCAGCAACCAAAAACGAAGGGTACTGGCACAAGGGGAGGGAGGGGAAGGCAATGACGGAGGAGAAACAATCACACAAAAAACAGGGGGGTGAAGACGGGGGCGGGGAGAGGAGAGAAGATTCAGGGATTCACAGACAAAAACAAACAGCAAACCCATCGGCAAAGCAACAAAAACCAACAGCATGCTCCCAAACCAACCAACAACAGACATTTAGATCTAACTGATGAATAAAAAGACAACAACCCCCCGAACCCAACATCTAAAAAAAAACACCCCAAAAAACCGACGAATTGCAAACAAAATTAAAAAAAAACCCCACTAGACTCTATCTAAAGATAAATAAGGACAAGCACACACACAGAGTAACAAATAATCATCAGTAGCAACAGGGAATAAAAAAAAAAAAAAGGAGAAAGAAACACACCACACCACACCACAAACTACCCAACAACCAACCCATCAACCTTGCTAACTAACTGCCAGTCGTGGAATACAATAGGACCGACTTCTCACTTCCGCAGATTGTATACATGCAGATCTATGTAGCGGACACGCAACAAGGAATGAGCTCTGCTATGCTAGGCCAGAAGGAAGGGTGTGTTTGCAGGCTGATCCTAACTGCTCTGCTCCACCACAGTCTATCTAGTCAGTCAGCAGAGCAATTGGACCACCGTCCACATCGTAATGAGACAAGAGCGCTCGTTAATTATACGCAGTTATCGAACACACGGGGG
>CM060316.1:38926877-38934377 GCA_030674155.1 Stramonita haemastoma
ACAGGAACAGGATAATACAAGAGTGGCTGAAAGACTGAGATATAAAAAAAAAACATCATAAGAGAGGCAGGAATAACGGTAAAGAAAGCAAAAAACAAGAGAAAAGAAAAACCGAAGTTCAAAACAAACCCAAACAACAACAAAATCCTATAAAAACAAAACCCCATAAAACCCTTAATCTTAACGAAAAAAAAAAAGATTTTGTGATCGCAAACCATCCAGCATTTTGTGTGTTCACTATCTCTGTCTCGCAAAGCCCCACCACCATACATACACCCTCCCTCATCAAAGAGACAGACAGAGATAAAGACAGAGAGACAAAGACAGGAACGACACAGAGACAGAAACTTAGGGAGATAGACATAGAGAGGTAGAGAGAGGGGCAAGAGAGAGAGACAGAGAGGCAGAGACTGGGAGAGCACAACAGAAAACAGGAGAGACAGACAGACAGAGAGACAGAGACAGACACACTGAGAGAAAGAAAGTGAGCACAACAGAAAACAGAGAGAGAGAGACAGGGACAGATAGAGAGAGATAGACAGAGGCAGACAGACAAGGGGGAAGGGGGGGGGGATAGGTGGATCATACTTGTCGAAAACAGACCGATCAAAGGAAAAGTAATGATCAGCAAAAGAGAAAAACCAAACAGACCAACAAACAAACAAACAAAGCAAGCAAGCAAGCAGCCCCACACCACCACCATGACAGCAAACAAATACGTGGGAGGAGGAAGCGTAGGAGGTGGTGCATGGCCATAGCTAAAGGGGAAGGAAAGAAAAAGGCAAACCGTGATGATGAAAAGAAAGACAGAAAGAAAGAAAGAAAGAGACAACGACAGAGAAAGAGAAAACGCCTGATGTTTGTGCTCTTCGCCACAACACTGAATTTTTTATTCTGAGAACCCATGCGAATGAATTACTAGGCAACTAAACACCTACAACCGTTATCAGTTTCTGATTTTTAAAACTGCCTTTTAAAAAGAGCATCTTCAAAAAGAGAAAAGAACAACATTAAAAGAACCAAGGCCCCCTAAAAGCAAAAAAAAAAAAAAAAAACAACACACCACAAACTAGACAAGAAAAACTAGCACGGCTGAAAATCAGGCGGAAGAGAAGAGACATTCCAAATGGGCGTGACCAAAATTGAGCCGCGCCCACCAGATAGCACTCCTCAAGACTCCGCCCCTCTCAGCCTCCTCCAGGCCCCGCCTACAACTCAGCGGGCGCCTGTCGCTCGCCATAAACTGACAAGACAAGACCACGCCTCTCTACCCTCCGATTGACAAGGCAAATGCGCATGAGCACTGAGTGAATCGACGCGCGCCTGGCATGTCTGACTGACTGAACAACTCGCGACGAGCTGGGCATCGGAACAAACGTGTTACCGGTTCCCCAGCAGCTGGAAGAAAGAAGAGGGCGAGGTGGAGATGCTGTTTTTCTTTTCCAAACGAGCCACTCAAGAAAAGAGAAGAAAAGATACAGATGCACTCTAACACCAGGGAAACGAAAACAGAATTTAACTGACACCTTACATCGTTAGTATTTTGACACAATTTTCAGTGCTACCAACAAAACACGCTCCTGGAAAACCGTTACTTTGATTTATGCACAGTTAATTACCCTCAGCGATACATTTTCATTTGCATTTGATGCCACATTGTCTGCCGTAAAGTGCAAAGAACACTATCCCTGGTTTCACACGTTTTCGCCACTATTTTTTTGTTGTTAAACCTGACACGATCATTGTTTGCCGTCTGTTTTTTCGTGTTTTATATTATTTTTTTTTTATAAAGTGTTAATGATACGGGTACACTGATACATCTTTTTAAGTATCACCCTGTACCCCGATGTTAACTTCCTTTCCTCTGACCAGATCTGTTATTCCACTTCTTCTCTTCCGACACTGTTAAACATGTCTTTGGGTTTGTTTTTTTAATAAACCAAGGTAGGCTTACTACTTTTACTACATCTTAAAACAACCACTGACCATAGCTGCAATTGAGGGCTCAGTTGCTCTTCCCCATTGCCAAGACTGATCAAAAGTCAAGTTGCTAGTGGCTCATGAAAAACAATGTTCTTAAGAATAGGTTTTTCTTGTTGAATTTACATTTGCAGACTCTGACCACACCTTCTTCAATCTTTTATTTTATCATGATTATGATTATCGTTGTTACTCAATTTGTTGCTTTTCTTGGGGGGGGGGGGGGGGGTGATTCGTATAAACATCAAAACAGGTAGGTCCCACAAAATAATAGTCGTTTTATGAACCACCTCCAAATCCTTCAAAGAGGAGCGTCAACCCTTTTGGCACGAGTGCTGTCCCTTGGACCGCTGCCCACATTTGTACGCGTTCCCTCCCTCCTTATTTTATCGTCTCCAACAACAAACTGGCTGAAAGTTACCCCCCCCCCCTCCAACTGAGTGAGCTAACTAGCTAGCTAGCTAGCTAGCTAAGTAACTGGCTAACTACCTTACTAAGCACCCAAATAACTAACTAGGCAGCTAACTAAATTGTCTATGACTGCAGCACATTCCTCAGAAGATTTATTTTTTTAAGAGCGTTTTTCTGCCTAAATTGGGGAGGGGGGGGGGGGGGTATACACACCATGAAGTCCAGCCATAATCGAGGGAGAAAAAATTGGGGCGAGATCTCACAAATAAAGCAGAGCAAACACAGGAAAGTTTGTTTAATCTCTATTTCAGACTGGACTGACAGCGACAGCATTCAACAAATGAAACAGCAGCAATGACAACAACGACAGCAAAAACACGATGCGTTTTTGATTATACACACAGTATGGTACTGATGTACTTGAGCACCCTATGTTTTTGTTTCTCATGCATATCATTTATTTAGTCAATAAATTTAGTATTACATGCTTGTTCATTTGATGTGGTCAAAAGTTAAAATGTTAACAAACAATATTTATAGTCTTGTGAAATGCAGAAAACCCAACATTTTTTGTTGTTCATACCTTTTCCCTTTTACATACTATTAACTTTGTCCAAGAGTTTCAAAATATTTGAAACTTGTCAAAAGAACAAAATTGAAAATGAAAAATGATAGTCTAGTTTGAGACTCAAAATAAGATAAAATAATTATGTAGGCAAGGATTTCTTAACGATCCATGGCCCCCCACCCCGAACAAGCAAGGGCGTAATGAGGATTCCTCAGTACAGAACTGCGTTTACCTGAAACTGTACAAGGAACAGACATTGCATAAGAGAATAGACATTAACTGTCAGTATTTTGTTGTCAGTCAGTTCTGAGCACTGACAGTGTGTGGTAACGTAGGTTTTGTTTCTAAGTTAAATACTTGCTTCAACCAGTAAATTGAAATTCTGGTTCTCAAGACAGGTTCATTTGAACCAGCGCGCGCCCGTGCGTGTGTGTGTGTGTGTGTGTGTGTGTACGCTGGTTGCCAATGTGTTACTGAGTAATTCTGTGTGCTGGGGTGAAACATGTGAACACACTGCTTGGAGTTGCATGGCTACCAGTAATGCCAGATTGGGTGTTTAAGAACTATCTATCATCATTTTCATTACCACCGCCAGGGTCGTAAGATGCGGCTAGATCAACATGTTATTTCGACAATTATAGTCTAGGATTTTTTCTGTGGGAAGTTTTCATGTGTTGATGTATTTTTTTGTTTTACTGTGGTATCAACACAGCTCACGGGAAAATAATATGCTTCAAATTTCTCCGTGGCGATGCTGGGTGAAGGGAGGGGGCAGTATAAATATCATCCCCACTTTTGGGGAAACTCTGTGCAAGGAATTCCCTCTATTCTATCCCTCTTTGTTTCTGCACTGTTCCTTTTCTTCCTGTCACCACTTCCTTGTCTATTTTCTGCCTTTTTGGTGTATTCTGCGTTTTTTTTCCAGGAAGACTTAAAAGATAACAATTCTCTACCACTCAGAAATCGGATGTGCTGGGCGTGACTCGCCAGGCGCTTAACAGCAGCGTGACACAATAAGAGATTTGATCATAATTATTA
Source organism: Stramonita haemastoma (assembly GCA_030674155.1). Classification (NCBI taxonomy): domain Eukaryota; kingdom Metazoa; phylum Mollusca; class Gastropoda; order Neogastropoda; family Muricidae; genus Stramonita; species Stramonita haemastoma. The sequence goes on from CM060316.1 coordinate 38,930,875, forward strand.
TAAACGAGAGTTGTTAAGAAGTACATGTCTTATATCAGTTATCTCCAGACAGCAGAGATTCGCAGCTAATCTTTTTGTTTGTCTTTCACCAGTTGTTTCATCATCCATTTCTTTTATCAGCACTCCCTTCTTGGCATGTAGGGCAGCAACAAAGGTTCTCCACTCCTGCCTGTCTCAGGCCAGTTTCTGAATGGTTCCCCAGGAGTGTTGGAGGGTCTTCAGCTCTGTTTCTATTGTCCGACGCCAGGTGTTCTTGGGTCGTCCTCGCCTGCCTCTGTACAACTCACCCTTTAAAGCATCATCAGCAACAACCTGTCGATCTAGGTCTATCTCCTGATCAGGCATGAGGATTACAGCAGTGTCTTCGATGCCATCTTTCGTGGCTGGCCCTCCTCTCCATCATGACTGCCTGCACAGCAGTCAGGAAGGAGGCAGAGGGTCAGTGCAGCATCCCTGGTCATCAGTAAGCCTCCAGCCTCCTGACGGCTGTTCTGACAGTGCCCACCGTCCCCTCACCCCAGGCCCATCATGACCGTTTAGAACGGTGAAAGGATGCTGCTAGCTATCAAAGGAGAAAGCCACCAGGGTGGGTTAGGTGGGCGGGGAGGGGCGAGGCAGCAAGGGGTTAGGAAGCTGGAGCCCGTCAACAGGCCTGCTCCTAATGGAAGGACAGCGGCTGCCCCAGACAGCCTGTCGCCGCGGCCTGTCACTATTGATCACTGAACAATGGCACCCCGCTCTCTTATCTCGCCATCTCGCCCCCGTCAGCAGCCTCGCCAACCACACACAATCTTACAACCCCTGCCGCCAAGCGCCGCTGTTTTCATTTCATGCATTATTCCACGCCACAAAAGCGCTCACCCTCACCAGCTCGCCCATTCCGACTTGTTCGCGACAATCCTAACCTTTTTCCGATTCCCTCCAGGCTGAATCACCTGCCGAAGATCAATACGTAAATTGGCGACTGCTGCCGGACGAGCCCGATGAGGCGGAATCGGTGATGGTCGGAACACGGTTCGGAGATATCCGAGCGCAGGCAGGGGGGAGAAATGGGGCTGGTTGTCGGGCGGGTGACGGATGAGGGGAGAGAACTGCAGTTTTTCTGCTGCTAATGTGACGCGCACTGATGGTTGTTTCTTGCAGAGCGGCAGTTTTCACAACACATCATGAATTTGCGTGGCTGTGAGATCTTGGGTTACACTGACATGACAAATTGTTGCAGCTGAAAAAGACATTTATCTTGGTTTGCTGCTGCTGCCGCTGCTCTGACAATCAACAAATTCAAAACAAGCACACAGGCAACAAACACGTGTGAATGAAAATTGCTCGTCCCCTCCCCTCCTCCGTGTGTGTGGTGTGTGTGTGTGTTGCTGCGCGTTGCGCGCGCGCGTGCGTGTGTGCGTGCGTGCGTGCGCGTGAGCACGTTGTTTGTTTTGTTGTTGTTAGTTGTTTGTTTGTTTTTTTTACCTGGACTTATTTCAGTGAATGAGTTTTTACGCAAGTGACCCCCATCTTTGCGACTGTGTAACCCTATATTTTTTCCTTGTTTTTAAGTTTAATAATATTTACTAAGAATATTCAAAAAAAAAGAAAAGAATTGCAGTTTTCAATGAAGGAAATGTGAACACGATAAAAGCAGCTCTAACTTGATTTTCTGACAAATGCCTTGCGTTTAAGTTTCATTTCATTTTTCTTTGTAAAGACTGGTTAAGTTCAGAATCTCATTGATATTGTTTAAAACTCGTCTGTTGACAGGAATGTTGATCACACATGTAGCTGTGGGGAAAGACAGCAGCCTATTCAAAGACAATTATTCTAAAATAACAACGACAAAAATAACATAAAAAAATAACCCATTCAAATGGCTTTTCTGCAAGAGCTATTCTCAATCATGAATTCACACAGGGCACCACAAATTAAGTGATTTTTTGTGGAGGCTTTTCTAGCAAGCTTGAAAGCCATGCTATTCTGCTTTATATAATTCATTTTTTGTATTTGCTTTGTCTTCCTCCCTCCCTCTCTCTATTTCCCCCTCTCTCTCCCTTCTGGTTTACAGAACTTTTTTTGTTTTTGTTTGATTCTCCCCCCTCCCCCGCTTTCTATCCACCCCCTCTCTCCCCCTCTCTATAGATGGCTTGATGAAAAAAAAGCAAATTTATTGCTTACTTAATGTACCATCTGGAAATCAATTTTTGATTTGATTTGATTTGATCTCTTTCCCCTCTCTCTCCCTTCCCTCTCTCTCCCTCCATCTCACTTGCATTTGAATTGATATTGCTTCAGAAGCAGTATTTCGTATTCAGGCTTAACTCTTGGCAAAACAAAAGCAAAACCCAGTGCGCTATCACGAACTGTTTTGGTTTGTTTTGGAAAAAGAGACGAGGTGTGGTGTGAAAAAGGAAGAATAATGGAGCGGAGGACGGATCCTGCTACAACAGTTTCTGAATCATTCCACCAGAAATTTCACCTTTGAATAATCTTATTTATTATTATTATTATTATTATTATTATTATTATTATTATTTATTATTATTATTATTTATAAATGATCTAGATAGCATAATTATAATCATCATCTTAATATCAGATACACACATACACACACACACTGTATATATATATTATAAGAGAGAGAGAGAGAGAGAGAGAGAGAGAGAGAGAGAGAGAGAGAGAGAGAGAGAGAGAGAGAGAGAGAGAGAGAGAGAGAGACAGAGAGAAGAGAGAGAGAGCACTCACTTTTATTTGTATAATGAATGATTATGAACAAAAAAAACGCAAATCTGTACTTTAAATACTCTCAGTTAGATACCTTACTACCAGAAAAAGTGTATCTCACATAATTATATTCCAATGTTTCATTGTCCAGCCTACCACAGGAGCCTTTTCAGGGTTGACTGAATCGTAAAGTGGAACGCTGATAACACGCCAGAGACACTAAGTAAACGGGAATATTTTAAAAACTAGAAAACTAGTGATGTAACTAGTTTCTTCAGGTCAATATGATAATTGTATCACTCAGATGAATATAAAGTTTATCCCTTTCATTATTTAAAAAAAATTAATATATGCAAATTACGTAATTTTATTCACTAAACATTATTCATGATCTCTCTCTCTCTCTCTCTCCTCTCTCTCTCTCTCTCTCTCTCTCTCTCTCTCTCTCTCTCCTCTCTCTCTCTCTCTATATAATATGTGTGTGTGTGCACGCACAAATGGTATTATTAGTTAATAGAGGAGGTTAATAGGAGTAAACTTCTACTGTTTGTATACACTACACAAAATACTGAAACCATAGCATTGTGAAAGCAAACAAATGAACCAGCCAATAATGGAAACTATCTATCAAGTATGAATGTTTTTAAGTTGGCAGTGAATTGGGACTGTAGGTTCCATCCAGAAATAAACCAAACAATGCCACGAAAACGAAAGCAAGCACACACACAACACACACACACACACACACACACACACACACACACACACACACACACAACACACAACAC